>WEIT01026561.1:177491-265878 GCA_013389985.1 Dryoscopus gambensis
CAGCCGTGGTCACCGCGCAGTGAGCTCGGCGCCGTGCGGCCTCCCGGGCTGCCCCCGCGGTCCCGGGGAGGGAGCAGAGGGCGGCCCGGTTTGGGTGCCGGCACCATCCGTGCTGCCCGGGACGCGGTCCACGTCTGACACGTGCCGCAGCTCTGGGGGGGTAAAACCCCCGTGAGCTGGGCGGGGGCAGAGCCATCTTCAAAGGCGCAGAGCAAACAGCCACGTGATGCCTGTGGCAACATAACAGTGACACAAAAGAGACCTTTGGTCCCAGTGCTGCTGTCAGCATGGCCATGGGGCCGTGTTGCAGCCCCCAGATCCCTGTGGAGCTGTCTGCACCTGGGGGACCACCTATCCCTACGCCTGCACACCCAGGGCAGATCCCATCCCCACCCACATCTGTGCCCCAGGTCTCCACGGACCATCCCCATCCTGGGGACACTCCTGTCCCCCCACCTGCTCCCCAGGGACACCTGTTCTATTTGGCACCCGAGGGCTGGTATGAGCAAACACGAGCGCTCAGCCAGGAGGGTCACTGGCCCCGCAGCTCTTGGGGACTTGCCCCCAAACAGCTCGGCCAGCAGCGGCAGGGCTGAAGCCCCTGGAAGCTGAGAAGCTCAGGGAGCCGTGGCAGAGCCCGTCTCTGTCTCTCATGGACCAGCCCAGGGCTTTGCACCAGCACCAAGCTCACACAGTACTTGCATGCTTATTTTTTATAGATGTATTTATAGGCATTGCGGGGACAGAGGCAGAGGTGGCACAGGACGAACATCACCGGCATGGAGTCCTCCACGGGCCAGGGGCAGTGCTCATTGAAAGGGGTAGAACTTGCAGACGTAGTGATGCTTCTGGGAGCAGTCGGCACTGGACCACGTAGAGAATCCTGCGGGAGACACAGGCGGGGGTTGGCGGGGGCTGCGGTGAGGACGGGCACCAGCTGTGGCCACCGCAGCCCTCCAAGGGGATGGGACCCGGAGGAGGAGGGAGGCGGGGGAATGCCGGCCTAGCCCAGGCACTGGAGATAGATGCAGGGACCGGGCACTCACTGCTCTGGTGGGTCAGCGCGGCGCATCTCCCTCCTTGGGCACCGTTCCCACTTATCCCAGTGGTGTGACTGTAGTCTTTCCCACTTGTCCACTGCCAGGCCTGGCTCTGTGCAGGGAGAGTGGGGTTCAGAGGCATGGCCCTGCTGTCCCCCAGCCCCCCATCACCCCTGCCGCCCACACCTCACCTCTTCATTCTTTTGGAGTCCAATCCAGACAGGCTGCACACGCTGGTAGTAGGAGATCTCTCTCTGCAGGACGACTCTCTCGAAGGGGTCCTCCACCCAGGCCAGGTGGGCGCCTTTCTTGACGTCCTGGCACTGCCTCTGCGGGGAGAGCTGTCAGTGCCAGGGCGCCTCAGGGAGATGGAGGAGGCCCTGTCCACCTGGGTACCCCGGCGGGCTTACCTCAGCCTCGTCCCAGGTCCGGGGCTCAGAGAAGTACTTGAAGCAGCTGAGCCCGTAGTAGGACCAGCCGTCGGGGCAGTAGTTTATGTACCTGCCATCTGTTTGGGGAGAGCAGGGATGAGGGACAGCCAGCATCGCAGCCTGGAGAGGAGCGTGGCTCCCTCCTGGCCCCGCTACAGAAGCAGCTGCCCCCCGAGCCGTGGCACTCACCGACTCCGTGCAGGAGCCCCACGCAGCCCAGCAGCAGGAGGGTGAGCCTGGCAGCAGCAGCCATCCTCCTTGCTCCCTGTAAAGGCTCGGGAGGGTCACACAAGGTCCCTTGGGGACAGGGGATGCCACCTGTGCCCAGAGAGTGCAAACCTGCCCCGTTGTGGGCTGAGCCTGGCCCCTTTGAGCTGCCTGGAGGAGTTTACGGGCTATGCCTCCCTCTCCGCTCCCCAGTACAGCTCCCTGCCCCATACCTGCGCCCCACTCCCCAGGCACGGCTCGGAGTACCGAGCCCACACTGGCAGCAGATTGTCCTGGCCCCATCGGTCCCAGACTCAGCAGGAGGCATCTGGGAGAGCCAAGCTGCTCTGTGGGGACAAGGGGGGAGCGCTGTCGTGGACACGGGTCGGGGGTCCCCATCCCTGCCGTGGTGCAGCAGCGGCAGTGGCACAGGCAGAGCCGGGCCGGTGGGGCTGCAGGGACTACGTGCACGGCGGCGTTTTCACGCCCGGAGCTCGTAGGGCTGCCCAGGCTGGGGAGGTAAATCGGCCGCATCAGCGCAGTTCCCCTTTATCTAGGCTAATCCCTGGGCACTGGGGCCGATTTGCAGACTCAGCTCGTCTTCCCCTCAAAGAAGCAGCGACAAAAGTCAACTCAGGGCTGAAAAAATGCACCATCATAGCCTGCCCCATCCAGCAAGGGCAGAGCTCAGCTCCCCCGGGAGCTGCCAGGGAGAGGGACCAGCTCCTGTTTGCCCATGAGCCAGCTCTGAGCATCTCGAGGCCCCAGCTGCCTTGTGAGGGTCCTCATCCTCACCTGTTGTCCGGAGATGGTGAGGAATAGCAGCTTGTCGCGGGTCACTGGGAGAGGAGAGGAGCTGCTGCCCTTTATAGCCTGGTGCTCATCAGCATCTATGTTTGCCCAACTCAGGTGATTCTCACCATAAAAATCTTACTGCTGACCCCCCTCCATCCCCCCCACTTTGCTGGAAAATTGCCCAGATCTCCACTCTGTTTGCACTTATCATACCTCCAGAAGCAGACAGGAAGAACCTGTCCTAGTCGGTCAATAAACCCCCTGCAATTATCATTAATTACTCCCGAGATACAGATATAATCTTCCAGCCCGGAGCAGCCTGGCATCTGGCAGGGATGCCCGCTGGGCCAGCCCTGGATTGCCCGGGGGCTGGCGAGGATGAGCCCCGGGGGTGATCCCCCGATCCCGGCCAGAGCATCCCTGCGGCCATCGGCCGGGCCGTGGGTCCGACCCCCTGGCACTGCCCCGGTGCCCAACCAGGGGATGGCACCCGGCCGGGCCCCCCGCCCTGCCCGGCTCTGCCATGCGTCACCCACACACCGCCCTTGTTTGAACTGCCGGGGGATATTTGCGAGCAGGATGCGGGACGCCGGGATGTGGGAACAGCCTGCAGCCGGGGGCTGGCGGTGCCGTCAGATAGCGGGGAGGGTGCCCAGCCCTCAGGGCCGGCGGTGACGCAGGGCTTCGTCACTCTGGGAGGAAGGGGCAGCTCCAGCAGCACCAGCCCCCCACTGCCTCTGCCCCAGGCGGGTCCCTGGAGCCCCGGCCCGGGGAGGGTGCTGCCGGATGGAGCCGCAGAGATGAGCCCCTGGCCCCAGCAGCTGGAGCCCTGCGGCAAGGTCTGGCACAGCCTTGTCTGCCGTGGTCCTTGCTCCTCGCCCCGAGGCGTCTTCTGCACCTGTGGGAGGCAGCTGGAGTTCTCCACGTTCCTGCTGCCACCACGCTGCTCTGGAGCGTCATTTTACTGGCTCCTGACGGATCAAAGCGGCTTTGAAAGATCATCCTGGTGCCTGTCCCGTGGCTCCTGCGAAGCTGCCAGCTCCTGCCCGGCGCCTACTGCTGCCAGCCCCTACCAGTGCCTGGCTCTCCTTCCCCAAAACCCTTGGTGGAGGCCAGTGGGGAGGAGAGGAGCTGCACTTTAGAGTCTGGTGCTCACCAGCACCGGTGTGACCCAGGAGGCAGCTACCTGCAGAGGATCCAGAGCCAGGGCTGAGCCCTGCTTCCCCCCTACATGGAGAGCTTGCTGTCGAGCTCAAGCCATGTACTCCCCATGGATCCCCCACAGGATCTCCTCTGCGGCAGTATTTGTCGAAACATGCAGCCAGTGAACGCTGCTACACCCACAGGGAGCAGCTCCATGCCGGCGTGCAGAGGCAGGTCTGGCTTCTGCCCTGGGGAGGGAGGAGGATCAGACCCCTCTCCTTCACCCACACAGTGGGATAGAGCTGCTGCTGCTTGCTAGGCACTCTCTGGGCTCCAAGGGGTAAAACCTTCTCGTTGTCCAAACACAGCTGCTGCCCGCTATCACTTCTGAAAGAAACAACCTGCCACACATCAGCTGCCCTGATCAATAGGGGAACCCTGCAAACACAGCAAACAGGACTCCACCCCTGATTTATGAAAAACCGTGAAAAAGCTCCCCAAAAGAGCCTGAGGCTCCTCCACTGCTCCTCAGTTAGATAAGGGATGCCACAGCTCCCTGCCTGGATGGTTCATTTTGGATGCAACACAGCAAGTTTCCACAAGCTCCTGGCCATGCCAGGCTGGGGAAGAGGCATGAGCAGTCCCGAGGAGACACAGCTTCAAGTCTCAGCGTGAGCACCAGTAAACTCAATGCAGCTGTGCCAGGGGCTTGGCAGAGCTCGCTAAACTTTGGCACAGATGTGCAAGCTGTGGGAGAACATGGATGAATGCCTCCTGGAGGTTTGGACTCGCCCAGCTGGCTCTACCAGGAGATAAAGGAGCTGTGCTGTTTGAATATTAAACACTTAAAATGCCCCCAGCAGCTTTACCCCAGCTTGGCATCGTAATTCAGCTACTGGCTCCGAGTCCACAGCGAGAGCTGGAAAACAGCCATGTGAGCACTAGTGGAGTCCAAGGCTTCAGTGGCACCTCCGTGCTCCAAATACAGCACGGCAGCTACTGACAGTTTGTTTTCTGGCTGCTCAAGTCAAACTCTTCAAGCCTGAGACCAGTACAAAGGAGCAGCGATTCCCTGTTTCAGAGGCTGGAGAATCACTTGTATCTTCATGCTCTCAGTCTGGAGAAATGCAGGCTCAGGGGGGACCTTATCACTCTCTACAACAACCTGAAAGGAGGCTGTAGACAGGTAGGGGTTGGTCTCTTCTCCTAGGTAAGAAGCAACAGAATGGGAGGAAATGGCTTCAAGTTGCTCCAGGGGAGGTGTAGATAGGATATAAGGGAAAATTTTGTTAATGAAAGGGCAGTCAGGCACTGGATCAGGCTGCCCAGAAACTGGTGGAGTCACCATCCCTGGCATGTTCCAAAAACATCTGTGTGGGGCATCTGGGGACATGGTTTAGTGGTGAACACAGCAGCGCCAGGTTAAAGGTTGGACTCGATTCCAACCTTAAGGATTCTATGCCTCAACTGCTGAGACAAAGCCAGGGAGGCAGCCTCAGCTCCAGGGATGAGGGTCCTTTTCCCTGCTGGAAGGACAGGAAACAGCCGAGGGAAGCAAGGAGGACCCAAGCGAACAAGTGAATCCACAGCTCCACTGACCACTGCCTGACCCACCCTCGCTCACCACCTTTCTAAAAGCCACACAAGTGCCCCAGCCCTTCCCTGGCTCCCACAGGCAAGCGAGAGCTCTTATCCAAAGTGCCTGAGAAAGAGCCCATCCCAGTCCCTCCCCATCCTTCCCAGTATGCCCAGCTGCTGGTTACTGCCCCCTTTCAGCTAACCAAGAGACCCAAAATCCATCTGCTACACCCACACCAGGTGCTTCCAGCTCCCTTGGGTGGAGCTAAGTGGTGGGGTTCATGTGCTGCTGAGACAGAGCACTCCTGATTCATTTATAATCTGGTGGCTGTGCCACAGTAGCCACGAAGACAAATGAAAATAGCAACACACAGACACTGGGCACATACTTTTTATTCTGGGGATAAAAATTGCTTATACATTTGGCAGCAACTATTTTCATAAAAGACTTTTATAAAAATGTAAAAATAAGCAAATATTTTCCATTATTAATATAGGAAAATGCTGCTGTGTGAATGGTTACTCTACAACTTACGAGATAAAATACCACCTTAAGGAGATATTATCTTTACAAGTAGTTAAAAAAAAAAGAGAAGAAACGCAGAGGGCCATTGTATTAACAGGCCAGGCACGGAACCGGCTTCATTCCACAGAAAGCACTCATCTTGTGAAAGGTAGCCACATATATAAAAAGGCACTTGGTTATTTGGGGCTCACGAGCAAAAGCCCTTTGTTCCTTTAGCATCGATGTTGCAACACTTCATGATTTGCAGTGAAACGTGTACCTGGACAGACCCCCAGAGGCTGCAGGCCCCTCCCTGGAGGTCTGAGTTGGCTGCAGCTAAACTTCAGAGGCATGCTGCAGCGAGTGTGCCGGGGAACGCTGTGTGCGCCGTGAAAAGCAGTAACTTCACACAGAATTAAAAACTTCAGCCCAAAAAGATGGCCCCGGGAACCAGCTCCTCCAGAGGCCCTGCCTTCATGTACCATTGAGTGGAATTGGAAAAAAAAAAAGCAACTTTGACTCTTGATGAGAATGGAAAGAAACACCAGAGACAATACTGTACATGGTAGGGTGTTGGATGGCCTGCTCAGAGGGGAGCAGCCCTCAGTCCTTTGGCAGCAGCCGACAGCCCCGAGCTCTTTGGAAGACGTGTCTGCAGTGTTCCCCGGAAGAGGTAGGAGCAAACCATCCCCACAAATGTTCATTTCGGCTGCTGGCTGGTGTGGAGCCTTTCAGAGAAGCGCTACTCTTGCGGACAAAGCAGAAAGAGCAGCTGTTTGTCTAAGGTCAGTGACAGCTGGCTTCCACAACTCCAAAACTATCGGGCGAGCCGCAGGACGAACGGCCCTGCTGTCCCACAGAGCACATGGGGCACCTCAGCTGGGAAATCTCAACACAGGCTGAAGCTGAGCGCAAAGGACAGCCCCACACCTGTGAACCAAACTGCAGGAGGCAATGGTTTCTGAGCTATTTGGTCTGCTGCCACAGCCCAGCTCCCGGCTTCTGGCATGCCGCTCCTGCTGCCGGAAGCCTGCTTGGTAGTCAGTGCTGCAGCCTCCGTGCGCTGGGAGGGGAAGACAAGGCAGCTCTGACCCAGGGCTGGAGCAAAAGGGACACTTTCCAAAGGGCTGGATGTCATTCCTGACGCAGAAGGACACACACCGCAAACATGTTTGACACTTCTTGATAATACCATAAAGAGGCAGCATATGGTATCTGGAGGACAGGACACACAGCCACCCTTGGATGGAGGGGAGGGGACTACTGTGCAAGAACGCTGGGAGCTTGTGTTACCAGTTTTTGAAACACTTGTGCTCATCCCAAGAGCTTCCCAAAAGGCCTGTATCAGTTGCAGTGCATCTCTTCTGGCATGGGAGCCCACGAAGGCAGTCATGGATGCTCCTGGCAGGATGGGGGCACGGGGAGGGTAGTGTGTCAAAATGGTCAGGGGTGTCTCAGGGAAGAGACACACAACACTGGAGAGATGTGCCCATGGGCCACTGTGGCGGGAAGACCAGGTCAGACCAGCGTTTTCGGGAGGGAAAATAAAAAAACAACCTAAAAAGACTATATGTATATATAATCTCATAATACCTGGGGAGCAGGCAGTGAGAATGCTAAGGGGTGTTAGTGGGTCTCTATAAGACAAAGACTCTTGAAGAGGAAAGGGTGAAGCTGCGTGACGGGAGGTGTCACTTGACCTTCAGGTGTTTTGGGAGGTCCAGCTTGCTTGCTGAGCAAGAGTGGACGAGGGAAGGAGGGGGTCTAGGAATGTGGGTGCAGCTCTGAGCTGTGTCAAGACAAGGCAACTTGAACTCGAGGAGAACTAGTAGAAGGTGCTTCAGAGAGAGGTTACGTGGGTAACAGAAGGAGTAACAAAATAAGGATACAGAGCTGGTTTTGGCTAAATTTCTGGAGAAATGACCACAAGATGTATTAAGCTGAAGAGCTGTCTCCCCAGAGCAATGGTGGAACGTTTAAAAGCAGACTGGAGAATCCAGTGCAGACAGCAGTCACATCCAAGGTGCGTGGGAGTTGGTTAGAAGTGACCCAGCTGGTCTTCTCCATCACCAGCTTCTACAGTTCTCTGTTTAGCATAAAAGCATACAAGTCTACAGCGACCACAGTCCCTCCAATGAAAGAACATCCTGGGCCCATTAAGACTCTTGGATACTAAAATGGTTCTTCATTTCCATCCTGGAAGACCTTCATGAGTTCTGGAGTCCGCTTTAGTTGGGCAGCCTTCAGGCATACACCTGCATGTTGTTCCGCTGCTGCTCTGTCATGTGAGCGGCTGCTGGCCCACGCTGGTTGTTACTGGGACTGGTTGCCACGTCAGACCAGTCAGAGGCAGAGTGTGGGGAAGAGCTTGACCACTGGTCTGGAGATTCAGGCGACGGAGTCAGGTACGGGTGCTCCCCTTGTAAGTGCCGGTTGTGGCTAGGAGTCCGTTCTGTGGCCGAGGAGTAGCAGCTGTGCTGGGAGGGAGGCGTGGGGTACTTCCCCATCGAGCTCTGGAACTGGTGGTAGGCTGGGAGGACCGTCTGAGCCACCTGCCCGTCCTGCTGAGGGATGGCAGCCATGGAGAACGAGGCGCTGGGCAGCTGGGCTAGATCTGGGATCTGGTACATGGAGCTAAGAGGGCCAGCCACGTTCTGAGCGCAGTTTGACTGGGCCTGCTGCGGCAGTGCTTGCTGGTTTATGCTGCCCTTGGGAACCAGCTGGAAAGTCATGATGGGGGGCAAAGACTCCCTGGACACCCCCAGGTGCTTCGCGTCTGCTTGGACCAAGCCGCTCTGCTGAGAAACGCTGGGGTGGGCATGCATCACCTGGGGCACCATGCCAAACATCTCGTTGTACTGGGACTCATTCACCTCCATGCGGTTCATCCACTCGGTGGAGACGTTGCCCGGCCGGAGCCTGCCAAGCCCAGTGTTGGGAGGGGTGGTTCTGTGCTGCGAGAGCAGCTGGCTGACAGATGGGAGCACCGTGCTAGACCCACGTCCCAAGGGCTGCATCTCGTGGAGGTTGGAGAAGGACATGGTGTGTGCAGCCTGCACCGATGGAGCGGTCAGCAGCGAGCTGGGCGACGAGTGCAGCACCCCTGGTGATGGCATCACAGGAGAAGAAGTTGGTTCAGATGCAAAAGCATGGGGTGATTCCAGGGAATCCACCGGTGACAGGGTCACTGAGCTCTCCGAAAACTGCCCTTTGCCCTCACTGAGGGACTTCTTCCTTCTCCTCTTTGCATCTTTGGTGAGGCTGGTGGGCATGCCTTTGGCATTTGGTTTTCGTGACTTCTTGCTTAGTGAAGCATGTTTCAGGTTGAGGAAGGACCTATTGGGGCCACAGATGACTGGGGAGAGGGCAGAGTTCAGCATGGCTCCGGGGTGCCCAGCGGGGCTGTGGGCCACGTTGTACTCGTTGAGGAGCTGCACGATGTCGTGGTGCATCCGGTCCTGGGCCACGTCCCGGGGCAGCCGGTCCATGTGGTCCGTGATGTCTCGGTTAGCAAAATGGTCCAGCAAGATTTTTGCGGCTTCAAAACTGCCTTCCCGAGCAGCAAGGAAGAGTGGAGTCTCCTCCTGGAAACACAGTGAGTAAATATTTTAGCAAGTTCAGTGTGGGGGACTGATGCACAGCTCACAATCCCTTATGGCGTGGCAGCCTGGGAAGCACTGTTGAATGCAGTGTCACATTAACAGTCTCCAAGGCCCACCCACCCTGAGAGGTGCCCACTGAAAAAGGCAGATTACAAATAATTTCAGACACATCAGTGGAGTACAGGCTTAACTATTCCACCAGGAAGGGCACTATTGTGCCCTGGATGCTTGGAGGAACCATGAAAGCACTTGCTGCCTTTCTCCCATTGCTCCTTTTGAAGGAAAGGTACAAAAGGCTGAAACAGCCCAGTAAGGAACTGCAGCTTGTTGGTAGCTCTAAAATCCACTGAGGAATACATAATAATCCAAAAAAGAAACTTTAGGCAGAGGAGAGAAATCAAGGACTAAGACACAGCAAAAACTAATAGTGAAGTTACAGAACATGTGCACAATGCAGACAGTCTGTCGAACAGAGGGGCTTGTGCCCCATATCCACCCTGCACTGAGATCCCTGAAAACATGACAGGACACAACTGCTGCTGTGCTGCCAGATATCTTTCTCTCTGCTAACTGGAATCCAGCTGTTTGACACCAGCAGCACTTCACCTGCTGCTCTCACCCACCACTGATGGTGTATTGCATTCCTTCCCTGCAAGGAAACCAGGACAGCACTGATGCCCAGCACTTGGCCAAACAAGGAAGAGAACTGCTCTCCCATATCAGAAACCCTGTAAGGCATCCAGCACTCAGGGAGAACTCCAGTCACAGTCTGCGTTTGGAAGACCTGCACTGAGCACCCAGTTACGAAAATCTGAACTTAGCTCACTACCAACAGCGAAGAGAAGCTTTGAGTTAGGAAGCACAGGCTTGCTGAGCATCCCCACACTGTACCTTGTTATCCTGCATGTCTCTGTTGGCTCCATTTTTCAGCAGTACTAGTGTTGCTTCCACGTTGTTGACAGCAGCAGCCCAGTGAAGAGCAGATTTTCCTACAGGGAAACCCAACAACTTTAGTAACAAACCAAGGAGCTATTTTTTTTCTCCTCCAGGATTTTTTAACCAAGCCACTGAGCAGCAGCCTGTAGTTTATTAGCGCTGGGGGACTTAGCAGGAGAGCCCAGTGTGTGATTTAGCTACAGAATTCATGAACAGCCCCCACGCTGGCAGAGCAGAACCCACTCCTCCCTGCTCACAGCATGCCAAATATTTGCCCAGCCTGGTACATGGTGTTCACATTACCATGGTCATCCACGGCGTTCACATCAGCCTGGCAATTAATGAGCTCGGCCACCATCCCTTCCACAGCCAGACGTGCAGCCAGAATTAATGGGGTCGTCCCATCATTCATCCGAGCATCCAAGTCGGTCACTCTGTTACGGATCAGGATCTGGACAACAGGGGAAGACATATTTTTTTCAATACCACTACAAACCAAAACTGAGGATTTGGCACAATCTCAAGAGAAATTTTACAATGACAAAGCAGCCTGAGCACTGAAATGCAAGGACCCAGAAAATAGGTGACAGGAGCAAACAGACCAAATAAATACAAGCCAGATGATTTATGCACTCTGAGTTCTTCAAGCTATGAATACCCAAGGAAACTGGATGTAAAATAGCTCTGCCTGGCCACCACACTGTGGAAGGCATGAGAGCAGGGTTGTGAGTGAACGGAGCACAGCTTGGACAGGCTCCTATAAATACAGAGCCCAGAGTTCCCCAGTGGCCATACCTGGAAGACCCCCTGGGCATCAGCAGCCACAGCTGCGTGCAGGGGCGTCCGTCCCATGTTGTCCCGAGCGTTGGCATCCGCCCCGGCATCCAGGAGCCGCTTGGCAGCGTCGGCTCTGGAGTAACGGGCTGCCAGGTGCAGAGCCATCTCCCCGGTGCGGTCTGTCTGTGCCTGCAGGTTGGCCCCCTGGTAGATCAAATCTGTGATTATGTTTGCTGAGGAGTCTTCCCCGTCCTCGTCATCCTCGCTGATGTCGGAGCCGCCCGCACGCAGAGATGCCAGCATCAGTGGAGTACATCCATCTGCAGTGGGGAGATGGTGATATAGTAACTTGGCAGTGAAGCAAAGCATGGAAACCTTCCCACAATCCCTCCCCCTTGAGCACCTACAGCTACAGACAGTCCCTCCAGTTGCTTTAACCCAGACCTGCTCCTTCTGCTTAAAGCCCAACAGAGTTAGCGAGTTGTCTTCCTTCCAAGCAGGACATTAGTACCTACTGCAACCCCAGAAGAACTTAAGATATTCCTCTAAAGACTAAGATCATTGTAAGACAAAAAAACCTTTGCTGCTGAAGTGGAAAACTGCCACAAAAAGTAAAGGCTAGCTGAATTACAAAAGAGAAGCAAGGGCTATAAAAAACAAAGTTGTCTGACAACTTTGTGTAACTGTTCATACAGATGTTCTAATCACATCCCTGGGGAAAAGAAACAGTTGAAGGAAAAATTATTGAACAACTAGCCACTGATTATTGGTGACATTCACTTCAGATATTAATCTAAAGGGAAATGCAGACAAAAGCCTTCCTATGTACAGCAAGGTTATCATGAGAAGGACCCTGAAGTTGAACAGTCAAGCATTCAAAGCTGACAATTGCCCCAGGATGAATACTCTCACACAGTCTGAGTACTGTAGGAGATACTGGTCTTACTCTCCTCAAGCCTCTAGTGGTGGGCTCAGGCCGATGGGATGTCCACAAAGGCTAAAGTCACTTGTCCAGCCAGGATCCCTGCATTGTCAGTGGAAAGAGAAAGGCTCCTCCAAACCTCTAATTTAACCTAGCTCCCTTGGATGAATCTCCCTCTCTGCTGATCAGAGAGGACAGTGCAGGAAGATCACCTCACGCTCCTGATTTTTCACCCTTGTTAATACCCTTCTTGATGCAGGATAATTAAGATTTAAAACATCTCCAGATATTTTCAGCAACCCATAAAAATGCCAAGTGCTTCAATTTCAGCAGCCTCCAAACGTTATGTGATAGTCACTAAAACCCAAAGACTGCAGCTGTAGACACTGATGCTTCCTTACTGATTTTACTGCTTTACTGCCCACCCTTCAGAGGCACCTGGAATGTAAGAGGGACTGAGATGGCAGCAGAAGTGAACCACACTCTGTGCTAATGGCTCCACTGGAGCTTACTAGCAGAAATACAAGACAATCTTTCCAGCAAGTACCTGATTTATCCCATGGGCAAGCAGGGGACAAACAACAGCTTCTCTGCCTGCACAGCTCTCAATCACAGTGCACCACACATAATGAGGTTCTGTGCACATAAAAAAAGTGATATCTCCTATTGAATGTAACACACCGAGCTCTAAAGCCCTGCTCCCATTTCCCAACTTCTGATCACTGAGCCTTCCTGGCTCTCTGCTTTAGGACAGTTCCAAAACTTTCTAGAAATCTACGGTTCCAGCCGGGGCACAGCGAGGAGCAGGCTTTGCCCGGGCTCCAGCAGCATGCACGCTCCTCCTAGTGGCTCACCACCACAGGACACACAGCCTCCCACCCGGCTCCTTTCCCAGGATTTGTTGGACGGCAGCAAAGTGTTGACATATGGGCCCGGGTTCAGTTCCAAGATCCAGTCCTGTCTATAGACCCTCTCTCCTGCTCTCCAGAGCTATAGCTCCTTTTGTGCTTCTCCCTCCCACTCTGGCTCTGCTCCCTTGTCCCAGATGAACACTCCTCAGTATTCCAGTCAGGCTCTGGTCTCCTCCGTACTGCCACAACACAAAGAGCAGAGACAGAGCACAGAAAGGAGCTTTCCTTTTCTCCAGCACCCCAGCTCTGGGAAAAACCACTCGCAGGATGGGTCTGGCTTGCTCAATCACTGCAGTTGTCCTGGACAATCATGCCTAGCTGCTCCACAGGGACACAGCTATAGCACAGCATTAAATCCTTGGAATAATTGGCTGCCACCCTTCACAAAGTTTCTCAGGTACGTGCAGCTCTTTTCACAGCCTTGCAAGTTAGCCACACACGGTTGGTTTTATGAGGCTAGCAAAAGCACATCCAGCTAGACAGTCACAATTAAGTACTTGATGGACTACTAGAGAAAAAAAAGCTGTGGACACAATGTCTTTTTTCCTCCTTCCAGCTTGTTCTCTCAAAGAGCTGGAAAAGAACCCAAAACCATCCAGCTGGAGGCAAACACCCAGCATGGAAAATTCCAGTCTAAAACCACTGAAGTTTTAGTAATTGAAAAAAAGAGGGGCATATAATAGGGACAGTTCATCAATTTTAATTATAGGTGGTGTTACCAGTTATGCCTATAATTGCATTTCCCTGGTTACACACTCACAATAACTCCAGTGAAAAGAATGTCCTCACTGCTCTGGGGGACAGAGTAAAAGAATAGCATGGGGAGACAAAGGTGGTGGCAGCATTTTATGAAAACTCTTTCTGTTTGTTTTCAGTAGGACAGTCCCTTTGTACACGTAAAATGCAGAGTGAGATAGCAAAGTCAGGAGTTCACCAGACAGGTACACCTGAAGGTCAGGCACAATGCACTGAAAGCTGGGATGTAAGGAACCCACAGGCAAAATCTCTAGGCAGTGCTTCTGGAGGACACCGGAGCTCTTGGATCCCCCTAAATTTGAGAGACTGCAGAAGGTGCCAGGTTAAGAGAGGGAGCAAACCCTGGGTATACCGAGGTGTTTCTCCTCTCTCTAGAAGAGATCTCTACTGTTCCACCTGCACCTGCAGCCAGGATCTAACTCACCCAGCTTCAGATGGCTCCAGCCCAGACACCTGCACTCAAGTCAGTCAGCCTGAATACCCTTTGTAATTAATTAGGGGCAGCAAAGCATTGCTGGGGTGTGAACCCTCCAGTTCTCAGACTTCTTGGGACAGAGGGGAACTACCTCTCAGAAGGGCCCATTTTTTTCCGTCTGCCTGCAAAAGTGAGGGTGGCCAGGACAGAGAAACAGCCATATTAACTGTGAGGAATCCTACCCCTGCTTACTAACCCGTTACTCCAATATCTCTTAGACTTTTAAAATCATTTCTGCCCCTGACAGCTGCTTGCTTCTGATGCCACAGAGAGAAATAACTTAGAGCAGCTTGCTGCAAGCTTCACAACTGTATCTGGATGGCAGGAAAACTACTCACAGGTCAGTATTATTTCATTGCTGTTGTTGGACAAAGCTTTGGGTGAACATGAAAATAAGCAGTCTGGAGTCTTAAGAACATTATTGCCTGCACTTGGAAAGCTTTTACCCTGCCACACAACTAGAAGTTTCAATAGGGGAAATAAAGAAAAGCTTAAATTTGGCAGAAACTGATGGTTTATGTTCTCACACTCGTTACACAAAAATCCCTCCTTCTCTTTGCATTTAGGAGAGCGAACGGGTCAATGAGCAGAAAAGACAATAGAAAGGAACTGAGAGAATGGGTCCAGTCATCCTTAAATTGCATGGAAATATTCCCACAAAACTCAATAAAAAAAAAGGAATTGCAGCAATATCATCAGCATCACCCCTCTGCATATGAACAAGAGCCACGTTTGCAGCCCTTCCAACCAGAATAAAGTTCTTGGTCAACTGTCTCCTCTCAGAACCCAGAGACCAGTTATTACCAGATGACCCACCCAGTCCCTTACCAGTTGATACAGCTTTAGTACTACACTCATAAAAAGCAAGAGAGGGTTCCCAGGGCATCTAGTCGTTTGGGACTGAGAGAGTGCAAACCTGTCGGCATGTAAAAGAAACCTTCCAAGTCCACAGTTCTGTTATAAATCCAATGAGTTGATCATCATTAGCTGAAGATACAAATCAAGGAATTAAAAAAATGCATGAACAATCTTGCTGCATTGCTGCTCTGTTCAGGACAGACACCTCACACACTGCTAATGAGGGTAGACTGTCTGCCAAAAAGTCATCTTATTCCGGAAAAGCCCATCTTTGCTTCCACAACTGATAACAGACACCTCATCAAATCTGCTAAGTTGGTCCTTAGAAAAGTCTGGCATAGATCTCTGCAGTGATCCAACTGGAGAAACTGAGGGTTATTTCCAGCACAATTAAGCATTCAAAATTTCCGACAATATCACTTAGGCACACACTGTTATAAATGAGATTCTACAGGTGTTTGCTAAGTGAACTGTTTTTCTCCTGGCTACATGGTATTCCATGTGCTACAGACCATGGTTTAACCTTTCCAGCTTTCTTTTCTGGAGTGCACCCTGTGCTTTCCTTGAGCACCACAACATTTCTGCTGGTGTTCCTGCATACTCCATTTAATTTTGAACATTAGCAGCCCCAGCCACTGGAGACAGGGGAGGTTCGTGGGTGGCTGGTAGCACACAGATACTCTGAGTACTGACCTGGCCCTCTGACATTGACGTCCAGAACGTCCACTTCTTGATCTGCCTGAGGGGGTGTGAGGGCAAGTGAGGTGCTCCCACAGACGTCTGCTGCCTCCAGGTGCTGCTGTGTCCACTGGCGCTGGTCTATCTGCTCATCACCTTCTGGCAGCAAGGCCTGGTCCTCAGCCTGGGCACAGCAAACAAGCAGTTGCTTCAGAATACCCACTGAGTGGCCAAAGACACAGAAAGTTCTCGGGGTGTTCTTAGTTTTGGCAGGGGTTCTTGGGGTTTGGGTGGGGATTTCTGTTGTGTTTTGGTTTTTTGTTTGCTGTCTCATTGTTTTAGGGGGGTTTGTTTTCTTTTAAGCTAATGGTGGTCTCCATTTGCTGCTGCTTGGCATTCTCAGCTTTCATACTCCCACCATACATTATCAGGCCTGAACTCCAAGATATTATATTAACCTTCTTGTCCCTTTTGCTGCAGTAGGGAGGGGACACTGGAACAGAAGGTACTTTCTCTACTTTCTCCACCAGCCTGTGGTGGCAGTATTAACCCAAGGATTTGCTCCTCAGATACCATTAATAATATATTACAAATCCCTAGGCCAAGGGAGGTTTTGAGCAAGGGAAGTTAACGCAGGTGTTTATCTCACTAGCAGTTTCGGATGGTATTTAAGTCTTGGAGCTCCTTACCTTAGCTCTCTTTGGCTGAGGCCCACCATCACCTGCCCAGTGCTCAGTTGTCCCAGGATCGGCCAAGTTGCCCTCTGGTATCTGGACTGACAGATTTCTGACAAACAAGGAGGACATATCACATTGCAGGCTGAGCAGGTGCTACTACTGCTACTTACACCACCCTGCAGAGACTAGCAGCAGGGTGCTTGTAAATTTGGTAGCTTACAAACAGAGGAACCAAGAAATTACAAATTTCAGGCAGCCAGCAGTGGCATTAAATGCACTTAGAACTTCAAAGTTGTTTAATTCAGTGGAAAGCCAAAACAGCATAAAACTTTTGAAACTTTTCATTATTACTGACTCACATTTTTGATGCATTGAGCTAGAGATATTAGAAGTTTGTTGTCATCTATCAACCTAAAAATGTCTCACCTATTCCAGGAGAAAATTAGGCAAACAGTACCCAGCTGCTGATATATACTGCTCAGTGTCAGAAAACCAAACAAAACCAGGAGATCAGATTCCTTGCTGGCATTTCATACATTACAGTTAATTAAAATTCTTCTGTCCAAACCAGATGTTTTTAAATTTAGAGGAATAGCCTGAGAAGTTCTAGCTGAAAAGGAAGCCTTCTCTATGGAGTTAAGTGCCTTTCATGAAACCTGTATCAGCCACATTCTCAAAATCCTCTAAGCCACTAATAACAGAATGTCAGTGGCCTAAATGCAAACTTACTTCAGTCCAACAGCATCTTCCCCAACGGGCTCTCTGCGTTTATGGTTACTGGGATCCCTGCGCAGGATAAATCCCTCTGGGAGCCACAGAGAACCATGTTTGCGCTTACGCTTCGCCATCATCACACCCAAGAGAAGGATTATCAGGATGATCAAAGCTGCCACAGCAAGCAGGTAAAGCAGCTGGGTCTTTGGTGGTAACAAGGGCTCACCTAAAAATTCCAGTAAAATACAGTGTGATTAACAAAGTGGAGACGACCATCTTCAACCTACAGGCTCTCTTTTTTCACAGTCCTTCCCACAGGGAGCACATTGTCTCTACAGAGAGTTTAGGCTTCACTGAGACTGTTTTAAGTACACATCACTTCTTTTTGACCTCCCTTGGTCTGGTTTCTCAAAAGAATTTTTAGAGTATATGGCTGCTGAACCAAAGACCTTGCTCCTTCCTCCAGCCACCTTCACGCGGCATAGAGAGAGCTGATCTACATGAAGATACAAGCATGACCCAACTAAGGAAAGCAATAATGCCAATCTAGTACAAGTTTGCAGCTGAGCCTCAGACTGAGGGAGAGGGAGCAGAAATCAAAGAGATTACACATTTCTGGAGGAGAAAACGTGGTATACTGGACTGAGGAATGCCTCCCAGCCTTTCTCTCTAAATGGCACCTTTTCCATTGAATTCATGGCTTAAAGCACATGAATGGTTTTAGTGCAGAGATCACCACTGCAGTGCTGTAGCATGAAAGATTACTGATTCTACAAGTATTAAAATCATTGGGCTCTTAATTAAATGTCCTATCTTACTAACCAGATGTCCCCTCTGTGCACTTTGCACAAACATACCCCATGAGTGGGGACAACCAAATTAGCTCCCAGAAACCATACTGAACAGCGAGACACAAGAAGATGATGATCAATAATCTGAGTATTTTGCAAGCCCACGTTTGATGACTGCCTCCCTCCACAAGCAATTTTTCCTCTGCAATTACTCACTTTGGACAGACACAAAAGGATAGGGCAACATGCCCTTGATGGCCTGAGCAGCTAAGAGAGCTGCAGCAGCTTCTGTGTTGTGAAAGCATTGCTCTGAATCCTCTGCACACTGGCGGTTGTCAATCTCCAGGAACACCTTGGTGCTGCAGAGACACAGTAAGAGGGCACAGAAGTCAGTGACAGAAACGTGGGCCAAGGCACTAGGTTAAGCTGCAGCTGCCTTTTATATTAATCCTTCTACCCCAGCACTGAACTGGACAGTTGCAATAGCGTTACATTTTCCCATTTAAAAAACAATCTACAGCTCTAGAAAGTCTAGAATGCCCCACACAACCACAAGCAAGAGTTACCAGCACAATAAGGCCAGCGGGAGACAGAGTAATCCACTCACCCAATGACCTCTTGCTCCAGTTCTCTGTGCTTGCGAACGACCACGAGCGATCGACGGCTCCGCGCTGCTGATTTCTCCCCATAGTACGGGAATACCATGGGGTTCCCCTGGGAGTCCAGCTTAATCCTCAGGTTGGTGTGCAGGAGCATTCCCAGCGTGCGCAGGAAGCTGCGGACATCCCCCAGCAGCTCATCAGGGGGCATCAGGACCACGATGATCAGGGTGCCTTCTGCCAGCTTCTCGGCCTTGTCCCCAGCGCAGTCCAGGCCGTCCCAGCCGCACTCCTCGCTGTTGCAGCCCTGGTCACAGCGCCCGTCTCTGTAGTGGTCTGCACAGTACTTGTCATACCTGCAGCAGTGAGAGGGTTACAGGCAGCACACAGGGCTGACACACTCTGCACAGCACACCTGCAGTCTGGGGCTCAGGTCTTACACTCTTCATCATCACTTAAGGTAAAATAACACTTATAGATATATGGAGATAAGGATATAAGGAGAAGAAATACAACCCCAGGATAAGCTTGCAGCCTGAGAGGGTGAAAATAGGAAGCACAGAACACCCCAAGAACCCATGATTTAATTCTGGTAAAAGTGTAAGAGAACTGCTTATTCTGTTTACTAAGATATCTAACACCTCCTGCCTCACCGAGGGAGAATCATCACTGCAGAGCTGTAGCATTTGTCACAAATAACTGAGGAGAAAGAAGTGTCACTACAAACAAGCTAGAAAACACATTCAGAGGCAGCAAACACAGCTGGGGTAAAAATACAGGTTTTGCTGATATGAAGCACAATTCAGGATAGCAGTACTGTTAAGCAGTACTATTAAGATCTAGTACAAGGTAAAAAGCCTCCTATTTACATTGCCAGGGAAAGCAGGGCACATCCATCAAGCAGGTTAACACATTACCATTGTTCAGGTTATCGACTTAGCGCACAGCACACAAATTCCAAAAAGAGATGAGAAGTACACAAAGCAGCAGAAACTCCTTGATGCCCAGATTTCAGTAAGGACAGCAAGAGAAACAATGGAAGAGAGGGAGCAGCAGGCAGGAGCTATGTTAGTCACACAGAGAAAATGTTCTCAGCATTGAGCCTTACTTGCATGTCCTGCTATTTTGCTGACACTCAAAGTTGTCAAACAGGCACTCGGGTGTGTTGCAGAACTCGTCACACTGCCCATTGAAAAGCATCCAGCAGCGCAGTGAGGAGGAGCAGTTGGCCCAAGGATCCTCCACTGTCAGGGAGCAGTCGCCTCCGTCCCACTGGCATGCATGAGTGTTACAGTCTTCATCACAATAGTGATCCCTGGCTTTTTCCGCACACTGGGAATCCAGACATCCTTGCGGCTCCGGGCTGAAAGTTACGGGCTGTTCACAGTGGCTGCCCTGGGTGTGAACAGGGCACTGACAGGAATAGTAAGGAGGCTGAGAATGAGGGCGGCAGCTGCCCCCATTCTGGCAGGGGGCACTGGCACAACCCAGGTTTGTCTGGCATTCCTCTCCCACAGACAGCTTGGGGCAATAGCACCGTGGACCAGAAGATGTTTGGATGCACTGCTCCCCCTTCTTGCATTTCACTTGACCACAAGTACTGTGGCTGCTGAACTCGCACTTTGCTCCAGAATAACCCTACAGGGTGGAAAAAAAGGCAAAACAATCAGTCTCACAAACTTATTCTTCAACGCTCTGAGGACTGGAAGCAAGGTGTCATGGGCAAATCCTTTCTGCCCTGTAACTCCTCTAGCCTCATTGCAGAAGCCATGACTTTCTGGACCTACATAGATAAACTAGGAAATCACAAGGCACTGTTACATTGTAAAAAAAGGCCTAGAAGAGCTACAAACAAGGGGAATCTTGCAGTAAGCACAGAAAACACAGGACTGCAAAAAGAAAGTTGTAATTTAATGCTAGGTTTAAGACAAAAAAGCCAGCTGTGATACTTCAAGGCCATACTTGTTTGGGGTAACAACAGGCAGCATCACTCTCCTAGGGCACCTGGAAGCCCTGGGTTTCCCTGCTAAGTAGATAAAGTAAGGGATGTGGATAAAGGATGTCCAATCTTCACCTACAGTGAACCAGTGAGAGTTTAGCCAGAGAACTCTGGAGCTGAGGCAGGCAGTGCAGTGTGAGGACACAGTGCTTACCGGAGGACACTGGCAGATGAAGCCATCGGGCATATTGCTGGCGACAGCGCAGGTACCGCCATTCTGACAAGGCTTCCGGGGACACACGTCTATCACACTCTCGCAGTGACGACCTGAGAGGGAGGCACAGGGACAGGAGAGCAGGGAAATGTGTGTGTGTGCTCACTCCAAAAAGCAAAACACAAAGCAAAACACTCCTGTGAATAACCAGCAAGCTGAGCATTCCTGAGACTTTCCCCTCCAGGAAGGGAGGGAGCATCTCTTCAGATAACATGTGGTCTCCACGTAGCTGCCTAAGCAGTGAAAGAGGAAGGCACAACCCCAGAATCCACAAGGTGTATTTGGAGACAGCTGACCTTGTCTGCCTCCTCAAGAACACACACAACATGGCACAAAGACAGAATTTGCTACTGTCACCTCCAAGTCAGCCAGGCACAGAGGCTGAAAGTGATGTACAACACCAGTTTGGGGGTTCCTAAGTCTTCACTTTTTAGGAGATGCTCAAGGAGTCCAAGGGCAAATCACACTGTAACACGAATGAACAACCCTCAGGACTAGATGCACCACGAGTGAACAGGAGAACCAAGCAGAGTCTCCTCAGACTGATCAGCCAGACAGAGGTCTTACTGCACTGACCAGCTTTGCAGCCGCTCCCAGAGTCAAACTAACACCAGACTTCTAAAAGATGGGGATGACCTAAGCATGACTCGGACCCCCTAGGAAAACATTAATAGAAGTCTCCAGATATGTGCAGCCAAGACTTTGCAGACAGGAGCAGACAGAGCAGGATGGCCCACAGAGTCCTGGCATCCTACCAGTCACAGACCACAGCAAAGCCACCCCGTCCCCTCCCAGGCAGAAGGGTCAATGTGGAATGTGCAGAAGACAGACAGCTAGAGGAGGAAGCCGGCTCCCCCTCTGTGCCTAACATTTCCAGACAGACTTCATGTCTGAGGCACAGCAGCTCTCCCTGCTCCTCCTGGGGTGCAGCACGCCTGCACTCCCCACACCACAAGTTCCAGCAACCCTTCCATGAGGGTCAGAAGCCACATGAAGCATAATTCATAGAAGCAACCTTAACAGACAGGCTTAAAACAAACCCATTTGATGGCCTTCACCAGTGCCCCACCAGCTTCACTTCCTTCATACATCACTCTTTTAGGACCTTCTTTTGGCAGTCTAAGTAATGCATTCAAAAACCACTACATGAATTCTTCAAATGTATATCTTTGTGATTTCTTTGCATCTGAAACTCACAAATTTAGTGGAAAATCACAGCATCTTTAAATTTTAAGAAAAAATAAGAGTAAAAACTACTGGCAAAGCATGCAGGGAAGGTCACTGGTAAGCAGGGAAAGTAAAAGGTTTTAATGGAGGAAAACTGAATGCATAAGAAGTTAAACTGACATGGAAAATTGAAAGCTGAAAGTTAAGACACATCTGGAGACTATTAGACCAAACTTAAGCCCAGTGGGAGGCAGAAAGCAGAATAGCAGCAATACTAACAAAGAGGAGATCTAGAGAGAGTGAGACAAGTCTGCCCAGTGTGAAATTCTTGCAAAGTTGTGATTCAGAGTGGGATTGTGGAAGGATCACCAAGCTAGGAATGTACAGCCTGTCTATGCAGAGAATACACAGATCCTGACCACATCACCAATGTAAGGAGGAAAGGCAGCAAGAAGTAGAAAAGGAGGCCAAAAGCTAATTATGATACCATTACACTGATTTATAGAGAAAATGCACATGCTGCTTTGCAAAAGGAAAAGCCATGGAGAAGCTGACAGATGAACTATTACACTTTTAATATTAGAAATGCAAAATTATGAAGGCGAGAAAAGTACCACAGGGAAAGAAAAGTCCTGGAAGCCAAGCATCTCAGGAGATTCCTTTGTCTGAGACAGCTCTGGAAGCCAAATTTCTTAGAAGGTTTAAAAGAAAGACTGGTTTAAAAATTGAAACATATTGTTGGGAAGCAATCAGACATTGTGAAGGGAAGTGACTAGATAACACCACTGCCAGAAAAGGGAATTACCATTTCTCAAGATACTGCAATGAAATTGGAAGCATGTTTATGACTACTCACCAGTGAAAGCACTACGACAGATGCACCTATAATCATTTGTCAGCTGGACACAGTCCAGGCTCCCTCGAGGGTTGCAAGGATTGGAGAGGCACTCGTTGATGTCCCCCTCACAGCGCTCTCCTGCAAAGCCTTGAGGACAGAGGCAGCTGTAGCCCCCGATCTGGTCAATGCACTGCCCTCCATTGAAGCAGCGGGGAACTCCCGAGTCTGAAATGCAGTCGTCAACATTCTCCTCACAGAAACGGCCTGTCAACACAGGAAAAAGTGACAGCTTGAGGATACAGTGCCATGGTTGCCTTTCCTACACTGCTCATCAAGTTTTAAGGCCATGTCACACACAGTCCCTGAAATAAGCAGGTAAAGATGCCACCTTAATACACTCCATACCCTGCTGCAGACAGCCAGCTTCAGAGCAGGTTTAGGGTACATGTGTTTTACATCCAGGCTGTCCTCAACGCTAGGCCATCCTGGTATTTAGCAGCTTTCATACTTGACTTAATTTAAAGGCATAATTAAAAACACAAAACCAAACCAAGCCCAAAAAAGATGCTCTTAATTTAGCCCTGAGACTGAACAGAGCCCAGGAGCCCCATGCTGTCCTTGAAAGGCTGTGAGCTGCCACCAGGCCCTGCACTTCAGGCAACCCTGGAACTGGGCAAAGAGCATTTGTAGCAACAGCATTAAAACAAGCAACAACAAACCAACAGAAAAGCAGCTCTGATAAAACACTGATTCCTCCAGTCTGGCTTCTGGGGACCTACAGCGAACCCCCACCACCAGGCCAGGAGGGCAATTTCTTCTCCTCCCTGAGGGATTTCCTTTCCAGGGACAAGGTCTGGTCCTGGTTCTGCCTTCACTGCACAGCATAACAGACACAAGGGGACAGAGAGGTAAAGCTGAGCGAGTAGTTTTGTCTGTTATTACTGTTGCTCCAGCCAGGGCAAGTAAAATCATTCACCTAAATATGAAGGATGCTTATACTGGCATCAGTAAAGTATTAATTTCAAACTGGGCCAGGGACAAAAGCTAAGTTTTACTATACTAAACAATGGTATCAAATCTCTTCCAATTCCTTTAATTTACAAAAAAAAAAAATCTGTCACATCCAAAAAGTAATTAATCTCAACAAAGAAAGACTGAAGGATTAAAAGCAGTACACTGAGAACCTCTCAAAGCAGGGTGGGGGATTTAGTGGAATATAGAAATTCTGGCAATGCAGATACTGGTACATAAACACACTCTTGGATGTAGAGACCTAAAAAGCAGGTTTGTTTCTGGTTTTGTTTTATAGCACTTTTTTTGCCTTTTTTTTTAGTTTTTTTAAATTGAAGAATAATATTAAGAACAATACATGAAGAATTGGTAGTGCAATGACTTACAATGAAATAAACACTTATCCAGAGTGGGGAGATGTGCTGAGAGCCACACTAAAGTGAATGAACTGGTAATATGCATGGGCAGGAGGCAAATATATTATTTTATAATTGTACTTAAATTTACTTTATGAACCAAGAATTTAGTTCTGATATTCTGCAGATGACACACATCAAAAAGTTCAGAGGAATGTAAAATTTTTAACTGACTTGAGAAATAAGCTTAAAAAAAGAACATAAAGTGAGAAAGCATTCACTGATGGGTTAAAACATGAAATCCTGAAGATTTTCAAAGGTAGAAGCCAGGTTCATAGGTAAGATATAACAGGGAAGGCTAGGTTTCAAGAAACATGAGAATAAACAGGCTATGGAATCATGCTTACTGAAAACCACTGATATAAACTATGGACTACCTTTTTTTTTTTTTTTTCCTAAGGAGCTTTTAATAAAGGAGCTTGAATTTGCTGAAATAGTTTAAGGTAGCCTAGAGTCATTCAACTTCTTTTCCACAAAAGACTCCAGGACAGAGGACAATGATGGGCAAAAATTTAAGCAAGTAAAGGACACTGGAAATTATGCAAAAACTAAGAAAATTTCCTATTTATTTCATAGCACCTTAGCCTTGGATTTAGTCTATCAAAACAGATAGGTTTGGGAGAGACCTTAACAGCAATCTCATGCATCCACATTGCCAAAGACAGATCATACATTCCCAAGGGACACTGCCACGACCTATTCCTTTAAAAGAAAAAAATTAAAAGGGGGGCGGGGGGGAAAGCAGCATTTATTTTTAAAGAGAAAATATGTATCTCAAGGGATTCACTGTACTTTGGGAACATTCTTCAAAGAACATAATGCATTCCCTTTAGACCGTGTCTCATGAAACCAGTAGTGAGAGAGGAAAATTCCCTCTTGTAACATTCACTTAATTGCTGAGCTTCATACCCCGAGTTCCTGGTGGGCAGGAGCACTTGAAATGATTGACGAGGTCGATGCACGTCCCTCCGTTCTGGCAGGGCTGGAACTGGCACTCATTCACTTCATATTCGCAGTTGACACCCTGGTATCCAGCCACACACTGCCAGCAAAGAAGTAAGTGTGAATACTCTTCTAACAGATACATTAGCAGACATATCAGAAAGGCTAACACAGACCAGAGGAGCCCTCAGTGGGGCAGATTAAGACTTCCCTTTGTAGCTGAACAACTGCAAGTGATTTCAAGGGCTGCACAGCCAGCAGCTTAAGCACACAACTCCACCATGTGAGACTCAACAGCACACTGCAAATTTGAATTTGAGTGATTTGACTGCTGAAAACAGAGCAGATCAGATCCTGATACCCTCTAGCACTGAAACTGGCTTGGTAGTTTTGGCCTAAGGTTTACATAAAACTCATCCTTTTCCTCTGGGCATGGGCTTCCAAGGTGTTCTACCATTCTGAAAAGCTTAGGAAGATTGATATAACATAATCTCATGGCCTACACTGCTCTCTGCATCAGCTGTAGGAAGCAGAAAGCAGTGGAAGGCATTTCCCACCCCAAGAGGCAAGGGCTACTTTGCCCATCCAACAGGGAAAATACAATATTCCTTTAATACGTTTTACAAATATTTTAATATAAACCACGCCTCAGGCAAAAAGTCTTTCCAGATAAGAACCCCCTCTCCAATGACACAAACAGTTTAAATGATCGTCAACCACAGCTCCTTCCAATCACACCTCTTAATTAATTCTTAAAAACCTCTCAGGAGCACTGTTTCTGCTACAGCCAAATTAAAAATTCCTTCCAGGTGCAGGCTGCCTTTAGCCCTTCTTTGAAGATACTCTACTACTTGCATGTGTTTCTGGTTTCTTCTGATTCCTTTGTATCGTTATGCCCTAAGTATTCAGGCCTCTCCCTAGCAAGCTCCTAGCATTACCTCGCACTGGTATCCACCCAGGTGGTCCCGGCAGGTGGCTCCGTTCTGGCAGGGGCTGGACTCACACTCATCCAGCTGCACCTCGCAGTAACTGCCTGTGTAACCCACCTGGCACTGGCAGTGGTGGGTGTTCCCCACGTTGAGGCAGTGACCAGAGTGCTGGCACAGCTGGTCCACTGGGACTCCTGGAAAAAAGTTGAATCAAGTGAGCAAACACATAAAACACACTTGCTGCCAGTGCTGGTAGCTGTGCCAGGAATGACTAGAGGTAGGTCCAACAAACTGAAAATTTGAAACTTAAAAACTGAAAAGTTACTCCTTAAATTACAGTGGATCAGAACCAAAACTGGCTTACAAGTGCTCTGTCCTCTTTGGGTCACTGGATTCAACACTGGCATGAAGTATTTGTACTGCTGTATTACTTTATTAGTGGCTGCTGAATACACATCTGAATTACTACTGCTGCTGCACAAAGGTTCAATGTTTGTACCTAGAGTGTCCCCAAAAAGTATGGGAGCTTGACACCTTTCTCCTTTGACACTGAACCTGCTTGTCTGGCTTTCCTGGACAAAAATGGCATGACGCTGTCCATCTGCCTGGGCTACAAGCCATGTTCCTGGACAAAATTCACTTAAAAACCTAATCTTTTATATATACATCATCTGAAGTAGAAAGTTACTACTTTGAGGGGCCATGGTATAACCTATAAGGCTAAATAGTGCACTTAGCAATTAGTATTCTCTACAAAAATACTTATCATGAGTTACAAGATACCTTTCTTGTACAAGGATGACATGTCTTAAACCTGGCTTGTGTGAGATTTAGCAGAAAGGCATGAAGAGCTGATGCATTTTCCAAAAAGGCAGTCCATGTAAAACAGTACTACTGAAACTCTGAGACCTCATAAAATATTTAACTCTTCCTTTCTGATATGTTTGTGATGGGGGAATCAAGAAAGCCTTGACTCCCAAATACACACTTGGAGAAAGTATTTTACTTGAGAAGTGACAGTCATCAACCACCTAAAGGCAAAGCTCTCTGGGATGTCCACAGGTGCAGGGGTGAAGGAGATGCATGGGGAAGTGTTTTCAGTTAAAGGACAGAGGATGCTGATTTACCTCTTTGTGAAGCTGCCACTTGGCACGAGACGTTGGGCACGTCGCAGTAAGCGCCAGTCCAGCCAGGGGGGCAGACACACCGAGTCTGGGCCAGCGTCTGGAGGCACCTGCCTTTGTTCTTACAGGGAGACTTGCTGCACAGATCCATAAGTGACTGCAGAGAGGAAAAAAAAAAAACCCACACGAAATATGGCAAATGCAGTGGGCAACACCACTCAGAGAACAAGTTCAAGATGCAAAGAAAGGGACCTATGTAATACTGGTTCCCTGTGGCACTGGAAGGAGCAGGACAGTACTTCCCAAGTCTAAGCCACATACTTTACTGACAGTCTCATACACCTAGGAAAGTGCAAGTGTACAGAGGAGTAAACCCCAGATGGCAGCATTATTTCAAAATTCTCACATTTTACCATAAAGGTGGATCTTCGGCTGGCTTAGTTTGAGAAAATCTGGTTTTATCTCAGACCAGCTTTCTAGTTCCACATTTGCAGGAGCCTCCCAGCTATTCTCCCTAACTCCCCCATCTTCACTGCTTTTTGAGGATGACAGATGTGTTCCACATTTTGATCCTTGCTTTTCCTTCCTACCATTAGCTCACCATACCTGCTTTTGGCCCCATTTGCTACAGTATAGTCTCTCCAAGTTCCTGTGTCTTATGAGATTCAACTGAAACCCCCATCACTTTTATGAACTGAAGATGGGCTAAAGTATATTGCTTTTCTCAATTCCTCATATAAAAATAAAGAGTCTAAAACTCAGTAAATCATCATATAAAAGTGAAGACCCAAAATAACTGTCTGACGCAATATAAACCAGCCACTAGGCATAATTTCCTTTCTAAGCAATTCATCTTCAAATTAATACTGCTATTTGATTGATTTCAAGCTGGTTTGAGGAAGGGTGAGGTTTTTAAAGTGAGTAGCACTGAATTTTGGCTGTAAAATGCAATTTCAATTGCAGAAAGTTCTGCTTTTCAGATGCAAACTGTCTCCCCACAAAGATTAAAGTAAAAAAAAAAAATCTGTGCTTTCATAGGCAACCAAAAGGAAACTTGGAATTAAGTTTTATCACATGTAGTTGAGCGTGAAGAAGAAAAAACACTGAGCCTCTTGCTTCTGCATATGTAATGAGTGGCTGACTGTTTTACATGCAAATTCTAAAACTTATGAATCATTGTCTGATTTTGTGCTGCTTATTTAGCTTTGCTAATTAGGTCAAGCCAGTTTACCACTAAGACAAGAACTACAGTGTAGCTGTAATCTATAAATCTCTCCAATACAGCTTTAAGTAGTACTTATAAATTTAGAAAGTTCTGGTTCCTTGTATAAAATGGGTAATACGTTACAATCAAACTTCTCTGAACATAAAGAAGACTTTCTGAGAATTCACAACATTTAATTTGGGGAAAGGAACATTAATCCTTTTCTCCAGTAAAAACAAAGCAAACATAACAGAAGAGGAACTACTGAACTTCACAGTACTTCTCGATCACTCTCAATGCTAATTCTCCCAATGAGGTTTAAGTGGTGTGCCCAGAATGCATAATTAAGGTAGCAGAGGGGTTGCTTTTTTCTATCACTTCATTACTTTGCATTCACTTCCTCCATTAGCAATACCTAGAAGCAGACCTGACAATTTAATGTCTAGCAACGTACTTCTTAAAAAGCACCTCCCCCGCTGCCACTAAAATGCTTCTTTCCAACACTCACTGCTTTACAAAGACATGTTGGCACGAAAGAGAGCTGCAAAATTCTTACAAAGTTGTAGTATTTTTCAGCAATTTAAGAAATTCACCATTTTTTTAAAAATGGCAGCACTCAAGAGTGCTGGTGAAGGAAGCCAATATAGTGTTTACCATTCCAAAAGTAGAAATAGTCTAAAATAATTCTTGCTGTTTTGATAAGAACAGAATCAAAAGAAAGAACTCTGATTTGAAAAACAGCACTCTGTTTCCACTGTGCTATGCCAAGTTAGAGTTTTTAATAGGTACTAGTCAGTCATTTACAGTATTCAGGGTTTGCAGCTCCTGTGGAAAACTGTAAACTGCCTGAAGTTAAGTGTGCAAGTAAGGCTAGAGATTTTTATTGAGGTTGTGAACAGGATAAGCACGTCATTTACTGCCCCAAAACATTTTCTGGCTTCTCATGAAAAAAAAAATCTACAATCAACCCTGATTAAAATTTACCTCCCTGTAAAAAATGAACCAGTTAAATCTAAAGCCTGCTAATCAGACTGATACTCTGCTTTTTGTTTTGTGCTTGTTTGCTGTTTGGTTTTTTGGTTTTTTTAATACAGGACTCTGTCTTCAATCAGGACAATTTTATGCTTTGAATGAAATGCAGCCATTTTCAAGGCTAACAGCTGGTTTTCATTTAAGAAAACTAACCTAGAAAGTTCCAGTGACACCTGTTCTCATAAATAACCACACTTCTCTCCTCCTTGCAAAAAGACAGGGGATGGAACTAGATGATCTTTAAGGTCTCTTCCAGCCCATTCTATGATTTCCAGTTTTGCACAAGGGCACCTAATGGGCCAACCACCCCTTACCAGGACTGAACAGGAAGGAACAGGAGCTCAGACACGTTTGGCACCTCACATCTCTCCCAGTCAGCTTTGCTGCTGGACAGCTCAAACAGCAATGCCCTGGGCAAAAGAGGCCACAAGAAGTCACCCACCTTGCAGTTCTTGCCAGTGTAGCCCAAGGGACATATACACCTGTATGTGCCCAGGCTGTCCACACAGGTGCCCCTGTTCAGGCAAGGATGAGAGTCACACTCATTGATTTCTGTGAGGCAGAAGGGTCCCGTAAACCCCAAGGGACACTGGCAGGTGAAGGAATTGATTCCATCCACACAAGTG
Organism: Dryoscopus gambensis; assembly: GCA_013389985.1. Taxonomy (NCBI): domain Eukaryota; kingdom Metazoa; phylum Chordata; class Aves; order Passeriformes; family Malaconotidae; genus Dryoscopus; species Dryoscopus gambensis. The sequence continues at coordinate 207,389 of WEIT01026561.1, forward strand.
CCTCCGTTGAAACAAGAGCTGCAAGAGAGGGGGAAGAAAGGCAAGCTGAGACAAAATGCAATTAGCTCACAGACAACAGAGCACATAAACCCGACTGAACTAAGGGAGAAGAGCAGGTAACAGGATCTTCTGACCACTGCTAACTTCCTGCTGAAGAAGCATAAATCAGAAAACAGCAATCCTAGGGGATTCCATCTCACCCTCCAGCTCAACTGTCTTTTACCTCAGCAGGCCAAGAAAGTAAAGCAGGGTTTTAATGAGTCATTAGTGCTGGATGTAACTTATTTAATGAAATCTTCCCAGCTTCAATGTGACCGCAAACAGTACCTCGTGCGGCTTGCTCAAACTGATAAATTTTATTACAAATTACAATTGTATTACAAATTATGAGAAACAAAACAATTTGCCTTTTTTAAAATCTTCAAAGGAGTCAGAGGTATGGTTTCTCAAGGAAAAAGTTCATACAACATGCAAAACACAAGCATGTTCTTCACTGAAATTATGTGAAAGTATTGGTATTGCTAAATCCCTTCCTTCTCTTCTCATGAGAATCTTAAGTCCTGATTTGTAAAACTACTTATACATGCCCTGGCAGAATTCAGATCAAAGGAATTATCCCCCTCCCCCCCAATCTTCTGATCATAAGAAATTCTGCCAGATTAGGTGTCCTAGGAAGAAGTGACTGGGAAAGTTTGGAGAATTGATGCCTCATGCAAAATTGGCTCAGTTTTCCTTGTAAAGGAACTCCTGCTCCTCTGAGAATAACCCTAGATCAGACTTGAGATAATCAGTTTGATAAAGTACACAACCCAAATTCGTGCCTGCTATCTGCTTCGTGCACTGTCAAAGGGTATTTCCATGAGAGAAGCCACTGACTCATGCCCCTGAACTCATAGTGCAGGGAAGCAAGTTTTAAATATCTAAATTCTGACTGTGATTATGGTAGAGATGTCAACATCAACCTGCTTATCAAACATTTAACTGCTTATCAGAGAAGTTCCTCTGTCTTGGGGGCTGAATTCTGTTTAACAGGGAAACCAAACTGCCATTTACATTCATGGCAAAGCAGGGAAGACAGAGGAACTGCCAATCACTTGGTGTGTTTCACTGAAGCCAGGTACCAGAAGGAGAGGGCACTCTCTCATAGGCAGCTTCTCACACAACACACGGAAGAATCATTTGAACCAAATTCAAATCAGCCAACCACCACGGTGCTCTTAAGTACAACTCGGTAATTTCGGTTGAGAAGGTGTGACTGGTTTAGCTTGGCAGAGTGTTGAAAATTGCTACATCGTTAATTCATACCTGCAAGACTGGTTCCTGTCCTGACTGATAACAAAAACAAAAACAGGATGAACCTCAAGGAAGAGCCAGGAGTTCTGCTAAAACACCCAGCATACTTCACTCCATTAAACAACTGTTGTGCAAATTAAAGACACCCTCATCAGTGACACAATCCTGTTCTTAAGAAAAGGATATTAAAATACCTCCTCTTCAAATGCAATTCTGTAAGAGGTAGGAAAGACCTTTTCTATTTGTGCAGAAAATACATGAGAAAACCAAGAGTTTCACATAATTTGTCTCTGGTAACTAGACTAGAACAGACTACTTTTGAATTATTTTTTTAACTACTTCAAGTTTTGAAGAAATTGTTTCTCATTTGAGAATCTGAAGTTACTTACATCAATCCTATATAAGCTTAAAATAAATATGCAGACAGATGATGGAATCACATGTTTAACTCTCAAAGAGCTCTTAAAGCTACCACATGAACCATTTACATAAGGACAAGCTGTTGAGCATTTTAACTCAGTTCCACACCTCCCCCTTTAGAATGACCTCAGGTTTTATCTCAACACTGCTAAACCATATCCAATTCATGAGCATTAAAAGATCTCAGATGATGAAATCTTTCCAGTGCAGGATTTAGTGGATTCAGTGTTTCTCCTGGTTGTTTCTTTGTATTATTTGCTGTTGATAACTTATTTTTGCTGCCTTTCTAACAGTTAGCCATTGCTTCCATTTTTGCAGCTTTTGTATTTCTCAACAGAGTAACCATTAATAACCAATTATTTACCCACCCCTATGTGATAATGGTCTTATAAAAATATGAACTATTTATATTTCAATAAGCTAGCATCTCTAACTGTTTTAGCTTTTGTTAAACACTGTCACATTCATCCTGTAATGGAACTAAGTTCCTAACTAGAAGAACATTAGAAGAAACTGAGGATCAGGCAACTGTCTTTCAGCTGAGCCAGCTTTCCTTGCAAGAATCACAAGTATATCTGTGTCAAATGGCAGCAAAACAATCCCCCTGGTTAAAAACTGTTTCTGAGCAGGACTGGCTTGAAGGCAGGAGCACCCAGTGTGTGAAGGTAGCTCACCTCTCAGTGCACTCGTCGATATTGTTCTCGCAATTGGTTCCCTCAAACCCAGGCGGGCACTTGCAGGTGTAGCTGTTGACATAGTGGGTGCACGTGCCCCCATTCCTGCACGGCTCACTCAGACACTCGTTGGTGTCTGTCTGACATTTATCCCCATGAAATCCAGGCAGGCAAATGCAACTGAAGGAATTTATCCCATCCACGCATGAAGCTCCGTTCTGGCAGGGATCTAAGACAGAAGCATCACAGTGAGGGTTAAAATGGGTAATAGTGAAGGGCCAGGCCTAGAGCAGTTGCTTTAGAGAAAAAAAAGCATCACACAGAGCAGAGTGTGACAGAGTACTGACGAGTTGTTCTGAGCCACTTCATGGAACAGAGAACTGCAAAGGATTATTAATAACAAATTCACAAAAAGGTTTTGATCAAGGCCAACCTTCAGAGCCTAAATGTTTCTCTGCTGGAATTTGTTCAACCAAAACCCAAAGCCTCTTGGTTTAAAAGTCAAATGCTGCTTTTGTGACAGATGCTTACTGATACAATAAAAATAGCGCAGCAACTGTTTCTTCTTCCTTACCAAGTTTCATTCCTAAGAGAACTCCACACTTTCTCTCTTTTCCAGACACTGCTTAACACAAGAGAGAACTCGTGTGCTTTATTTTCAGCATGAAAGCAGTCCAATCAAATCAAATGTGTATGTGTATATCAGCACATATATGAGCACTTATGCATTACTGAGCACTCAATATTTTTCCCAGCATCAAAGACTGATTGGGGAAAAGCTGGCAGAAAAGCTCACAAACTCATACACCACCTTGGATTCTCCTCAATCACTGCATTTCTTGATATTTGCTTTATCCCTGCCATGCTCCTGCTACTTGCATACCACTGTTTTTTGGTCTAAGCCACCCCCTACTACTGTATTCCTTCTGCTTCCACAAGTATAAATCTGCCAGAAAGATTTCTGCCATTCAGTAATTTCTTCCTGCTTTTCTCCTTCCACTTTTGGATTTAAGATCCACATTCCTGAAGCCAGATTCCTTTTCTACTCTGCATTCCACAGAGCAAAAGCCTAATATATGAAGGCAGAGAGGGAAACTGGGAGGGGGGAGGAAAAAATGGAGAAAGCAAGGGGGTTGAAAAATAGATTACCAAGCCTTTTTTTGGATTTAGGACTATCTTTAGGTACCACTAAAATATGAACTTGAAAATGCAAATAGACTCCACCAAAAATTTGTAGTTTATCATAAGTACAAGATAACTCCGTTTACTGGGAAATGAAGAAAAGAAATGTGAAAGGTAATAAAAGCTCATTTATTGACTGAGAAATATGCTCACATGTTAAAAATTTGTATTATGAGACACACCTGCATCCATTTAAAGGTCATTTGACTACTGCAGAGAAAGAGCACATTCAAAGCAAGACCCCTGGCAGCTATAAAATGTTGTGTCTGTGGCAGTCAGCCATGTATGAGTGAAGGCAAAAGCTGTGCATTAATTCTCCGTGCCACACATTTACTGACAGAAGAAGGAGACTCGGGTATCAACTTTTCAATAAGTTCCTGTTGTTTGGAGGGTTTGTTTGCTTCATAGATTAAAGACATTTGGCTCAAGGCATGGAAGGTTTTTGTTATGCTAAATGAAATCAGCTGTAGCAGTAATGTGAAATGCTTCTCCAACCTCATGGGTGTGCTGCCTAAGACAACACGGGGTGAATCTCACAGCTCTCAGAACACTGAGGAGGAGAGAGAGAGATGTCCCAGCTGTTTGAGAGAGAAAGATGAACACTAGAAAAATGTTTTTATCTTCAGACACCCACACAAAAACTAACAGGACAGGCAATAATTTTGTTGGCTTCAGTAAGCAAAGCTCTGGGTCACTGCACTGTGACACTTTTTGTACCATACCTGTTTGCTCAGAAAAAAGGAATCAAAAGCTCAGGCTGAGCCAGACATCTCAGAAGTTCTTTAAGCAGTGCTGCTTTGTGGGCTCCCATGGTAACCTTTGCTAATAGACTTGTTTGGATCCCTCTCTACACCACTCATGAATTTACATTTTTTCTTCCAGTGCAAAACACAACTTGCTAAGTTCACGCCTAAAGTCTTCAAAACTCCATTTTGGTTTTAAGCTGATAGTGAAAAATAGGAGACTGTGAGTTTTTTTGTTTTGGGGTGGTTGTTTTGGGGTTTTTTGTTCATTTGATTTGGTTGGGGTTTTTTTAAGACTCGGCCAATCTAAGAATTACAGCATTGTGAACTCCTCCAAGGTTTGATAAAGCACTTTTCAAATAGTAACAGATGAACTTTGAAACACATGATGTTTCTCAGGAGACTCTGATTTTATCTGATGATGATATAGAATATGCCCAGTAAGAAAAAGAAGCTACTATGTATGTGGTTTCCCTTGTAAACAGCAGTGTCAAGAACATGAAATTAATACTTGTTTTCTTGCAATTTGAGCTGTTTCAGTACTCATCAGTGTATGGGCTACCCTCCTGCAACCGATACCTATTCCAGAACAGAGGGCCTTCCTGCTGCTTAATTTGTTTTCAAATATGGATTAACTGGAACTGCAACAGGACTCACTCTTCTCAGAATATTAATGTCAGACAGACATTTCAGGAAAGACTGCTATACCCCAGATTCCCACCACACCTCAATCAAACTTAACGCTGAAATACAGGTAAGCCCTGCAGTGGCACTTTAACTTGATGTATTAAAATTTCAGGCAAATATAATTCTGCATTTAACAGTGCTTCTTATTAAAGTATGTAAACTCTAAGAACCTTTTCAAGTTAAGGATCTGGGAACAACAACTGCAATCAGTTAGAACACTATGGTCCATTTCTAGCAGCTGAACGTGATGGATTTTGACTGCCTCAAACATTACCAAGCTGAAGTTTGCCCTTTTTTTTTCCTTTTGGCGAGAGATTATAAAAGACCTTTCCGAATCTGTCAAACAGCAGTCAGCAAAATTATTTTTAGGAAAAACTGGAAAACACAGTGTGCTGATACCCACTTGAAAGGCAGTCGTCGATGTTACTGTCACAGTCCCCTCCGGTGAAGCCGGGCCGACATTCACACAAGTAACTGCCCTGGATGTTGTGGCACAGAGCATGGTTTTTGCAGGGCTTGGAGAGACACTCATCAATATCCACCGTACATCTCTCCCCTGAAACACGGAGAGTCCAGGAGTGAGACCCCTCATAAAGCAATGGCCAAGAGGCTCAATGCCAGCACTGCTCAGCACTGAAAGCATAGCCCGCTCCCCATCCATTTTACCTTCCCAGCCAGGGGCACATTGGCAGGTGTAGCCTTCAGAGTCAGGAGATTCTTGGCAGATTCCCGAGTTCTCACAAGGATTAGGGGAACAAGGAGAAACCACTACCTGGCAGTTCACACCTGGAGAGCAGAATGTGAAAAAGCAGAAGAATATGCTGCTAAGAGCTTGGTGCTCCTCAGAAGAATGAACAAAGAGGTTGCAACTCATGATTATCCCACACAGCAGTGGACAGCACTGCCACATTTTGAAGAATCACAGCAGAAGGAAAAGGAGAGCAGAGCACTCCTCATGGGCTCAGTGTAGAAACAGCCATGGTCATCTTGAGTTTAATGCCCCTCCAATTTCCAGTGCATTTATATAAATTTCAGAGTTTACAAGAAATTAAGCTAACCTTCCAACAGGACATTTCTTAATGAGTCCAAACAAGGCTTAGCCAAGCCCTTGCTAAGTATTCTGCTACTGTATCATGTCTACAGGAACCGACTGTAATTTAACTTCATACAATCACGGCATTTCCTATCTTGATTACTATTTCCATGAAGTATAATGAAAAGAAATGACATTAAAGGTGCAATGAAATAGAAGGGAAAAAGATAACAAACTTTTCTCTGAATTTTTACCTTTGAATCCTTTCCTACAGGTACATCTGTATCCATTCAACAGATCCTCACAAGTTCCTCCATTCTGGCATGGGTTTGATTTACATTCATTCCCTTCTGTTGAACAGTAATCTCCTATCCAGCCTGGGTCACAGACACACTTGTACCTTGAAAGGCAAAACAGCAGTAATTTTAGAGCATTCTGAAGTAACTCCTCTACTAGTTTTCTCCTGCAGATTAGTTTTGGAGAGAAGACCAGAAGAACTCTCATTAGAAGAGCCCTAAGTTACTTTAGATTGCTTACCCCAGCTGTATAGTTTTGAAAATACTGAAAATAAACCCTCCCTTAAAACCACACTTCCCTCGTTACAGTTTTCACAAAGTGTTCAGTCAGGCAGCAATACGTTTCTGCTTTGATAAGACCATCTCAACATATTCAAACAAAGACAGGAAAAAAAAAAGGATAAAAAAAAAGTGGAGGGGAACAATAGGTTCCAAAGATAACTAGACTGATTTAATACCAAATAGTGGTTTCAAATGAAAACAGCTGGCTGGGAGCAGGAGCAATCTTCTCCATCACATTTCAAAATCTGAAGTAGAGCACACTCCACCCATATGACGTAGAACCAAGGACTTGGTGAATCACCCTGGACTCAGGCCACACAACACACACTGGCCTTTCTCCCTGCCCTGCAAACATGGCTTCTTTTACCTGGCACGCTGTGAAGTGTATGTGGGTATAAATGCAAATGTAGGTGACAGGTGACAGACAAGATGAACAAAAATCTGTTTCCCAAGCTTACAAGGAGGCTGAATTAGCAATAAAGGCAGCCTTCCTGCCAGTTCCCAGGAAAGTGTTGCATCCTGCCCTACAGAGCTACCTGCAGCAGTAAATTACCTCCTGGCCCAAGTGCTGACAACATTTCCCAGGATGCAGCACATATTTGGGAGGCTATTCCATGTATAGCTGAGAATTTTCACAAACGAAACAGCCCCAGAGTTACCATTACCAAAAAGAAGTCTGATTTAGGGCTTCCAAAATCAGCATTTGGTCTTCCTGGATGGGAAGATTCAGAAGCAACTACTGCCATCAAAATAGCCAGAGAGAATTTTCCTTTCTTTTCTCAGACATGCAACAATATGAGTAAAGCTGACAAAATCTCAGCCTTGGACAAAGTGTCCTGAGTCCAGTATCCATCCCTAGTGCAAAAGTTGCCAGCCTGTTCCTTGATACAGAGTTTGGTTAGGAAGAACAGCATCAGCCAATAAAGACAGTCCCCATGCTCAATGCTTTATGGTTTGATGGAACAGATTCCTGCTGCTCCCCAAAGATTTAATTTGGAAACATTTCTTTATTTTAATTGAACTCACTTAACCCACCAAAATCACCAAACCCTCCCTTCTAGAGGGTGGCAGTATACCTTGCACTGCATGCCCATGCAAAACCAGCAAACAATACAAGGCAGGACAGAAAAACCTGTGCTGAAACACCAGGCTGCAGCTGGTGAATGAAGGTCTACACCTTACTGTAATTATATCATGGGCATCAGATAAGTTAGGATCCTAATCTGAGAAATTAGAGAAAAATAGGAAGTTGGAAGTCTGGACAAAGCAAGAAACAGTAATATAGAAGGCAGCAGGCAGGTTTAATGAGTACTTACCCAGTAGCAATGTGTGTGCAGTTGCCATGCACACAGGGGTTACTGAGGCAGCCATCTGCCTGGGACTGGCAGTGGGGATGGTGGAAGCCCTCAGGACACACACACCGAAAGCCGTTCACCTCGTTTATGCACGTGCCACCATTGTGGCAAGGGCTGGACGTGCATTCGTCGATGTCCGCGTTACAGCGGGGGCCTAGAGAAAAGACAACACTTACTAGGCATTTCTTAAAAGAGTGTTTGCTTTGCATGTCTGCAAGAACACACACAGACACAGCTCAGGGAAGCCAATGCAGCAGCATGGAGCTCACATGCCTCCATGCTTTAACTCAAGCCAAGAGAAGCATTTCTGAGAGATGCAGCACTTTCCCGTGCCTGGAAAACAGCACTTACACTCAAGCAGTATTTACAAACCATTCAAGAATCTCCACTAAAAATCACTGGTTAATATTGATTAGGAAAACAAAAATCACTCAGCTGTATCATGCTTGCAACAAACCTCTTGAGCTCCACTTGTCATAGCCCTGCTCCTCTGCTTTGAAGTACCTACCCTTTGAACAACCAATATTGCCCAAATGTCTGCAGTAAATACAGTTCTTGTGGTTTATTGCGCAAAAGGGGCTCTAAAAATCACCGTTTCCTGTTTTGCCTGCCTCTGATTACGACTGTAAGATCCTTGAAGTAGTGACCAAAAGGTCTTGTGAGGCTGGAAAGCTAAACAGAGTGAATGATGCAGTAAGTTGAAAGCATTCGTAACATAAGGAAATGACAAAGTAACGAGACCCCATGCAAGCCAGCTCCCTAAAGACTGGAATATGCCAATTCATCATATTACTGAATTATTTTAACAGCATAACAGTAAGAAATCCAGCAGGATAACAAATACGGTATGCCAGCAATAAAGGAGAGTGGAAGGCATGAGTGATCAGGATCAGCCCTCATCTTGTTCTGGGGACTAAAGAGTACCACCATGCCAGAGCCATAGGAAGGAGCGTCAGAAGTTTAGAAAGACCCCAAGAGAAAAGCACAAGACACATGAAACCTTTTAGTGCTCTTTCTAATGCGTTTCAGATCTATTCTAATTAGAATCATTCAGTAATAAACAGTAACAAACGTGATGAGAAAACTGTTATAAACAGTACCAACTGCCTCACAACAATTATTTTATATTACCCTACATGGCTCAAAACACGAAGTCCCTTATAAACAGTGGTGAGACGTGCTTTAGTCATCAGAAATAGTCCTGATGTTGACTTACCGTTCTAAACATGGATCCAGAAGTGTCTAACCACTTCTTTTTTCAGCCTCACTTTTTCTGTACCAGAGAAATTTTATAGTTTAAAAAGAAAACAGAACAGACTATGCTATGAAAGAGAAGTACTGAAAAAATCAGGTTATTCATCTGGCGACTTCAGAGTGGGAAGCAACTCACGAGAACACCAAGTTAATGTTTTGATTTCACAGAAGTAGAAATACTGTTCATGGTCAAAGCCCAAGGCAGTGTCTAATCAAACACCTCTCCATATTACCCACAATCTCTCTATCCTTGGAAAGAGGCTGTAAATAATAAACCGAAGTCACGTGGGTTTATTTGTTATAAAACCAAGAACCATGAATTGGACTTAATTACCTAACCAGAATGGCATTTTACAGCACAGATTAGGCCATTTTTCTGCTCGGTGGAACTGGCTGTAATCTAAGATGCTAAGATCCAAAGATTAGAAGGATTTACTGAGATACCAACTGAATCCCTTGCAGTCAGTATGCAAAGAGCAGCTTCCCTGGCTACTCAGATAACTAACTTCAAAACAATTCAAAGCTCTTGGGTAGCTGACTTTACCTGTAAATCCAGGTTTGCAGGCACAGTTGTAGCGATTAATGCCATCAATACAGTCCCCATGAATGCACGGGTTACTGGCACAGTCGTCAAAGTTATTTTCACAGTTTACTCCTGGATTAAAGAAAAAGTAGTTAGAGGAATAAGGAGGGTAAATCTTACCAAGAAGGAAACAAACTATTTCCCCAGAATAACCAAATTAAGAATACCACCTGCTTCAAAGTCACACTGGGGACAACTTAAACAGGTGATGATGCAGAAGCACTGCAACACCAAGGAATGTCATCCGAGTCACTGGGTGCTGACTGAATATGACCCTGAACTTGTAATAAATATTTCAACAAAGGAATAAACCTTTTAGAACACTATGCCAAATTTTTCTCCATGCTGATGTTCTTGGAGTAAAAAGGAAGCAAATTCTCCCAAGATCAGTTGCAGTACCAGCGAGGCTTAGGCAATCCAGACAAGCATACCAAAGTTCAACAAGGAAAAGTAATGTGAAAATGATATTCCCAAACCATAATCTGTCTCAAATTTAGCACATACCAAAGCACACAATAGAAATAATTACATGCTTGAATTCTGCTTGAATCCAAGCCTTCCACTCGTGTTTTACGTACCTGAGGTGCCCAGCAAACAGTTGCACTGGTAGCCATTGACCAAGTCGATGCAGCGCCCTTGATGCAGGCAGGGATTGCTGTGGCACTCATCTATCTGCTCACTGCATATAGCACCCATGTAGCCAGGATTACAGATACACGTGTAGGAATCAATCCCATCCTGGCATTCCCCGTGGTGGCAAGGATCGGGATCACAATTGTTGATATTCTCCTCACACAGAACGCCAGTAAAACCTGAGGAAAAACGAGCAGGAATAAGTAAGAAGTTAACTAGTAGGATGCTGCAGTGAATATAATGCAGGTATAGAAAGAATTGTATCAAGAATCAGCAAAGTGGCAGAGAGCACAAAGGGTAATTGGGCACCTCAGCTGCATTTCAAGCCCTGGAACACAACACCTTCCACTGTTCACAGCACTATGGAACAACATCATGCATGGAGAACCCTGGCACTGGAAGTGGTCAACTTCAGTTTATTTGGAACAGTAGCCATGAGAGAAAACACGTAAATCTCCATCAGAAATATTTACTTGCATCAGTATAAACTATCTGAAGGTACACTCCTGCCATTATCTCCTCTATGCAGTTACAGGGACAGAGTGGGGCTGACCTTGTTAGAATGAGAAATTACTGTGAAGATGCTGCTGAAACCTTCCCAAGGGAACTCCCTTGGCTCATGTCAAAGCTTCTGCAGCTCTGCTTATTAGAAAGTTTCTTTCCTCTTTCATTGGGAAACTTTTGAGTAACTGGAATCAAGCACCAGCTGCAAATTTATTGAAGGCTGCATGCAACCTCTTGGTTAGGAGCAATGAAACAAGCAGCAATTTGGCCTGTTTCATTCTGCTTCAGCTGGGAAACATCCTGAGCAGCAAAGAAGGACAGAACCTATGCACAAAAAGGGCTAAAGAGTTCAGGAAGCTAAGAGCAGCAAACAACTCCCTCAAGAGCCCTGTTTTCCATGACGGAGCAGAGCTATATGAGACAGGGATGATTTCAAACAAATGGTTTTCAGAGCTGAAGTGTTGGAGCAGCAGCTCATGCTGCTGTCCAGCAGTTGAAGATCAGGAAGGTAGAACTTCAAATTTCAAGACACCAACTGGAGACTGATACAAACCAAGCTGCAGGGAATTTCAACAGCTGAAGAGTGGTTCTCACCTGAGTATTATAAGTGGACAAGAGGCTCCCCATTTTTCATACAGGTTTGTGGTTATTTCTGTGGTCAAACATACCAGGTGACGGCTAACATTTCCAAGTTCTGCGAACGTATGCTTGGATGAATGGGTGTGGAAGTGGGTGGGGAGAGGGAAGGGAAGCCAGTTAGAGAGATGGATATAAAAAGATGTTAGGGAAGGAGGAAAAACAAACCGATAAGGGGACAAACAGTGGCAGAGGGGGGGAAAAAAAGAGGGCAGAGACAAATAAAAGAGGAAAGACCTGAAACAACTCAAGAAAAGAAAAGCCATGATCTACCACTGGGAAGGAGAAGTGGAATAATGCCAGAAGGGAAAGAAAAGACAAAAAGCAAGCAGTAAGTAGAGCTATCTGTACAGCATTTGGCCAAACATTTTGCAGTTTTCAATCACGTCGGCAGCTGGCAATTACTATTCAGGGAACACATCACTCATATTATGAGATTAACAAAGCAAGAACATACTCAAATATTATTGTCCAGTAACTGACCTGCCCCCACGAAGATTTCCACATTTCAGTCTTATAGAAGGCTGTCAATATTAAATATAATACTTGGCATACGTTCATTCAAAAGTCATTACCTTGCCTGCTACTGTAGCTCAACTGAACCACTTACAGATCAGTATATTTCTGGATCTCTTAACTGAACATACCTCACCAAAATATGATTTATCTCTTTGCAGACAAGAGTTAGATTAGGAAAAAACCATTTGAATATAGAACATGATAATCCCACAGACTGGATGGAAAACAGCCCTAATACAGAGTTCCTCTTCCATTTTCAGTCAATGATTTAATCAAGGATTTCACTAAGAGCTGCTGCTTCAGCTACATGCATTTGGTTGCTTTTAGCCTGAAAATGCTCCATTAATCATTTGCCTTCATGGAAGCAGTTGTCTTCCCTCCTCAGGTGGGAAACCTCGAATTTCTGTACTGAGGTGATTTATGCAGTCTTAGTGCCAAATTCAGAACCTGCTTTTCAAGGCACATCTCTCCATATTGTCCTCCACAACACAACCCAAAACCCTCCTAGGCCTGATAAGCTCTGCACTCTCAGTGAATGAAAGCAACCGGAACACACATCAGCTTGAGAAAGAGTAAGACAGTTTCCAAGTTTGGATAACATTTGAGCTTTTTCTTCCTTTTGCAAGCATCTGCTTAGTTTGTCACATGAAGTAATCAAAAGGAAAATTCTGACCACAGTAATTATTCCTCTCCTGGTCAGAACTACTGCATTCTCCTTCTTCCAACAAATTCAGTGCCTCTTCAGGAACTTCGGGAATGGTGGAGACATTGTGTGTGAAAAGAGACACTATTTTTAGGCTAATCTCTGCTACATTCTGTGCAGTGAAGTAAAATTTGTCCTAACAATTTGTTTATTGGAATGATTCAAAATGAGAAAAGTTGCACATAAATCTAACCAACCCCACTGCACATCACTGGGACTAAGATAGCTCCAGGAATTGTTCAACTTCTTCCCTAATGGAAGAGCTAAAGCCAAGGCATTCCATGCCTGAGTCTGTATAATGAGCAGAGTAGCAGGCACCCTTAACTGAAAGCAACCAAGAGTAGCTCCCTACTGAGAATTAGCATATAACAGCTCTGAACCCTCTTATTTGACCAGATGAAAAAATGAAGATAAAAACATATCTACATCACCCCTGGAGGTCTAAAGATAAGAAAATCCTATAATTACACCTGACGCTTCTAAATATGTAATTTACCAGGCATTAAAAAAACCCACCTGAGTTCCAGCCACAGCTCTATCAAAATTTCTGTGTGATACCTGACAAATCATTCCAACTAGTCCCTGGCAGGCAGCTACTGTGTGATATTTCTTCCACAACCGTTACTACATTTCAATCTTAGCCTTTTGACATAAAATAGCCTGATGCAACAGAAATCAGAATGCACAGGAGCACTGCTCTGTCCATCTCTTGTTTTTGAACTGTACACGATATAATCTGACTTGGGAGAAGGGAAGGTAAGCCACAGGTAAGAGCCTTCACGCTGATGTTCTTCCATATGTGGATTCCATAGTTAATACAGAAGAAGCTGTCATATTCTGGGAAGCAAAAGATGGTGCTGAAAGAGGGAGGCCAGAACTCCCACCAATTGCAAACTTAACTGCCACAAGTGAAAGGCTTTCTCTACTTAAATACTATTCCCTGCACAAAGGAGTTGACAAAGCTTCGCAACAAACAAGGAGCATTTCAGAGAAAGAAAGAAGGAACACTGACATCTGTGTGACCAGCCTTTCATGTAGTTAGGTTACATGTTACCTCCATCCAGAGGCTCTGAACACGAGACTGACCTGTGGCACACTGGCACTCGTAGCCATTGGGGTGGTCAATACATTTGGCTCCATTGAGACACGGCGTGCTGGAGCAGTCGTCTATGTCAATCTGACACACGGCACCACTGAATCCTGAAAGGCAGAGAAACAGATGGAAATCCAGAAGTCACTCCAAGGAGTTCATCTAGACAGCTGCACCGTCAGGAATTATCTATTAGCAAATCCTCAAACCCATCTAAATATAAGCTCAGCAAATCTACATTCAATGGAATCATTAAGCACACACACCACACCCTGGGTGTGTTGGTTCCTTGTCCAAACCACCATCCAAAGATTCTGTCTTCCAGGTAAAAGGAGCCTCAGCTTGAAAATGGAGATGGCCAAGTCAAACAGAAATAAAGCAGATGGAGCTCAAGTGGTGTCCAGCACTGGACAGTATGCCTGCCTGTAAAACTGAGAGCCCACCAATAAAAAACTGTGAGGCAATTAAAGCAAGTAGCCAAAAATAAAACAACAGTGCGTACCTCACTAGAGCCTTCAGACTAGAATTACTACAGCAGTATGGAATGTGTTACAATATAGCACTGGAACTTTCAATACACTTCTTGAAATAGTAAACAAACTATTGACAGGTGCTGTCAGATCATGCAGATCCTTGGGCACTTCAAGAAAAAAAAAATCAGGAATTCTTCTTGGAGGAAGGAACCAAAGCAAGAGCCTGAACATCATTAGTCAACAAGATGGGATGCAGAGCAGGCTTTTGCCACGTATATTCTGAACTTGAAATATTTTGTAAGCCAGGAAGAAAACAGGTGATGTTCACCCCACAGCTAACATTGATCCCTCAGCTCAGCACTTCTCCTTTTCTAATGGAGACCAATCCATCTCCCTCCTCACGAAAGCAGCATAAACTACACTGATGCAAAACCAGGTTCTGCCTAAAAACCTCAGACAAAGACAAAAAGCATGCAGAGGGTCTGCTCTTTAAAATGTGTTGAGAATCTCACTATAATTTCCACGATAACAGAAGCTTGCTTTGCCAACTACCCTTTTAGATGAGGTGTCCAACTGTGTGTTTCTCAATGCTTACCCAGTTACAGGCACAATATTATTGCAACCAATACAGGACTATTCTTATTTAATAGCAATTGCAGCTTACTCACTCAAACAGGTGCTGCCCTAGGAACAACAGAAACTCACGACAGAAACTCACAAGAAACATATCACCCACAACATCTGGGCAGTTCTCGGTAGGGTGAAGCAGGAAAAGCTTCCAGAAAGAAGAACTCACCAGGAGGACAGACACAGAGGAAGCGGTTGACTTTATCAAGACACACTCCATTGTTCACGCAGGGATTACTCAGACATTCATCAATA
This sequence comes from Dryoscopus gambensis, assembly GCA_013389985.1. Lineage (NCBI taxonomy): Eukaryota > Metazoa > Chordata > Aves > Passeriformes > Malaconotidae > Dryoscopus > Dryoscopus gambensis. The sequence continues at coordinate 222,631 of WEIT01026561.1, forward strand.
TCTTCTTCACAGTGAACACCTTTAAAACCTGTTAAAAATAAAAAGAAATAAGAAGAGGTGACTGAAGGCCTCAGAAAATGCCCTTGAGAGTGTAACTGCCTCTTATACCAGTGCTGAAAGTCTAAGCAGAGTTCCATTGCAAGTTTGCAGTCTGAACAGAAACTGTGGGGTAAGAATATACACCAGAGGTTAAAAAGGGATGTTGAATGAGTAGGTTTCACTGTTGCTGAAGATGCTCACCTAATCATCATCAGCAGAAGTCTATGCTGAATTCATCTCTAATGTTTTCTTCTACTTCAGAAGGGGTTATGTTAATTACTTTGAAGGTTTCAATACAATCCATATAAATCAATAATACATTACTTTATACCAATATAAGGTAAAAGGCATATAAAAAACCACAACGGATAGTTTTAGCTCAAAGGCTTCTAGCTAATGGGAGAGTAGAAGAAAAACATTAAGAAGGGTGCAATACTTGGAACGAGAGCTCCACCTTTCAAAACAGATTATATATTAATAAATACCATATTAATAAAAACTCATTGTAATTGTCAAGGTATCAGCTGATCATCTGCAGGCATCACAATTCTTTATTTATATTTATATTTTTAGTACTTTATAAGTCTGTGCAACTGGCAACTTGCCTCCTTTTCTTTTTTCACCACTTTCTATCAAGAGTGCAAAATAAAAGACTAACACTACTCATTGGTTACATTGGCCATACAAATTTTACAAGCACAATTTCAATCAAGTAGCTTTTTTTACAGTTATTTCCTCAGGTCAATGAGAACTTGCATTACTTGGGGTACTTTAAACCATGAAAAACCCCAAACACCATTACCCCAAATCATCATATGCAAACACAGTCACTCTTTCAAAGGTTGCACTGTTTTGGTTTCACAAAGAGAATACTCTGCACATGCACTTTACCAGGTATAGTAACAAATGTGCTCACACATAGCTCAGAAAGCTAACTTCCTTTGCTGATGTAGAGGTTGGTTTCTTTCTCGGTCCTCTAATTGCTTTCTTCCTCCCACACACAAATGCCAGGTCCTCCTGGCTGGTGCCACCACAGCAGGCTCTCTCTCACCATTTAGCCTCGCCCCTTTGCAGCTTTGTGTTCCACCTCAGCAGAGCTGACAACCCTCCCTAAGCTCTGCCTTCTGCTTTCTTCCTTTGCTGGGAGTCCCATCTGTGTCAGAAACTCCCCTCACCTGGCATACAGAGACACGTGAACCCTCCGATTTTATCCAGGCAGGTGGCATCATTTTGGCACGGATTTGAGTGGCACTCATTGATGTCCATCTCACAGCGAGGTCCGGTGTAGCCCTTCAAACACTCGCAGTGGAAAGAGCCCTCTGTGTTGACACATTTCCCGGCGTGTTCACACGGATTGCTGTTTGCTGCAAGAAGAGTATACACATATGTCAAAACCTCTCCTCAGCGCAGGAAAGCCACAGCATTCTTTATTAGTCATGGTCTTTTCCAGTGGGCATTCCTTTCTGGCAAGTAATACTGGGGAAAGACTGTTCATCCTTCTGGGGAAAGGCTACTGAAGAAAACAGTGGCAGTTACTTGCCTGTCACAGGCAAAAAGGAGAAATGCTGTCACTACCAGGAACCAAAGGAGTAACTGCTTCACATTACTAATGACAGTTCTTAAGAGAAAAGTATCAGCTAGCAAGGATTAGAGAACTAATGATGCTTTCAAGACCTTATTTCCAGATCATATTTTACATTTACTTCACTCCTGAGGCTGACAAGATGCTGCCACAGCCACAAAACAACCAAGCTTTAACTTTATGTGTTTTCAAAAAGGAACAGCACTCTTGTCCAAGGCAGACAGAATAAAATTCAAAGAAGTGCTTCTTTCCAACCCTTCCACGAGTGCTGGTTAGGCATTACGTTCACATATCACACTCTAGAAGCATGAACGAGCACTCAAAAAACTGTAAGTAAGCCTGTAAGAGTCCAGTTAATCCCCAAAACAACACAACAGCATGCTATCAGAGAACTACAGCTTTAAAAGGCCACGTGGTCACCAGTCTTGGAAGGCACTCAAAAGATCCAGCCATATTCTGGCTGTCAAACAGCCTTGATATATTTCTACTGAGGCCATAGCTGCTACAGCTCCCACATGAACTGCGGTACTTTCATTGCACCCTGCAGTTCTAAGGGACAGCTTAATTATCGCATCTGTTTGCGTGCACTCCCCACACAATGCTAAAGCCCTCTTGCACAAGGAAGAATGGTTAAGCATCTCGCTGCTTTTCACATTCCAGTTCAAACATGGACAACTATTCCAGCACAGCCCTTTGCCCCAGGTCTCACACAAGGTTTAAAATGCGTCCAAAGACACTGAAATGGAAGGGGGAGAGCAGGAAAGGAGTCACATTTGTGTGGAGAAGCTGTGACAAAACGTGTATTCTTGCACTCTCAGAGAGCAAATAGAAACTCACCCATTGCACATTCATCCACATCCTCAGTGCAGTCTGCTCCCTTATGGCCTTGAGGACAGGTGCAGATGTAGTTTCCATTCACAGGGTTGGTGTCACACAGAGCACCTTTCTGGCACGGATTGCTAACACAGGCATCATCCAGGTGGCACAGAAGACCTAGAGAAGCATCCAAGAGTTTTTTAATAAAGAGAAACGGAGCAGTCAGACTGTATTTCACACAAATTGCACGTCCTGATATTTCAAATAGAGACTCCCACAGCTAGAAACTTGAGCAATATCTTACAGGCTTGAGCCTATGAACTACCATAGGGAATTCATCAAACGCTTAAAGAATGTTACATTTAAATACAAATTCTGTTACTTTAGAGGTGTCTCCAGCACTTCTGAAGCAGTAAAATGGCTGACCACTATCAAAATCTCTTCCTTGGAGCAGTTAACTAACTCTTCTCTCAAACCAGCATGATAATTTTTCTGATAGCTGAAAAGGTGTACATGAAGCTCACTTTAATTCAGATGTGCAGATCACTTTTATTTCCGTGTAGTCAGGAGATACACTTCCACCTAACCTAAACCAAAAAATTTTCCACCGTACCAATGAGGATGCCCAGATCCTCACACAATCACATAAAAATATCTATATTTGCCTTCTAGACTCATACAATTATTATAAGGGACATAGAGCAAGTCACACCCATGTGCGACTTCTCAAGCAAATACAGATTCTGCTAAGGGCTAGAAAAAGATCTTTCCTTGCAACCTAAACTGTAATAAGTTTGTCTTCTAGCCTGATACAAATACTTCTTTGTCCCAGGCTACAGGGGTTTAACAGGTCTTTGCTCATGGACAGTGCTCTTCCTTTGTTCTTCCTGGTTTGGTGGTGAAGTGTGTAAAATAAACACTTTAAACAAGTGCATAAACCCCAGGAAGCACCTTCCATGAAGTACCAGACTTATGCAAGTTTTCTGCCCTTACCTGCCTTTCCCTCTGGACAAATGCAGGAGAAAGAAGCCACTCTGTCAATGCAGGTGGAGCCGTTGGCACAGGAGGCAGTGAAGCAGTCGTCAATGTTCTTGCTGCAGTCGTCCCCGCTCCAGCCATTGACACAGACACAGGCATAGCCCCCGTTGTGGTTGGTGCAGGTGCCCCCGTTCTGGCAGGCATTGGGCTGGAGCTGGCATTCATCCACATCCTCAGTGCAAAACTGGCCTGGTGCACAGAAACAAGCAGGTTTAATAACACTTCACACGCTCAGACTCAAGGAGGTTCTTGCACAGATCACATGACCAAAGGGAACGCTGTGGTCCAGCTTGATTGCTACTCCTTAATTCCAGCACACTCGACTGCCAGAGCTTCCACAACACTGTCATCAAATTACGCAAAGACAACTAGCATCCCTAAATTACCCCAAAGCAGGAGCTGGACTGCAAATGACTTTAAAAAGAATGACTTTTAAAAGGCCAGCGTGAGAGCCAGCAGGCTGCCTGTAGCACATGAAGATACATCTGTAAGGAGGTGAGGAGCTAAAAGAATGAAGGGCTGCCTGCAGGGCAGCCAGAGGGACTAAGATATAAGATGGCATGACAAGAAAATCTTGGCCAAAGTAGTATCAAGAGGCCAGCAGCAAGGTAACACTTGTTGGGAGAACTTAGTTCTTTCCTACATAATTATGCAATGAAGATTACTCGGTGAGGAAGAACAGAATTCTTAAAACTCTTCTACCTGAAATATTCATTTTCCTTGCCCCAGGTATTATACGGACAACCACAAATACATGGAGATTTCTTGGTTGTTGAGGGGTTTTCTTTTTTTTCAGCCACAAAATAAATACTCTAAAATAATGTTCTTATGATTGGAGATATTAGAGAGAAGAAAACAAATGTACACTCTCAGAGAGATTTCAGGAAAAGGACCAAAGGACCAGTAAGTATGAAATAATTTTCAAAGGATACTGAACCTTACGGTCACGTCTACGGAAAGCTCTGCAATTCACACTTACTGAAGTATTTTTTTGCTGAAATCCATCTTGCTTTGACATCAAAATCTGGAGAACCTACCACTTGCAATAATATTTTGCTTCAGCAGTTATTCATCTTCCCCATTAAAGCTGTACAGTTTACTTTTAAGCCAAAATTGTTTAGCTGAAGTTTCAAGTCATTTTGTGTTTCCTGAACAGATAAAACCTCATGAGCACCAGCTCATTTCTTCCCAGGCTGGCATATGGGTACACATGTGCAACCACAGAGTACCGGTCACAGTCCACAATCATCTTCTTGATAAACTATTTCTCCCCTTTCAGTTACATTAAAAACTCTCTAAGGACTGAAATACTGCCTTTTTTTTTAAAAAAAAATTTTTTTACACTTCTTGGTAACTTGCTTTTGCCACCCTTGCTAAGACATTGATAGGATGCATACAGCATCAGAAGATGGCCCTTTATCAGAAAGTAAGATTTAATTTGTTTGATGTGACCTTCCCCTCTTCCCCAGCTGACACCATCCCATCTCTCACTATCTTCCAGCAGCTTTCTGTTAGTTGGGTCAAGGCTCTTCAGTAAATGTGCTGCTACCACAAGATTCTCCCATCTCTCTTCTCCAGCTACTCTATCTGCTGCACACTTACACTTGTATGGAATTCCCCTTGTATTCCAAGAATAAGAAATTCAAGAGCAGGCCACAGGTCTTCTCTGCCAATGCACCTGGGCTCCAGTTTATTCAGGTTTGTCAAAGTAAAAATACTCATTAGATGTTGATAAGTCACCTTGTTTATTAACAGCCCAGAAATAATGATGCGAGAGCACAGACATAACCCTCCTCCAATACACCAAACTGAAACACTTATCATGAGCAGGAATCTAAAAATGTCCAAACTTAACCATCTCCATCTACTATACTCATGATCCTTTTGTTTTCTAAGTACTTAGACAAACTTAGCCTTTGATCCTGTGAGACCTGGATTTTTTTTTTTCACTTAGTGGCAAAGAAATAAAATTATTATTAAAAAAATAAGTTGCACAAATGTGTTCTGTGCATATGTTCCATTCTCTGGTAGGATTACTTCAAAACAATAATTTTATCACTTGAAAAACCATAACAAAATTTTGACGGTAATAATAATTACAACAGAGTTTTCAGAATTAATCTTCAATTTCCAGTTTGCATAGTGAAACAGCTGAGGAGAAATCGAACCCTTGCTATTGTTATCTGTAAAACACCTCTGTGCATTATGAACAAACAAACCATGCATTTGTCATACTAGAAGTGGTTTGTTCAGGAGCTTTCAGTGTTGGCTTATCAGTGGCCACCCTGAAAAGAGTCAGTGAGCTGGGGCTGGTTCTGAGCAGTCACGCGTATCTCTCAACTCAACACAATCAACTTCCTTCAAGAAAAAATAATCAAGACGTTATTTGCTTATTACAAAAGTAATTTTCCTTCTTTTCTTGGAGGGGGCCCAGCCCAGATCAAAGGACGCCCTCTCTGACGAGCTCTTGCAGCGTTTACATCCTTTTGGCTCAGGCAGTCTGAACCGCTGCCACCAACGCGTGAAGAGGTTTTCAGCCACACTGAAAACTCCACAATGTGATGCCTCTCAAAAAAAACTCTTGCCTTTTGACTGGCTGAACAGAACTCCTGAAATATAACATTCTATGGACTTTCAGCAGGGGTGATTGAGTGTGGGAGTACATGTTTTCAATTTGCATTGGTTTTGCTTTTGGGGTTTTTTTTGTTGTTGTGAGGTTTTTAAAAGCAAAGATAAGCATGCTACTCCCCCATATAAACTATCAGGCTTGGTTCTGACTTCCCATTTCAAGTGTCACTAGTAATACCAACACTTAGGACTTTTTTAGTATTTTTTTACTAGCACTCATTCTCGGCTTTTAGAAAGGACAGTACCAAGTGACATCATTGATGTCCTTACAATAACCCTACGACCTCGGCTATTCCATTTTTCTGCAGCCCTAAACTAAAACAAACTTTTAAAAGGTCTATCAATGCCTCCTCAAGAGAAGAAAAATGCAGAGCTTAAACTTCTTCAAGCAACTGAACTGTATCTTAAAGACATACCACATTTGAGCTCCTTGAATCCGATCTCCACTTAGCATCTCTGATTTCTAATGATCCACTTGCAGCTAACCAAATTGCAATTGTATTTGTGTTTAATTATGAATATGAAATAGAGCTCCAGCTTAATGGAGTTCATTTTAAAAACAAAGGAAATTCAATTCAATATATTAAGAGGTATAAATGAACAATTAATTATTGCATTTTACTAATGAGTATTTCAATGAAAAGACCTTGTTTTTAATTGAAAACTTTTGCCATATTAGTTAGCTTTAAAATCAAATGAGACAAGAGTTCTCTGAAACAGTTTATTTATGGGATGCTGCTTTGACTTAACTGCAACAAAATTAAATATATTTATTTGTAGCCATGTAGTTGGCAAGCTTGTTTTCTGCTTGTTCAGAGTTTTAGGAAGAATCAAGTCTTTTGTTCACAGAACTGAAATTCAGCTTCCAAGTGCAAAGTCCATTATGGATTGTACAAACTGCACAGTGTAATACACATCCCCATAACCCAAGCGACTTCTGAATGCCACAACTACTGAATGCTAATTCATCCAGCTGCAAGTCTGTGTAGGTATTTCTTTTCTTGTGCTCTTGCTAGTTTCAATTATATTTCTAAAAGACACATAGTAAACATAGGCTGAACTAGTGACGTACGAATACACTAACCGCACAATATTTTAATGGAAATGTAGAAACACACACGTAAAAGACAACAAGAAAGGAAACAATTTACTCCAAGAAGGTAATAAAACCCCAGCCTGACCTTGATATTTGCAGAGCCTGGGAAATCAGTAATATGCCGACTCAGGTTCTTTAGTGACCTTGGACAAAGTAAACAGCTAGTCCATGTGGTATTTCAAAATTGAAAACTAGAAGTAGAAAAAGGGAACAGCCTTCAACCCTTAGCACTTTTTGCCCACTATGAAACTAAGTCACTTCCTGCATATTTCCCCTCAGAAAAGCCATATGGAGTAAGTTAGACATGTTTGCTGCTTTGATTGCTCCCATTTTCAGAGCCTCAGGAACTGCAAGGAACTCCGGGAGCTTCTCTTTCGGCAGACACAGGGTTCAAGGCCTCCCTTAAGTAGTTGTACCAGACCTCATTGATAAGAACCAGCCAGCCCTTCTCCTTCTTTATGTTCGAAGGAAAATAAAGCCTGATTAATACTGGTAAAGCAGCACACAAAATGAGAACAATCCTGCGCTGAAAGTGAGGAGCATTAGCTTGAACAAACAAGTCTCTAAAACAGTCACCCTGGAAAGCAGCACCAGATATCTCCAAAAGCTGATCCTACCAAACCTTAGAGGGCTTGCATAAATCTCAATTCTAACTGTATTGATCCTGCAGCTGAATGCAGGACCTTCAGACAGTTCAATCAGAGGTCTTCATCTTCGGCAGAACAGACTTTCCATAAAGGAGAAAATTTTCTTGGCCTCTTAACAGCTTTCCAGCAGGAAAGTCTGCTGATGCACAGCTGGAGTATCAGAGGCTAAAGCTCCTGAGAGCAGATCTAACACAGTTTAATCACTAAAAACATTTAGTAGGGCAAAGGGTGCAAATACTTTCCTGGGCCTTGAAAAAGAAAATCAGTTCCTTGAAAACTGAGCTGGGAGGAGACTGCAATGTCCCAATTCTATCAAAATCACAACCACCCCAGCACTGGGCTCAGACTGAACTGGAACTCAGAATATCTTACAAGTTTAGTGATTTGGTGAGAATTGCCAACTGGTCCTTGGGGTCTCAAGAGACTCACTGGAAGGGGAGCATCAGGTTTCCAGAAGCTTTTATGCCCTCATCCACTCAGTAGCTCAAGAAGTTTGTCACTTAACTCAGACTAACACTCCAGGACACAGGGAAGAGCTCACTAGCTCTCCTGAAAGGGCTACCTGGGAACTATAAACCAGATCTAAACAGAAACTCTCCAAAAGAGTAGTTTAATTCACAAAGTATTCCAGAGACTGCTGTATGGGTTTTGAGTACAACCAGTGTAGCTCAAGAAAGCATGGCTCATTAGAACTGTTTGCATTTTTAATCCAAGTTTCAAAGGACTACTAAGTGAGAAGGTGAACAGCATCTTATCAAGACTCAAGAAGGGGCTAAGAGATAAGGAACAGTATTTGTATAAATGACTGAATCTAATCGTGGCAGAAGGTCATCAGTGCCACACTCCAAAGGACCATGCAGTTTCCTCTCCTCTCTAACCACATGTGTGCATATTCAGGATGCCAGCTGGCAGACCACGTCTGGCTGGGGAAGGACATTCCTCTGTCCAGTTCTGTCTTGTAACACAAGAAAAATGTCTGCATTGGCAGTGCAACCCAACATGTACATCTCTCAGCTCAAAGCTCAGTTTCCTCATGCTCCTGTGTGAGTCTCCCCAAAAAAGGAAAGGGAAAAATTGCATGGAACCATTGAGCCTTCTAGGAAAATGGTACCAATGAAAAATACTTCAGATCCCATCTTTTTGAATTGTGTATTCGTAAAAGCATCCCGTTTAATCTTTAACCCACAGAACTGTCCATACTCCTTGAAATAACTCAGTTACAATGTACACAGGCACTGGAGCATCTAATTAATGACCTAGAAGGTGATGAAACAGTAGGCAGTGGTAACTTTAACAAAATAACATTTGTATTTTCCAAGAGGAAGCCAGGGATTTCAGACAGATTCAACCAAATGAGGCTTCTGGGCAGTGCAACAGCAGGCAAAGCTCGATGCACAAACGCCAAGCAAAATACAAAGGCAAACAGACTTGCTGCAGAAGGTTTGGGTTAGGCACTCCTTGAGGAAACATCAGCTTCCCTAGAAGAGCTCAGTGGGGATCTCTGCTCAATCACAGCTTTAATCAACAAAATAAACATCTCTGAGCCGACATTTGACTGCAAGGAACAATAACTAATGCAAACACTTTTTGTTGTGCAATGGCGATGGCACAGCCTCAGTCAGGAATACATTTTGCAGTATCGAAGCCACCACCTCTGAATAAAAAAAGAGACAGAGTTCATAGTCTGACAGACCAATGGAGAGAAGAACTTCCTAGGAGACTTATAAAGGAATTGTTACCCACAAAGGGAGAAAGACAGCTAATAAAGAGTATAACACCTCAGTTATTGCAGGGAAGATACAGCACCTGGCAAAGTCTACAAAAGAAAATATTTGATTGTTTATGTAATTTGCTTTATTGACACTAGGTAGCTCAAAGCAGAGAACTTCAAACTTCTCCGAAAAAGGCAACATCTTTATACAGACCAAAATGTCCTGAGCAATAAACAGGCAGTACCGAAAGGGATCTCAAGTGTGATGCCTAGATCACATGCGAATTCTAGACCCTTCAACAAAGTCACCTCCACAGTTCCCTGCAGGCAATCCAACAAATGAGACTGATACTTTCAGCTCCAAGGATGGCTTCAGGGGCACACAGAATTCCATGTACTACACTGTTTGCACCTGCCAGAGTTGCTTGTGTGTTTAGAAAGGTCTTCCCTGCTTAAGAATTACAGTAGTTTCCCCAGAAAAAAGGACTGAAGCCAACTATTTTTTCCCTTGCAGGAGTTTTCTAAAGAAGAAGCATCACAGCTCTCAAAAACATGCTCCTTCCCCAGGATCTTACAGCATCTTTCTTCCAGAGCAGCAAAGCAGTAGCAGCCATTCCCAAACCTCAGGTGCTGGGGTTTTGGTTTTGCTTTTATTAGATCTCAAATAGATGTCAAATACCATCAAAGACACCATAAAATTTAAGAGCTTAATATAGAATTTGAACAATTGAAGATGAATCGACAATTGTAATGTGCAGAGTACACATCTGTGTTTATTTTAGGCTAATATGGTGGAGAAAAGAGTTTAATTTCATAACCACATGGGAAGCATGCAGTGGAACTAATGGGCTTTTACAAGGGATTTTACAACCCCCAAATACAAAACTGTGGGCTTTAAGAGACTTATGCACGGCCTGATCCATTAAATACTGCCCTAAATCACTCCCCACAGACTACTGGGTAGAGAGGGCAGTCCTGAATGAGCTCTTCAGAGGCAGTAATACAAACAATCAGAACATGATTCATTAAAAATTCATTAAAACTGATGCACTAACGACAGACTGGTTTAATGTGGTGGTGGCAGGTGAAATGACTGGGGACAGGAGGAACACAGGACAGAGAAGTAACCCACAGGAAGTACACATCACCAAGCCACTCTCTGCTCTGTCCTTCTCTTTACCTCTTCTGGAAAACCCAGTGAATCAGGGAAATACCAAACAAATGAAAAGATCTGCAAGGCAAAAAAACTTAACAGTTGGAGCCAAAACTTACAATGAAAGCTTCATATTCTCAAGCTATCTCAGCAACCCATCTTTAGTAATTACCCAAAGACAAATCACCTCATTTTAAGTACAAGGGAAGGGACAGAAACTGCCAGAAACAAGTCAGCTGGAGATGAAACAACTGTTACCTATGAGTCTGGTCTCACAGCACACATCACCGACCCAGCCTCACCAGAGGGGTCTGGCCCATCTTGTTTTAGTGCCAAACACATAAAAGATGTACTGACAACCTAACATATCCATAAGAGATCATTTGGCACATTTGACTGCAAAGAGTATTTCCCGACCTGGAAAGCCACCAAAGGCGTAAGGGAAGAGGCGGCAGCATGGTCTGAGTTGGATGCTGTCATTCTGTCATCGGATCAGCTCAGCTGTTAACACTTCAGGTGTTTTATTACTGCTACCTCCCACCCAAGGCTTGCAGTTGGGAAATGAAAAGCAGCACCAAGCAAACAGGAGGTTGTGGTAGGTGTTCCAGAATCCACACCGGATAAAGGACTAAGGGTGTAACTTTTAATGCCTCTGAAATCCATTCTCTCTGCACAACACTGAGATCAAGTGCCACAAGAGAAACAAACAACATGCAGGATAAAGTCTGTTTGTGTCCAACACTCCAAATCATTTGTACACTCAGAGCTGCCAGCTCTGGAGGCTGCCACGTGCTCCCTGCTCCCTTTGTATCTGCCAGTTCAAACATGACGGAAGAAAACGAATTACAATCCCTCTTGGCCTCTTTCAGAGCTGTCTCTTGGAGATACTACTGCAGTGACACCAGCCAACTTGTCAAGCTTGGCATAGACAGATCTCATCCAGTACCAAAGAGGCCACTATACTTTTTAATAAAGCCTGGAAAAGCACCAGAAAGCTGATCACTGCTACGCTGCGGGGGAAGATGACTGCACTTCTCACGGGAGCGTGACCCAGCCTCCCCGAGCTAACACAAAGCTCTTGGGACGTCATCTAGGATCACGCAAGCAGGAGCGAAAAAGAGAACAGCCCCAACAGGGCTCTCTGCCACATAATCATCAACACTCTCCAGAAAATAGCAAGGATGTATATTTAATGATTTAGGAGACTGGCATGTTCAATATATATGATCCATGTCACCTATTGTCAGAGCTAGTTCCTCTACATTTTGAGCCTCTAAGTACTCCAAGGCGGCATCATTTTTTTGAACACTAAACTAACATGACTTGTCACTGTATACTTTGGTGACACAGAAGCTGAGGAAAGTGGTATTTGGCAAAGAAAGTTTTGAAAAACAAAATACCGGAGCATATGATCTTACATAAAAATTTAAATATTAGCGTTTTGATGTTTATCCCCCTTCTTAGCAAAGAAAAGTCATGACTGCCCAGAGTTTAAGACTAGGATTTTCAAAGGAAACCAAGGCATGGCGCAAATATTACTCTAATTAAATAGGAATCGAAACCTTAACGCCCCACTTTGAAAATTCCTGCCTAAAGCTCTGCAGAAAAAGTAACCCTTGTGCTAGTGTTTAAGAGCATATGACCAAGCTAACAGCTATTTTAATTAAAAAGCACAGCCCTACTGCCTGAAGAGCTTTTCTGCTCAAGACAAACATTTGCTGCTTAAGCTCGCTCCCAGTGCTGGAGTTCTTTGGTGGAGTCAGCTGTTAGCACACCATGCTTCCCTTAGAGACAAAGGTCGCCTAGATTTTAAAATATACAGTTCACTGGAGCCCTCTTTAAGGGGAAAACAAAGCCTAAATAAATACAACTGCCATGGGAGTCTCGCCTTCCCAGCCACAGGGGTAGAAATAATGAAAGGGAGCAAGCAGGCCAAGCCTGCAACTGAAGTACTACAATGTAGGTCTTCCAAAACCCACCTGAGAGTGGGCACAGTGTCCCCCAAACCCAGAGACTCATCCCACAGCTTCTGATGCAGCACTTCAGAAGCAAACTGTGCAAAAGACTTAACTCCATGGAGGGCACAAATCTTTATCTCTGATGTGTACTCTTCCTGAAACATGATTTGGGACAAAGACAGATTCATGGTGACCCTATGAAACACTGCAGATTTTCCAGGAGAGCAAGAGTCCTTCTCAGCCAAGAAAAACATAAGCATTTACAGCACTTTTTATATTGGTTATCACTTAGGCACCCAAATTCTCAAGTCATCTTTCTTGACCCAAAAGTGCACAGGTTAGATCAACAGAATCCACAGGTGCCTATTAAACATTTGTTTCTTTAGATTAACTGTAGTCTGGAATGACTGAGTATCCTTTAAACTCTCAGATGGTTTCCCCTCGTGTGTGTTTGTAAGGACATTTTAACCTTCCATATGACTTTCAGCCCTAGACTGCCATCACCACCCTTTGCATCCATTCACCAGGAGACTGCTCTGTGAATTTTAACTCCTGATCCCAGGGGGAAAAAAAAAAACAAAAGGCAAAAAGGCAAGAAAGGGGGGGGAAAAAAGCAGCTGGACAGGATTTTTTACTCGATTAGTGACTTAAAGTGGCACACTCCAACAAATCCCAGAGCTAGCTCAAGGGAAAGGGAAGAGTGTCTGGGAACAGGGAGAGAAGCTAAAGACTTTTATCATTCCTCAGACCACGAGGCTGGTTTAACTGCTGCATACAGTAGCATAAAACAGTCTTCACATGGCACTTTATCCTGACATTAGCCAGGATTTTTGGCTAACTTTGACTCAAATCACACTTACACCAAATCCTCTGGCCTGTCATGCACAGACTTCACACTTTCACAAAAGCACCCAGGACTATTGAAAAGGTGGAGTGTGATTACACACATGCAACATCGTGCTTTGAAAGGACCCAACAAACACTGGTTCTAACAAAGGCCGTATCCTGGGACAAGATAAAGTCATCTTTAAACAAACCAACAATCAGTTAACATTCAGCAACAGGAAAGATCTGGGGCAGTTTCACCCAAACACACCCAAGTCTGTCTTGCCAGTTACAAATTTATGAGATTGATAATCACTATAACTATATGAAATACGAGAACTTTGAAGGTGACAAAAACACTGGTGACAGCAGGAATTTCACATCATTGTTTTTGAAAGGCAAGATTTTATCTTTCTGGAAAAAAACAGCAAAATGAGAATGAAAAGGCAGGCACTTCAACAGAAAAGGAGCAGTGAGCTCTGTTTGAGGAGCAGGAAATAAGACCGAAAGCAAACAGCGTCACAAAAGGTGGGAGCAAGCAGAAAATAAGAGTATTTTAAAAAAAAAATGCATAGTTATGTAGCCCAGCCTACCACCTGTCAGGGAATTACAAGAGGCAGATGGTACCAAAAGGAACTGGGACAGATTCTGTTTCAGTAAAGGTTGCTTCAATGTTACTTTACACAAAACTTTTCTTGATCAGCTGCAGTACAGCTTCTTGATTTTTCTAGCAAGGAATGGGACTAGTTTTCTCTGTGCCATGAAGCACAAACCATATTAACAAACATGAGAGAGCATCACCCACAGCACAAAGAGTAAGTAAAGACTAAAACTGCAGACAAACTCAGTCTTTCCCAAGAATGGTTGACAAGTATTTGAAAGCAGAGACTGTTATGAAGACAGCACATCTACACTGTCAGGTATTTTTAGAAAATTTAACATCCTTTCATTTTTGGCTGATGTTTCCTTACAGATATGCATATTTGGGTCCCCTTTTTTTTAAAGCAGTACACGATGTCCTCTAAACTCGTGGTCTCATTGGAAGCTTTTGTTTTCCTGAAATGTTCATTCTCACGATTTGGCCCTGTTGAGCTATAACATTTATCAGGATGGACTCCAAAAGAGTTGCCTGCTCAGCTCTCCCCTCTTCACTTACCTTAGAGATGATTTAAAATGTTATAAACCTCCTTTGTGTAAAGCATGGACCTGCACTTATGCATTTCCTTAATGCTGAATAACTAATGTTTTATTGTTTACTCCTGTCAGCATCAACTGCAGCTTAATCTTGAAAAAATATCATCTTTCTCTCCAAACTATTCCACAAGTCCCCCATCCACCTTCCCTGCTTCGTGCCCTGCCTCAGTGTCACCCCTCGTGTCTCCAAGTTGAATGGATGTGTATCATTTTCCTCACCTCCTCAGTCTCTAATTGAAGATGCAGGGAAGGGATTGAAGTCCATTCAGAAAAAAAAAAGCGCTTCTTTCAAGAAAATGCTACTGAGATGGGAGAGAGGAGTCATAGAAACTTTCTCTGAGCATTTCGGACAGGACAGTTCAGTTCCATAAAGGTTCTAACCTTCACTGTTCAAACAGCCAAGCTGCTGCTTCCTAAATTGTGAGATCAGTTTTATTTCCACACTGACCTAAGCTTAGAAAGACAACGGCCTTGAGAAGCCATCACCTAAAACCACTGCTGCACTGATAACCTCAGCTGCACTATAAACAAAGGAAATTCTCAGAAAGCTCATTCCATTAAATTGTGTTAGAAAGCCATGGGAACCTAACGCCTGGGAAGCTCCTCTCTCTTTCCAGGGTTTCACTGGAGGGAAGCATCCTTCACACACACAAGGTTTTCTGGAAACACTATCCACACAGGAGAAAGATGGCACAAGAAGGGCCGCAACACAGGTCTGACAATTTTTCCCAAGATTAATCAGAGCCCATAAGAGGTTCAGAGGGAAGCACCACAACTGCTCTGCAAAGAGTTGACTGGTAAGAGAATCTACCACAAAACCAAACAGAAACACAGCCTATTGCCACCAAGGTCTCTTTCAGGTGAGTTGGAGAAGTCATCCTTAGCTGACGGCAGACATCCACCTAAATCCTGTAAGCTGAGCTGAATTTATGATGCCAAAATAACCCCTTGGAGATTGTATGCTCATGATCATCATATCCTCTATACTTGGGAGTAAGGCTGAGATTAATTTGCTACTGACAGATGCTAGAAATCATAAGGGCTATAATTTCTGTGGAATGGGGCAAGACTTTAGGGGTCACTAAAGGTTTGTTGTCTCCACACCCAAGCTCTCATGTTTTCCTTTACAGGTTTCACTTTCTGCAGGCTTTTCAGGACATGAAGAAGCCGTACAGAAGCAAGGACACTTGCTCATTGAGGGGCGGACTCATTTTCTCCTGTTTACACGTAGTTTCAAAGAGTTATGCAAGCTGTGGTGCACTTCACTCTTATGTGGTTTTAACTTCATTTAAGAACATATAACTCTTTTAAGTTAATGAAGGTTCTTAACTGGCAGCCTCCTTTGCAGTTAATGACAAACTGTTTACAACGAGAATGAATGTTCTCTGAGAAAAAAAAGCATTTTTAAAGTTGGTTTTAGGTCTTTCTTTTTACCTATGGTTTTCAAATAAGGGCAAAACCATACTCAACTGAAAATGTGCGTCAGCTAAGAAAGACTAGTATGACTCAAAAAAACTCACCCCATAACCGGAGGTATTTGTTTATTTTTGAGGTATGGAGACATTTTGCAACTAAATATGACACTGAGTTTCCTGTAAGCTGCTTCCTTATATTGTGCATAACACTTTCTTGAAATTCACGCTTTTTTCCCCTTCAGACTCAGAGTACAAACAGACTCATTTATGAAGCAAAAGTAGCTTCGCTAGTCAGAGAAATCTAGATAAAAATAAGTCAAGCAGGCAAATAATAGTAGCAAAACCATAAGCGTCCCATACACACACTTCTCTTCCCTCCTTTTTCCCCCACCTATGCCTCCTTTCAGATTTGCCCTGTTTCTCAGCAACATTGCTACAATCAATATGAACATTATCCCATCTTAGACATACCCTCAAATGTATCAGGAAAGCACTGATGCATACACAGCTGTAACAGCAAAGCCGTGTTTTGGGCTTTTGGAAAACACTTATCCATTTACAAAGTATATCCAATGAGAAGTGCAACTCGTGGGGAAATTGTCCCTTGTTGTGGTAGTTTTGATGCCAACAGCTTTCTTTTAAGGGCTGCACTGGCATCTGCCCCCGACTGCAGCCACGGGCACAGGGTGAGGGCCACAGTCCCTGTGTTGGTCCCCCACAGAACGTACCTGTCCACTGGGGCGGGCAGCGGCAGTTGTAGGTGTTCACCCCATCCACACAAACACCCCCGTTCAGGCACTTGTGATTCGGGCAGTCGTCGACGTTGTGTCCACAGACGCTTCCCTCGAAACCTGGACGAAGCAGAACCAACAGCAGACTGAAATGGGCTTCCAACCTCTTTTGAAAAGAATTCACCCCTCATGCAGCTTCCACCCCTTTTTTTCTTTAACATTTGCCCTGTTAACCTAATCCTGATGAATCTCCACGCAGCACGACTTCGTTGAATGCCTTTGCTAATAGCATGCAGGTCAGGTGACACAGTTAAAACACTTCTACCATGGGTAGATGGCCAACTATGTTTTCACAACCCAAAAGACATGAGGATTTTCTCTTTAAATGATTAAGGAGCACTGTCATTCAAAGTAAAGAAGTGAAGACCGAGACATTTCATTTATCATGAGATAAGCTTGTCACTGCCCACCAAGCATCAGCCAGGACAAGTTTTTCCCATGGCCAAAAAAAGTGCTGGCATTCACTTCATGGATACCTCAGCACAGTCTGCCTCGGGTACGTCAAAGAAAGATCTTTCATCCTTTGAAAATGAGCTTCTCAAGTCCTGATCCTGCTCTCTTCAGTGTTAGACAAGTCAGTCAATGAACGAATCAGCCACCACCCAAGTGATGCTTACATACTAAGCCCTGCCTGAAAAGCAGAAGAAATCAGATACCCTTCCCCAGTCAAAATCCAGCCTCCTAATGAATATAGCCACACTGACAAAATATCCTTGCTAGACCTCCCTCTTCTTTTCAAAGAAGAAGTGGGGACATTAGGGAAGGGAGCTGTTATGATGTGTCTTCCCCGTGATTTCCCCTGCTGATTTATTTCACACTTCATTAAATAAACCTGCCATTTCTGCTGGATGAGAGAGCTGTTTATCAAAGCACAAGTGGAATGCATGCTAATGTGGATGATGTAAATGATTCCAGAACACACATGTTAATTTAAAACACCAGCTCTGCCTCTTCACTGCTTTGCAATGTAATATTAACATGACACAGTTCTCTCATCCAAAATTATGCTTTAACCCCTCTACTTTTGATGCCCTATTCCAGACGCTTCTATAACATCTGTGTCAAGTCACACAGACCCTTTAAGTGACATCTGGTCCAACACAGATCGTGCTGTGTGGCAGATGAGACTGAGACTATAAAGCTCTGAGGCAGCTTCTCCAGACTGCTGCTGCTCTCAAGAGACTTCAGGTGACTCATGTGCATTCCCATCTCTTGAACTTCTCCAGCTCTATGGAGGTGCTGGGAAGTGCCAAGCTCTATCAAGTGCATTAACATCTATCAGCAGGGAACAGACTCAACATTAAAAAAACAAAACAAAACAACCAAACCAAAACTAAAAGACCTTCAATATTTCTCTCCCGTCAAAGCCCTTCCAACCTCCATCCAAGATCATGGCAGTAGGGAAGCTTAAAACATAGAGGAAATACAACATGCTTAGCCAGAGTCCTAAGCATTAGAGTAGCACCTTCCTGGCAAAAGCTTCTGAGGAACAACTACCAGGAAAAACAATTAGCTTTAGATTCCTATGTTTAAAAGTGTATAAAGCTGCCAAGCTTGAGCAAAGGCTCAGCTGTAAAACTCAGGGGTGTCCTATCAGCTTGTGTTTCAGCTTGGAGGAATCATCCCACTGACCACAGACTGCACTCAGGCCAGCACGTGATCAGCATGGAAATACACCCACAACCACAAAGAAAAAAGGTTTAAGTTCTTAGCCCTTCAGTTTGGATAACATGAAGATCAGCCCTACTTTCTAGTAAACACATTTCTGGCAGCAGGCATTTAAACTATTTCACTGTACTTCACACAAATTTAAAGTGGAGCAATTATTTTGAGAACAAAGCATGCAAGTCACCCCAATACTAAAATCCCACCAAGCCATTCTATATTTTCACATTTTAACCAGTTATACTACCAAAGAGCTGCTCTGAGATATGTGGGCTTTCCTCTAGCTGGGTCCCAGGGATCTAATTTTGCAGTTATATAACCTGA
The DNA here is from genome assembly GCA_013389985.1 of Dryoscopus gambensis. Lineage (NCBI taxonomy): Eukaryota > Metazoa > Chordata > Aves > Passeriformes > Malaconotidae > Dryoscopus > Dryoscopus gambensis. The sequence goes on from WEIT01026561.1 coordinate 241,513, forward strand.
CTCTTTTCCAGAAAGCCACAGAGTTCACTGTTTTGATGTATTTGGACACCTGACACTGTTTCCTGTTCCCCCCTGAGCTGGGACTCACATGTTGTGCTGTGCTTTCTCCCTGCACGAGAGCAGTTTGCAATACATATCCTGACTTTTGCTCCATATTTCCAAGCACATCGAACGAAGGAATGAGAACCTCAAGGGGAAGAGTGTTCCCACTGCTAACAGCATGCTGTTCTTCCCCCAGTACACAGACTGACACAAGCAGATAACTTTATTCCTATGTCATCTGAAATCTCCACCCCGTTCCAGAGCATCACATCCAACCCCCTCCAAATCTTACTCCTTTAGCCTTATTTCAACCTATAAATTACACCTCAGACTTTCTACGGGGCCAGTTAGTACTGGGGACAGGAAATCACACCTGAAAAATGTCAGGTTATTTCCAGACTTAGGGTCTGCTGGCAAGAAATAAGGAATGTAGAGAGCTAAAATGAAGCTGGGCTGCTCCAGGTAGCATCTGGGCTACTCATATGGAGCAGAGGGGCACCCACTACACCTGAAACCCTAAGGATGCTGCCATGGAGAGTCTCAGAGCTCAGAGGAAAGTGCTCATCTCCAAACCCCAGTAAGCAGAGGCTTCCCACCAGGGGAAGTTCCGTGTGTGTCAGTCCCCACCCGTGGTGCTCACCGCACAGCGTGACGCTCCGCCAGGAACCAGCGTGAGGTTACTTCCTCTTCCCAGGAAGTGTTCCAACTCTCATAAACAGCTTGCTCCAGCCTGACAGATCATTTCCTGAACAAGCTCTTGGAATTCCCTAGGGTCCTTATCTTAGTTAATGGGTAATTATTTTGATGGATAACAATGAATAATCACTTTCCCAGCTAAGAACTTCCTCTATTGACTTGTTTAACATTCCATTAAAGGTTAGTTGCCAAATGAAGTCCTTTTTTGTCCAATATTTATAACTACGAGCTCATTCTTACATTCAAAGGAGTTGCTAATGCTTCAGGTTACATGTCCTTCAAGGAAGTATTTTTTTTTCACTACTACACTGTTATGATTGACCTAATATGCTCGCTTGTCTACAATCCTGTTTCGACCTAAATCAACAAAGCCCAGAGGAAAAATGATTATGCTAGACAGATAAAAATGAGGTTACCTTCCAGGTAGGTGCAATACCGACAGTGTATATATATAACTTCACTTGATGCTTGCCACCAAATGCTGACTTAACACACATGACTTCATGGATTACCTAATGCAGGATTTGTTTGTGTACATCCACAACAGACATGGGAACCTGGGAATTCATATAGCAGCTGGACTACACTGTACATAAACAGTACTTGCGTGACAGAAGAAAAAGCTGCTGTGACATACAACTCCAGGTTCTAGGGTTTTCCTACCTTTTCAAGCTCTCACACTCACCTATCTCTACTGACAAAACAATTAAACTCACTGAAAAGTTAAGAAGGAAACATCTACAGGAAGCAAGAACCCATTTCAGGGCCAGTGCAGGAGTAGCCTAATTATGCCTAAATTGCTGCTTGGGCACAGTTTCGTCAAAGTAGTTTTACAGGTCACAAGATGAAAAATCCTATCAAAAACCACTCCAGCAGTTCAAGATATGCAACTGGCTCCTGCTTCTGTGGCTGCAACGCTGAGCAATGGCAGCATCTTAAGGCAGTCCAGAAGGGCCAGAGCAATTCCATTTATAGTCACAGTATCACCGGCATTGCTCCAATTCAGAGAGGGAGTCTAAAGAGGAATTTCTAGTCCATAATCTTGGCACACTCTTCCAGAGGAGCAGGCCTTGTTCACATCCTCCCTAGGCGTGACAGGCCACCATTTCTCTTCTCTTTCTGTTGACCTTTCCTTCCCAGACAGAACCTTTTCCAGCACTTCAGAAATTTTGCTCTGCATGCTCTGCACTAAGGGGAGAAAGAAATGGCTGGGTGCCCTGCCTTTATCGGAGAGCTTAATGAAAGCATTTGGGCCTCTCCAACAGCTCCCTTTTTTGCTGTTTTTCAAATGACTAGTTTTAAAAATCAAGCTAGCAAAACAGCATGGCCAACTCAAACAAATACAGGAAATAGAAAAGTAAAGGCTCTCAGAGCCACATTTACTCACACCCACTATAAACACTGTGTAAGAAGTCAAAAAAGACAGCTAATAATCCAAAAGGCGTGAGGAGTGTAGGTGTGTAGCTGTTACTATAGTAATCTCATTTTCATTTCCTGACCATATTTCAGCCAGCCCACACACTAGTCTAAGGGAAAATCTGCTCCTACTCAGTCTCGTGCCCCTGTAAGAGAATCACTAAAGCAAATTGTCTCATCAGCTTTACAAGATCAAGTCCTTCCAACTTCATCTTTCTCTCTTCTTCCCCTCACCACACTGTTCCTGCATGAGCCCTTGAAGTCCTTGAACTGGCTAAACAGATCTGACTTTTAAGAAAATTCTGAACTTCTGGACAAGACTGTTAATCCAGAGATACTTGATTTATAATTTCATTTTAAAAATATGCAAAGCAGAAAAGCAATAAATTCCTCCAGGGCAACTGTTAGTTAAGATACCGCATTTTCAAAGACTCTTTCAAAGCACTCTCCCTTCAAGCATAGTTAGAATAATCGCTTTCAAAAAAAAAGATGATCCATCCTTCTATTTTAAGATTGACTTTGTTAAATTCTTCAAAGTCACATGCTTGCTCAGACAACCCAGAAAGTCGTTGTGCAGACACGATCTAAGGTTGGCAATGTACATTTAATGTCATTTCAGACAACACCTCAAGACAAAGGTCTCCAAAAAGAGAACATTTTTCACAAGTTCTAAATGCCCTTTCCACACAGACCTATGACTCCAGATGATCCCCATGAGAACACAGCCACTCTATATTCATCCTAAACAGTATAGGGCAGCTACATCTTTTGCATAGATAACAACAGAGACGCTGAAGGGAATGGAGTTTACTTTTCTAGATTACCACACACCAAGTCTGTGTGTGCCAAACTGCAATACACTCAAGTAGGAAGTCTAGTCAAAAGCATTTCCAAACAATCAGTTTCCCATGGAGTTGAATTACTCAGTTAGAAAAAAAAAAAATCAGCCTAAAAATACCCTGATATGCAAAGAGGACTAGTACTAGTACTGCCCTATGGTCAAGGATGACAAGTGGGTAGGGAGGAGGACAGGATGAGACCACCATCCCAACCAGGTGACACATGGTCATGTGTACAGGTGGGTGCCTTGGTGACTGGAGCACAGCTTGACCCAAAACCCTGATCCTGAGCTAGCATGTCACCCCTGCTGTGCATGAACTCAGGGCATCTAGCAGCATCAGAAAACAAGCAATCAAAATTTATCTGGAGACAAAAAGGGTGTGGTGAGTTGGAACTGATATCTTGTTAGATTTGGAGGAACTGGAGAAGGAAAAAAAGAAAATAATAGAATTTGGTGTGTCTTAGGGGTACAGATGGAGAAGGACAAAGACACATGTTCATTCTTCATTCAAACACTGAAGTTAACTGAGGCCTTTACTGATGCAAAACTATGTATTGGTAGACTTTTATGTTCGTAGAATTTCACATTCCAAATGGGCATTATGAGATACCACGCTAATCTCCTGGAATCTACCCCATAGTTTTTTTACCTATTTAATTCTCTGACTCTAGCTGGGTTCCAAAGAAATCTGTCATTTCTAACCTTCTTCCCTTTCCTTCCTTTCTGTATCATGAAATCCCAGCACTCACAAATTAACATCCTACAGAGCTTCCCACCCTGCTGAGGTTTCTCCCTTCCACCTGACATTGCACATATAATCCCACAGAAACTCCAAGGCAAGTTTTTGGAAGAACACAGGCAGGAGAGCAGTGACAAGACTACAAACCCAAGCTCTCCGAAGCATTACCTGGCAGGCAGTTGCACTCGAAGGTGAAGTCGCTGGTTTGATGGCAGGTGCCCCCGTTCATGCAGGGTGACGGGGAGCAGGGCACGTACACGCTCTCGCAGCGGTGTCCTGTGTAACCCGGCTTGCACTGGCACCGGTAGGAACCGGGCAGATTGACACAGGTCCCACCGTGCTGGCACAGGCCTGGTGTGGCACATTCATTCACATCTATCTCACACTTCTGGCCAGTGTAGCCATCCAGGCAGGTGCAGGAGAACTTATTTCCAGACACAGTGCATGTACTTCCATTGGCGCAAGGTTGAGATGTACAGGCATCAATCCACTGGCATTCTTTTCCTGTAGGAAATCAAGACAGATCAACAAAACGTTATTTCTGTAGAAAACAGTATGTCTTTCAGGTTACCTCAAACTTTTTAGTGCACTAAATCTTTATATAATTACAGGAAAACTGACATCTGCATTTTACCATATTATATTTCAAATCAATAAATTTGTGGTTACAGTATGAAGTCATTTACTGGGTTGCAGCAAGATATAGAATGTTGTGATTTATAAAAATGACCTGAAGTCATGCTACATACATTGACAGTCACTCTTCTTCTACCTCCCCTTCAAGAGTGAAAGGAATAAATTTCCATGCTTCCCCCTCAGGCATCAAAATATAGTTTTCTCATAGAAAGATTTTGCTGGCCAAATTTGCTCCTTTTCTTTTTCTAGAAACTAGACTCTGAATTCTAAGTGTAACAGCCACTCCAGAGTAGTTTTTGCATTCAGTTTTCCCATGTGGACAACCCCACAAGATCCAAATATTTTTCTGCTTACGTGTAAAGGGTAGGGAGTCTGATTCCCTATTCCTCTTTGCTTTTTTTGGTCATGAAGTCATTTAGACTTCCTCTCATTTCCTGTGCTGGAGCTCGAAAATTTGAGAGCATATTACAACTGCCCCAGAACATTCCAGGGTGAAGCAATTCCCAAAGGAAGGGGTCTGGAGGTACAAATGCAGGAGCCCACCTGTGAAACCTGGAAGACAGACACACTCGTACGTGTCCTGGCCGTGGGGGTGACAAGTGCCTCCGTTCAGGCAGGGCTGGGATACGTAGCAAAGGTGAGATTCTGAGTACTGACATTCCTCCCCCGTGAATCCTGGAGCACACTTGCAGGTTGGTTTTCCTATCAGGGATGCAGCTTCACAAGTTCCCCCGTTCTTACAGGTATTGCTTTCACAGGGGTTTCTGTACTGACAGTAGTCTCCAAGAAAGCCTTCTCGACACCTGCAACAGAGAAGAAATGAATTGCAGCAGTCCCACCTGAAGCCTTGCTCTTCTGCGAAGATTCCAGGAATGAAGTCCCATAACCACAGAAAGTATTGAAGTTTGCCATAATTGACGGTGACACTAACAAACCTAAAGGCTGACGTCACACACGTAGCAGGGACTTCCTGTGGGACTGTCTCAATTGAGACCACTGAAAACTTAAGTTCAAATGGTGAAATAGCTCATTGCAAAATAAATACCACATTCAATCAGAGCTGTATCAAATGCAGAACCTTGTTTTTGCACTTCCCTTCAAAATTTCAGTAAAAGCCTAAGTGTTAAAGAACTGCTGAGTAACGATTCCTCACACCTACTCCCATTCTAACAGCATCCTTTTTTTAGAAGAAGATCAAGCAGTTTAATAAGGTATTAACACCAGGTATTATCCATCTTCCAAAAATATTTATAAACATTGTGCAAATGCAGTGTCTGGGGACCTGAAGATCTGTAGCAGATCTTTCTCCACAACACTCCCGTGAGACAGGAATATACTGTTATCCTAATGCTGATAAGTGCATCTGGGACTGGGACTTGCTGAAGCCTGCACTCAAATAGCAACACAAGCACTGCAGTCAGGTCTCCCACGCCCCTGGCTAGCACCCTAACGACAAGGTCATTGTTCCTCTGTCTCCCACAGAAAAACGAGTACACACACACTATCTACAACCAGGGCAATATTTTATACAAAGATCTCCAACTGCAGAATAATTGCAGTTACTTCTCTCTAACCTAAACTTATGTCAATACAGTCTGACTACGCTTGTCAGCTGTAATCCATCTTCCAACTGGTCTTTGTACTACGGATTTTCCATTTAACTGCCAGAGATAGAGGATCCAGGCAAGCAAGCCTGCAAAGCCCACCTCTGTGTTCCCCCCCACCCAGTTCCATTTGCTTCTACCAGATAGCAGAAAGCTGCAAGGGAACATACTGGATAAAAATAACACCTAACACACAGGACTGTCCACTTGCAGCTCTTTCTGTAGTGCACAGCTGCCTGCTCTAACTGTTGAATAACCCAAGATACAGCCCAAGAGAACATGTATTTCACTGTTTAAAAAAAAAAAAAAAAAAATCAGAGGTTAACATTACCTATGCTTTGTTCCAGATCAGGAAAGCGGCAATTATCAAATCAGTGAGTTACTCCTATCTAAAGGGAGGAGATTCCAACTGCAAGAAATACACAAAGTCTCTAGTCCTCAAATAGGAGTGTAACAGTAAAGAGACTGCTTTTTTCCTTATTCACTTAAAAGTGTATGGTATATAGGAGGGGGGGAAAAGCAAAACCACACAAGCAACAACAACAAACACCACCAAAACAAAAAAACTGCCATCACAACAAAACCTCACAACTAACCAGACAGGCTCTAAAATTCAGTTGAAAAATCAAAGAATGGTCATGAAGCTGTGTTTTAAACAGAATCCTACAGGAATCTGCCTTTGTTCCTATGCTATTCAACACATCTATTGATTATTAACAATGGAAAACATCAATGCTAGCCAAATACGTAGGTAAGAGAGAAGACAGGTTCTTGATGGAGAGTAGCAACACGCTTAATAAGGCAGTCAGCAGCCAAAAATGCACTTTAGCACTACAAAGTCATACATCTGGAAACAAAACACATAGGACATCTCCCCCAAAACAGGAAACTGAGCTGGGAACAACATACTTGCTCTGGGGGTTCCTAACAGTCAGATGAATGTGAATTCCTAGCATGACAGTTTGGACAGGAATACTTTACATGTACAAACGGCAAATATCAAGTAGGAATAAATGAGATTATGCTACACCTGATAAATGCTTGGTACAACCATTACATGAGTTCTGGTGTTTGCTCTGTAAGAAGGAAGAACTCAAATGAATTCAAAGAAGCCAACAGTAATGATTATTAGAAAACTCTGGCCACAGTGAAAAGCTCAGGTGGCTCAGTCTATTTAGCAAAGGGAAAAAAGAACAAGACAGTTAATCAAAAGCTCCAAGTATCCACTATGAAACACAGATTTAACAATAATTCCCAATCTAGAAGATACCGGGAGAACAGAACTGAGCATTTCAAACTTTAAGCTAGATGAATGCAAATTAGAAATAAGGTGGTATCTTTATTTTCAGACACAGTCTTATACACGGTCTCTCAGCAGAGGAGAGAAACAACTGGAACAACGCATTTAAGGTTGCAGTGGAATTTCTCCATCACTCATGCTTGTTTAGAAGAACACCAGGATTGGCTGTTTCAGGGAGAGTATGCACGCTAGTTCAAACAAAGCTATTCACAGAGGTTATTATCCAAGTTATGCAAGGGGTCATTACTAGATGACCACAACTGTTTTTTCTCATGTTAAAATTTATTAACTAGCTTTAGCCATAAGTCTAAAGCAGGAAAGTCACATGTGCGTAATTGTAATTTACCACTGCCCACACCCAAATTAGGCTCCTTTCACCATACCTTAATACTTTCAACTTCATACCCAAGAACAGACATGAAAGAAGAGATTTTGCAGGGCAAGGCAGGATTAATAAAGTTACAGAAAGCAAATCCTGAGACAATACCAATGCAGAATATCCTCTGCCTCTTGTGCCATCCTTGATGTAACAGCCGAAGGCTGTGGGTCAGCGTGAGCTGCAGCCACATCACATGAGAGGCAGTCTTGGGGTGTTCTGGGCCTAAACCACAGCAGTGCTATAGGCTTCCTTTAACATCCAAAATCTCTCCTTGCTTCAGGTTGGAAATCAGTCCAAACGCCAGCGGGCTACAGCACGGCTTTGTAGGAGCTGGATCACATCAAAATCTGGCACCCAGCAAAGACAGCTGTGCCAGAAGCTGGAACGCTGCTCGACTCCCACGGCATTCAAGCCTGCACACGGTGCACTGGCTCTGCTCAGAGACTGTCTGGGCAACCACAGTTAAATCATGTCTCTGGACATCTATGTGCAGCTGATGGTTGTGTAAAGACAAACTGAACTTCAGTCCCAGAAGTCTTACAAGACTTGGTTACAGGGGCTTCTCCTGGTTCCATCACCGCCAGGCAGCAGCGCACCAAGCTCCTCGGACTAACAGCCGCAGGCACAGGACATGCACTTGTAGTTCTCTTTACCATGAAAGAAAGAGCAACAAACCAGAACCTCACAGAACCCCACAGAACCCCACCTTGGCCATCTCATCAGGCCAACAAGAGCTCCTCCAACACCACCCACTCCACCAGTAACTACAAAATAAACCAAAACACACCTAGAATTTAAGTGCTAAAGTGCTTTTTCATTGAAAGGCTGTAAAGCAAACCAGAAAGTCTAGAGGAACATTTCATGTTTTGTCCACAAGTAAATAAACATCCAAAATATGTCTTCTCTCCAACTGCAAACACTCAGGGATACTGGAAGGTGCATTTAACTGTTGTCCCTAGACAAGAGGGAGAAGGGAGCCTAAACACTGATTAAGAGTATTTCTGGTATGAACTAAAAGGAAAGCTGAGATGTGTGCTCTGAGACAACCATCACCCACAAACAGCCCAGCATTTTGTACACAAATGTTCTGCTACAAAGTTGAAGAGCACTCCAAGACCAGGCTTGTTCTGGTATCTTCTGAGGCTAATCAGAAAAACATGAGAGAGCACTTCAAGAGGGAACAGCAAAAACTCTTTTAACTTTAGCTCTTTATATTTGGAAGAGGGAACATGCCTGCCTGTGGAAAGATGGTAGGCCAGGTACACATGGCCCTTGTACCCACCATTTTGTTCTCCTGGAGAAGTGCTTGGTCACAGAGTTATGGTATGTTGCCCTCCAGCAATTCAGTGCAATCCTTTCTGAATGTTAAAGAACAAAAAACCTACAAACCTACAGACCAGATTTTCAACCACATCTCCCGTCATCAACATTTCTAGGCACAAATACTAGTAATTTAGTCATAAATTTTGGTGTAGACAAACTGCAAATATTTGCTCCTGATGCATATTGGGCACCACATTGTTTCTCTAAAAATAGAGGCAAACACTGAAAACATGCAGTTTAAGTCCAGACTTTTTTAAAGGATATGATTAAACTCAACAGCAGCTCCAGCTTCCCACCACCCTTGCTCTGCTCTCATCCCAATCTACTCTTTCAAGTTCTCTTTAGCAGAGGAAAAAAAACCCACTCGTCTACAGAGCAGCTTAAAATTGTAGCAGCTTGTGTCAGCTCCAAATGACATGCTCAGAACAGGAAACCAAATCTTTTCCAAATAAAAGCCACTGTTTCTCCTCAGTTTTCCATCTAACACTCAGAAAAAGAAACAGGAAGATGAAGTTTGTTCTGGCACTTTCTGGAAGCACATGAGGTCTCTTAACCTACTTCAACAGGAATTTAATCTTTTAAGAACAAATTTCACATCTAACTTAATTCAAATCATGATTTCTGAAAGCTACACAGTTTGAAATGGGAAAATGTCCTGTGGGCTGCATCAGCTATGCAGCTGCTTCTAATTAAAGCTTCTCCTTTACTCTCTCTGGGCTACTTTCCAGCACAAATACTTTAGAGCTCAGCCTTTTTTTTTCTCCCCCCCCCCCTCCCCGCCTTAGCTCCAGCCTGCATTTGCCTTAGCTCAGGCTCTCACGGAGCTAAACAAGAGACGTAAAAACAAAACGAAGGTATTTATCCAAATTTGGAGTATCCACAAATCCAGAGAGCTGCATTCACTCTAACAACCTAATGCTGCAAATCAAAATAGAAGACTCACAAAAGCTGTGGCTTTGGGTCGTCTGCCACGAAACTGTGTTGAAGCTACCTTTCAAAAATTAGTTCTCTCCTTCTTTCAATAGACTTCTGGAAAATATGTCTGGTCTGTTGGAAAAACTTCCTCATCTGCTGTACTATATTTGCCTGAGCACATTCATAAGACAGTCTCTTCAAATGCACCTTATAGACAATTTTAACCAGAGTTCCAGATGTTTGATTTTCATGGGAGTTTTCTACTCAGGCCCATGATATCATTAGAGCTGCACAGAAGAATGCAGATGGTTTTAATTTAAAAAGCGAAGGGAAGAATTTCCTCGTAGTCCTGCTTCTCCCTCCTTCAACCCAAGACTCCCTCCACTTTGATTGGAAGATGCTTCGACGGAGAGAGAAAAAAGTGCTGTCTGATGACTAACGTGAGAAGGGTCTCAGCTATTTTGTTACAGATTTTAACCAGACTTCCCTCTGGCTCCCGGGTTCTGACTCCCACACCTACACCACCTCTCAGGAGGGAGAACAGGATTCTCTGGTTAGCTTTACAAACGCTCCTTCCCATGTCTCAAGGCGCTCATTTATGCGTCATACTTTGAATGCAAACGATGGGATGGGACGGCCTCCCTGCCCTGCCTTTAAAGCAGCACACAGCTATTGTTCCCAGTCCACAGAAAATGCCTCTACAGAGAACCACTCCACAGTGCTCCATGGAGCAACAGCAGCCACAGTCTGAACAGACAAGGTTTAGTTCAGCTTTTTTGCCCATCAGAGCTCTGAAGAGCTTTTGGTACGCACAGGTAATTCAGAATAGAAAATTGTGACCAAAAAATCACTACTCTGTTCCCAGAATCTAAGCTAGCAGTGCGTGTACTCTCCCCTTCTTCCTCTGCCCTTGTCTCAAGGGTCTCCTTTAACTTCTGAAAGGAGACAGAAGGAAACAGAAAAGGGCAGGCCATTCTCAGAAAGGGACAGCTTCTCAACTTCTGTATTTAGCCTCTTCTGGAAAACTCTCAGACTTCATCCTGCTACAAGGTCTCCTATGGGTATTCCCCATTCACTAGTCTTGGAGTGATTAGTCTCTTGAGACAGATCCTAAGCAGATATCAGCTGCAGTCCCAGAAGCAGTGCTGCAGTCTAGGATCTTGCCTTCAGCTCCAGAAGTCCTCTTAAATCCAAGTTAAAATTCATTTATGAAGATCCATCTTGAAGGAAAGATAGGTCAAAAACCTTGCAAGGGAGTTGAAGCTACTGGCAGCTAGAATCAGGATAGAAGCCTCTTACTGCCATACCATTGCTGCTTTGAGTTCAGAGTTTTTTTGAGGTCCTCCTGTTGCCAGTCTACACATAAGAGGGAAAAACTATTATGCAATGTAAAAGGAGCACAAACTTCAGCGCACAGTGCGAGAAACACTGCTCACTGAAGAGACAGATGCACGCAAAGCTGTACAAACCCTGACAGCTTGGGGCATGAAAGGATGTGCTGAAGGAGACTGTCCTTTTGGCACTTCAGTGTCCCCATTTGACTAAGCACAGCTCTGAGGTTTTTTTTACACCATCAGGAGTAACACAAGGCCTTAGTGTTAAAGCAGTACTTGGTTTCACAGCGGTACAGCTATCCCTTCTGGAGACACAAATTGCAACAGTCCTAAAGTCAAAACTTCAGTTGTCAAAGCCTACCAAGCACAAGAAGTAGCAATGCCCAGTTTCCTCCCCAAACCTTGCAGCACCCCTATGTCAACTCCCTTCCCACTTCTGCTTCTCTCCCTGGCACAGTCTTGCTTCTGCTCCCTGCCACTGGGGTGGGAAGTTGGGAGAGGCCACAGCTGTGGAACATGGGGAAATCAGTTAAGAGCCTCTCTGCTCTAGGGCCCTGCCCCATTCCAAGCAGAGGCACTGCCCAATCCTACATCCACCTGCAGCAGAGCAGATCCTTGAGCTCAGAAAATAGCAGGCAGCAATGCCAAAATCTCTGCTCCGCTTGTCCTTGAAACAGCTCCCTGTACCCACACCTTCCTTCTCAGCCTGCTGCAACTGCAAAATCGCTGCAAGTTCACAGCACTATTCCACGGACTCTTCCTACTACAGCTTCCCAGTCATCCAGCAGCAGGGAGACTAGGAATTGCTTTGCTGTGATGGTCACAATTAGCATTAAGCAGCAAGGAACTGTTACCCTTCTTCTCTTTGGATATGAGAGGATGCAAGAAGGCTCCTTCAATGTTTGACACCTCAATGTGTAAAAGGCTGCCTGGAGATGCTTTGAGGAAAAACCCCCGCCCATCACAACAACAAAACACCCATCACAGTGCAAAGCAAAGCCAAACTCCAAACCGAAACTGGCTTTTGCCACAACAGGACCTAGAAAGCTTGGAAGGACGGGTCCCCTTCACTGCTGCTGCAGATACACACATATTCCATGGAATAAGGCCTGCATCCTCGCCATGGGAGTCGCTGAACGAGTGTAGAAAGAGCTCTCACACAAAAAAATCTGGCTTTGGAAGATGCAAACACAGGAATGCGTAATTTTCTAAATATAAGATCAAGGTCAGAGGAGGTCAGTAACTTTATCGAGCAGTGCCACAGAATGACAGCCACGGGCCAGCAGTGTCACCAGGGGAACAGAGCTACTTAAAGGGCACTCACAAGAGCAATCTGATAAAGCTCCAACCCCAGCTTCCTTACAAGGGTCACAATCACTCTTCCCACAACAGATGCCAGATACACCATCATAAAGGTTTCTCAGCAGAAATCCAGCTTTCTTTTTTAATGGAGTAGGTTCTACAGGATTTTCAGACAAAGAAAGTTGCTTCAGCAATATGCTGCCATCCACTGCTGGTCCAAATATCTAGACTAGGTGTTTTGTTATCAGTGCTTACTCATATCTTATCATATTTGGTTATTGCTGATGCAGGTTCTCCCTCAGCAGTTGGCTTGATTCTTAGGAGACAGCAAGACAGACAGGATGGCCTGACCACACACTACAACAAACAACTCAGCCAAGAGGAGATACAGAAAGAGGAAGAGAACCTGTTATAATAAATTATTGCCCAGCAGAGGAAGTACTGCAGATAACTTGAAAAAAGTGGAAGGGGACACGCTGCTAATCATTGAGAGATCCTGCAGACCTAGAAGCTGAGCCACTTGCTTTAGTAATAAATTCAGTTTCCCGAGTGAAACATTTCTACTCTTATAGCCATCAAAAATTCAGAAAGTCATTTAGGTTACTAAACCAGATAGAAAGTTCCCCTATTCAGAGTTCCTCATAGTGCAGGAAAGAAAAAAAAAGTTAAAACCAAAACAGGATGCTAAGAATCAGCTTGCTAAAGGTAGAGACTCCACAAATGAGGTGGGTTTTGCTACTTTTTTCCTTCCTTTCTGCAAAAAACCTGTTCTTGAGCCAGAACTAAAAAGCAGACACTTACTAATCTCTGTATACAGTCCTCTATTAGTCTTTCCAATTAATACAGCACCTGCAAAGGAACTGAGCTGTTTCTTGAAGGAAGGGTTGGCTTAAAACCTGCAAGAACACTTTGCACAACAAGGAGGAAGGCAACATTAGAATTATAAATGTGTGCTAAAAAAATGTAACAGTGGTCAAAGCTGCCATTGTAATGAGGGAAATGCGTCAAGATCTGGACTGTGCTACAAATAAGTGCAGAAGCCAATCAGATGACCCAATTTAGGCTGTAAAAAACAATTGTTAAGACATGGTTAGGAGGAACATGCAAGTTGGAGAAAACGTCCTTGGGAAGGCACAAGTAGCACCAACATCAATACCAGTCTTGTTTATTACCTTTTTTGTGACCTACATACTTTGGCTCCAGACTAACATGCTTAAGTACACATCAGAAAGACTTACAAAAGACACCTATTTCTTGTTTCAGTCTTAGAATACAAGTGAAAAGCATGAAAAGTTCCAGCTCTCTTTTCAGCAGGGCAGCTCATTTCAGTTGACATCAATGTTAAAGCATGGAAAGGAAAAGAACAGGAAGCAGCAAAAGTTAGAATTTTTAGAAGAAACCTACAAGGAATAACAAGTTACATATTTGCTTTCCTGTGGCCTTTCTGCACATCAGGTATTGATTTGAACCTGAGAAGAACCTCAAATTAGATTATGATATCCCCTTTGTGTGCCACAGGTGGCATTTAAGTACATTGAGCTTTATGTACCACACTAGGAGAACTAAAGGTTGTGGTTAGGGAAGATGGAAGTGTAGAGAAGTGTGAAGAGCAGAGCTGTGTGTTAGCCAAGCTAAATCAACAAAAAAAATTCACTAATATTTAAAGAATGCTGGCATTAAGATAATGTTTTAGCATGTTAGAAAATGAAACACCTTGAACTGATGAAGTAAACAGCCTTTAGAAAATAATCTGTTTACTGCAGACATAATAAATTAACCCAGCCAAACAAAGAGGATTCATCTTCTGGCAAAATATCACTTCAATTAAAAAAAAAAAAAAAAAAAAAAAAAAACAAAACCAACAAACTAACTACTGCAGTTTGAAAGGTGAACTGCATTTAAATAGATGTGATATTCTCCAGATAATACACACCCTGCCAAAGCTCCTGCTGATGAGCTTCCCATGCAGCAACAAAGTGAAGGCACCATCGAAGATGGCTGTCAACATTTACCAAAATCAATTTACATGATGAAAACAAATGTGGATGTTTGGTCTGGGGGGGTTGTTAGTGTGTTTTAGCAACTCACAGGTAGTACTTGCTCTCAAGCAGTAGAAGGGAATTGGCATACCTCTGAGTGCAGAATAGTTCTGAAAAACCTTGAAAATATTCAAATTGAGGCTGGAGCTCTATAAAGTAAGGTGAGCTATAAGATGGAGAGCAAGTTTCAACTTAGCTTGTGTGTCTGGAAACAAGGTACAGAGTTTACCTCTATGATTGGTTTGGCCTCAGGTCCCAACCCAGTACAAAGAAATCCAACTGACACGACCCAAACCCAAATACTGAACAAGAACTCCACATTTCTTACATTACAAAAAGCTAGCACACAAGAACTAACACACTATAAAGAAACACCAACTGTGCTAAAACTGTTATGCTGAAAGAATCCAGCAAGAAAATCCTTAAAAATTCACATTTCCTTTCTGGCTAGGGTCCTGAAGGAAAGAAAATGGGTAATTAAATTGATTAGAAATGAAACCAACTTACTTGCAATATCCTGTACCATTTTGATACGGAATGCACTTTCCCTCATTAACACATGGCTTGGAATCATCCATACACTGCAGAGCTGAAAGGAAAGAAAAGAAAACAACCATCAAACCTGTAGCCACAATACATGTCAGGTCAAAGCTTCATTAACATATTTGGGGGAATGAAAATTTTATAGGACTGGAATAAAAACAAAGACACTATCACATAGTTTAATTTCATCTCTGGCAGCATCAAAAGAGCCAGACTGAAAGAAGAATCAAATACAGATTTGTTCATCAGGCAACCAAATCTTTCCAGAATTTCTTCAAGGTAGGTTTTCAAAGCAAAGTGTGCAGTAATTTCAGCAAGCTCCAAAGACATTCATGTCAGCACCTGTGTACTTTGGGTTAAGTATCCTCAGTTACTGCTTTCTGATCAAAATTCTGGACTGAAATTCTCTGAAATACAAAGCAGCTACTCCTAAGCCTTCTTCCAGAATATTTTGTCTTAAATCCTTTCCTTATTTTTTACTATCTCTAGGGACACCCGGCACTGAAACAGGGGCGTCTGCCCCTCATGAGCTGATCTGCTGAATGTCACCAGCAATCCAGAATTGCTGCAACATGTACTGTCGTGGCACTCTGATTTCAGACAGGATCATATTTGCAAGTAAGTGGAAAACACCAGAGCTGTTATCAACTTTCAGAAAATAATTTGGTATTTCTAAGGAGGAGATGCTCTGTAGCTCTAACTTGACATTTTCACTACTGTGTTTTTAAAAAGGCATTAAGTATGACACAGCTCAGGGCCCGTCAATTTTTAGCTGAGTCTACTGGAAGCTCTAGTGAGGTCTGTCCTGATGGAACCTCCAGCTCCAGCAAGTGCTTTTCCCTTCACAGGGACCTGAAGCAGCACTCAGTGGCTGTTTCCAAAGTGACCAGAAGGGTGAGAACTATGGAAACTTGGCAGGAGCAGAGGGCACTTTGGAACCACAAAAATTTAGCCATTCCACCTAGACCACAGCCTGCCATTTGAATAGCACCAAACTACAAGACAAAGCTCTCACAACCAGATCAGCTGGGTCCTATCCTAAACTTACCCGCATACCAAGAAGTCACAAGCTCTTCCCAGCCTCCAGTTCTGTCTCCTGGCCCCAAACTCACACACTTCCATGCTGTTAGGGACCCTACTGCATTTGTGAAAGCATTTAACCAATCTTAATTAAAGGCACCTAGAGGCATCCATAACATCCAACCACCTAAACAGCCCACTTGTGAGCCAGCTGTTGTAGGACTGACTGACTCTTTTTTTTTTTTTTTTAAGGATGGTTTTCCTTTCCTCAAGTGGTGTTAAATTTTCAATACAAACTCAGCAAGGGGCATCAGGGAAAACTGGTCCAAACTACCACTGAGGTTGATACGCTGGTGACTAAGGAATGGGACTCAGAAACAGAAGAGTTAACACAGCAGTCCCACTGAACTCTCCCTGCAACCAAACCAAACTCAGTCCAGCAACTGGACAACTTGGAACAGACTCCAGTTCCGCTGTCCAGGGCTTGAAGTGTTATTTCTCAATAACCCTGGAGCACATAAACAGGTCACACACACTACGAGGCACTATAGGAACGTTTCACGCTTGCAATCCCTATAGAGAATGCAGTTAAATTAAACCCAGCTCCCCAGGAAAATTATCAGTGTTTCCCACAATACAAGTACGCTTGTTGCTGTTAACTTGATTTCTGAAAAAGGGGCACTTGGATGGCGCTGCTTCTGCAGAGCTCTCAGGAAATGAACAAAATTCCACTCTGAGCCCCCTTCAGATAACCCCTGAGGTCAGGGTTACTAAGCGACAGAAATATTAACACGGATTTTGCATGGCATTCCCCCCCACAGAGGGCAGAAACACGCTGACTTGCACCTGTCTGACAATTTCTGTCCCATTTAACCGCAACATCCACATGGCTTTGACTCCAAACTTCATCTGCTGCTGTCTAACACTGCAGCAGCTTGTTTTCACAGCGAAGATTAGCTCTAGTTAGCAGGGCTCAGTTACACCATGTCCAAGAGAGAGACTGCACTGTGTCCAAGGGAAAGTGTCAGGATTCCTATGACTGCCACCACCCCGGCTACTCCAGGGAAATGGAGCAGGGTTAAAGCGAGCCGTGACACATTTCAGAGAGCCAGGAGGGGAACCAAGCTTGGTATTCTCATCTCACTACCTTGAATTCTCATTCTTTTCACACCGATCAAGCCAGTGAAGCAAATACTCAGAGGATTATTTCTTTTGTGCTCATGCTTTCCAACACAATTTTGTAATCTCGTCGAGTACCCGCGTCCCCAGTGAGAACTGAGCAGCCAGTTGATTTTGTAACCCACATAGTAAAAGCTTAACCAGCACTTGGCCAAAAACACCTTCCAGCACAACCGCACGGAGGGGAACAAGAGGCTGATGGCTTTCGGGGTCACAGTAAGGATCCAAATCAAGGATTCCAGTTTGGCTTGCTAGGCCAAATACAGACACAGCAGAGAGGCTTTAGCAAAGTAATGATTAATTTTGCTCGAGTTTTTGACAAATTATTCCCACCTTGAACTGCAGTTTAGCAGGTCATTAAACTACTACCAGCCTTTGCAGTTCTTTCACAGAGACAATGAGACAATAAACTTTTAAATATATATTTTGTCTATAGTTATTCAGAAGTGAAAGAAGCTAAGAGTACAAATACTTTGTACTTTTTCAGCTCTAGACTAACATAGGCTGAATAGAAAATACTTTAAAATGCAACTAAAGCCAAAGTGAATGTAAATGTAACCATATTCTATATTAAAATAAGTATTAAAGAGTCATGTGACTTCTCTTGGAAAAAAAAGAAATCACAAGGGAAATAGAAGACTACAGTTCTCACAGTAAAATTAGCATTTCTGTGCACAAAGCGCTGTCTTCCTGTATTTCACTATATCTTTCATAATTTCACAACAGATGCAAAACCAAGGCATTTCAACACGACTCACTTCAAAAGCTACTTCTCTGCTACTCTGCCATGTTGTGATCGAGAGTTAAAAGCATCAGAAACTACGTTCTACCTCAGCCAGCAGAAAAAGTTTGTTTTGCTACATGCACTGTGTTAACTGGAAATACTCTGGTGTGTACAGCATGAGAGAAGGCAGCCTTGCCTTGAAAAGATAAAGACACTTTTCTAGAAGCCATATATAGACAGCATCAGCACACTGTCAAGCTGCTTTTGACAGTTTTCTTCTGTGTTTAACACAAACAGAAATGGTGAATTGTTGGGTGGTTTTCCAGACTTGCCATAGGCTGGCAAAACCACCGAGATTGCCAGAAGGTGGGTTAGCCTCATGGATTTTAGGCATGTTACAGGGACATTGGGAATACAACCCATGGTTTTCAGAAGACTGGCTTCTCATGGAGAGGGCAGGCCATTTCCGAAAGGAGTACCCCATTTCTAGCAGTCACTGTAGCCAAGTTTGAAGGACTTCTCAGAAAAGGGCTCTTGAGTGCAGGCAAGATGAACACTGTAAGTGATACCACCCAGCCCGGAGTCCATACAAACCCTTGCACATGCCTGCATTGAGATGCAAACTCTAACCTCACATTTAACATCCTACCAAGACTATTTTCCAAGGCCAGAGGGAAAACCAGATAATCAATGCTGTAAAATAAGCACAAGATACACTATAGGGAATGCTGTGATTTTCGACATCCAAATCCAAAGCTCGCAACTGGAGAACAATTCCGCCTAGATTCAATTTTTCTTTTTGGCTAAAGAGAGTTAAAATCTAGGGGGAAAAGAAAAGTTTTGTTTCTGCCTCAGTGTTCTTTACGATGCCAAGATGATCTGGATACTGTGATTTGGTTTCCACACTTCATCTGCCTTCTATAAATTCAAATATTTTGTGGGCTATAAAATTGAAAGAAATAGCGTAGCATTAAGATCAGAAGCTGTGTCAGAGTTCAGCTTTTAAGAGAACTTTGCTATAGAGAAATCAAGCCATAACCAGTGCAAGTCTGAAAGGGCTTTGTTGTAACTACCCAAAGGAAGGTAATGCCAATAAACTCCTCACCCACAAGTTTACAAAAAGTAGAGCTGAAATAGAAAAGAAAAATACCAAAACAATTAATGCTGCAAGAAAGAGACATTGTAAAGCTGATTTCCTGTAGCTTTGTGGTTGATTATCCTGCATCTCAGAAGGTGCAGGCTCTGACCAAAGGTTTTACTTTAAATAAGGGGTGAGCAATGTCCCAGCAGAGAACACAGCTGAGCTGCTGGTACAGCTTTCTCCTTGGGAGGACACTATACGTGTCTCTTTCTCCTTTTCTGTCCATAAATGTTTCATTATGTTCATAGAAACACAGTATCAGAACCAAGACCTTTGTCCTATGTGGTTAAAGCTTGTCCATAGGTTGAAAAGCTCTTTTGTGGGAGTGGGTGGAAAACAACCTACTTGAACATAGGAAAAAAGTCAAGCTAAAAACGCATTTAAGTCTAGACAGAAAACTAAAGGACAAAATAGGTTTCTATAACCTTTAGTCAGTGAATTTTCTGTTTCGATTGAGATTCACGAGAAACAGCCCATCGTTTCAACCGTGCTACCCATTATGTATTAAAGGAGAGGAGGAAAAAGGATTTCAAGCCCTCAAACAACAGCAACACGACACATGGAAAATCCCATGCTCAGGGTTGCTTGTCAGAGGTGGATCAGCTCTGAAGAGGACGACCATCAGCATGGCCAGAAACACCAGTTACACAACAAATCAAGGGGGTCTCAAATTCCAAGGGAGAGAAAGACAGCTGCTGATTCCCTTCAGGAAAAACAGAGCGTGAAAAAAGCAGTTAATGCTGAAACATGAGGCACATTCTGCAGGAAGGTCCTGGATGTGCAGAAAGGGACAAAATGCTTCCACAGCAGCACTGCACACTGCAGAAACAACTGCTGGAAGAGCTGGTAAGGAGTAAGCAGCACTGTACATATGGAGAGAATACCCAAAGATAACCAAATTTTGGAGGAAAACCACAAAGGACTAATTACACTATTCACTAACCTCAAGAGATTACAGTTCCAGTGAGATTATATAGCAGGGAAGAACCGACTGGTAAATAACAGCCAGCTGAAAATAGGAAAAGAGCTTTTTCTCTTTTTTTTCTGAAGAACAGATCATCCTATGGCAGACACATGGTGGGGGAAGGAAGCAAACTGGTAAAAATTCTTACTGTGAAAAAGCAGTAAAGTAAATACTCAGCTCAGATTTAGAAACCATTAACATTTGGGGAATTTAAACAAGCTGACCAGTTTGCACTTCACACACAGAGGGTAGTAGTTAAAGACAAAGGTTGTCTACAGGGCATGGAAATAGTCCGTAAAGTGAATTGCTTTAACCAGATTAAGACATCTCCACTGTTTTTACACACAAAAGCCTGAAATCAATTGGATAACACCAGACTCATCAACTGAGAATCAAAGCAGAGCTCAGAGGAGTGTGAAGGCACTCAAACAACACCCTATACATTTTGGGAGAGAAAACACTAATATCTAAACTGGTTTCCTTCACTAATGTCTCTAGACAAATGCAAAAAAATTTTGAAAAGAAAATACTTAAGTGGATTTCAGAAGAACAAGCCTCAAAACATGAAGAAATTCTGCTTTAGAAGTTCATGAGGTTTTTGGTTTTTTTTAATTTGAGGATGCCAACAGCACATCTGACTACATGAAGCTCTCGGTCACGCAGAACCCCATGCCCTGCCATCATCTGGTTCAAACCTCCCTTTCAAACATCTAGGACCAGCAAAAACTACTAATCGACCCTCCTAAAAACAGAGCTGGGGACCATCCTGCAGGTTTGCAGGTAGAGTTGAAGTCTTTCATCATGAGGGTCTTAGGCCCAGAAAGCTGCAGGAACACTGATATTTGTATCAGATACAGTTACAGTTCATGTGACACTGCTGCTGCTGAAAAACTATTGATAAAAACTCACACTATAGAGATACTGAATTTAGGATGAACTTGTAACACAGTTTGAAAGGCTGTCAGTCACCATATTCTCCATCTCCCGACACAGCTACTGTTCTCTGCCTTCCCCCATTTGCAATTTTCCAAACAAAGTTAAATGCCCAAAATCCAGAACTGCAACATAAAGCACTTAGTTAGGGGGAAAAAAAAAAGTTTTCAACAAAAAAATGTAGGGAAGGCAATTAAAGAGCTGAAGAGGTATTGGTGTTTCCATGGCAATCTGGCAGGCAGGAGCCATGCTCGCCTCTTCTCCCAAGTCTTCCGTCATTCTGCAGCACTAAATCTTTATTAATTTGAACGTTAAGCATGTCTGCCCGTGCAGAAATGTTATCCCACTGCTTGTGCCGAGCAGCGCTTCCGCAGCCGTCCAGGGTGATGTCAGAGAGATGAGAGGAAGACTTGCTGCATGGAACAAACAGCAGACGCCCGTGCCATTTTGAGATACAAAGCTCTTTTTTCATCCCCATGGCAGTCTAAAAAAAGGACATGTGCCCTAGGAACAGACTATTTTCTAAACAGAACGAACAATTATTTCTGCAGATCTCAGATGACCCTGCTTAGAATGATATAAGCACTATTTCTCCCAGACAAGCCCTTGACTTCTGTTGGCACGATGATTTCAAAGTGAATTCAGAGAAACTGAGAATATAAAAAGTCCACAAAAGGACTTTTAAACACATGTGCCTAGGAAAGTTCTTTTCTCCACAACATGAATGACATTTCCCCAAGGTGTCCCAAAGGAGGGGTGACAATAATCACTGTATCAGTGCTCCACTGAAGAGTACAAATTAGCCGAGAGTACAAATTTAAAGGAAACTGTGTTCCACCTGGAGCTACTATTGTAACTGCTTGGGTTTGATGCTAAGATAGATTCCCGAGTCCAGAAGAAATAGACGGCCAGAGTCCTGCTACTGCTTTTCCATCTACCCCTCGTCCTGGATTCAAAGTCCAGCCACCCATACCCTCTCATGGCACAGACACCAGTTTTGAAAATGGGAGAATCCGAACAGGACCAGAGCCTACTGAAGGGAATCACCCACTTATTGCAACAGATGCAAAGGAAAAAAAAAGGGAGGGAAGTAGCTGTGGAAGCTGACAAAAACCCAACCCATCCACTGAAAGGGATTCAAATGCCAAATGCCACCAGAGGCGCGAGTCCTCCTTTCCCAAGGATTCAAGTCCTGAGAACACGAGCAGGATGATCTTCACGTATTTCTAATCTGACTAAGTGATGCCCTGCAGGAAGTGATGCTAGTTAGCCAGATTCTCATAACGCTCCCTTTTGAAAGTCTAAATCAGCATCTTTGATAAGAACAAATTTGATAGATGGCAACACCTTCAGAAAATCAAGACAAACTTGCTCCCTCATAAGCAAATCCATATCAAGCAGACCGGCACTGTCAGCGTTATCTGAAGTCCTCCAAATTTCACTGTGTGAATACTAAAGACCTCAGACTGCAGTCCACCTTAGCACATCGCCGATTAGAAATGGATTGTAACCTGTTAGAAACAGGAGCTTGGCAGGCAGCAGCACCCTGGGGAGGCAGAGCACCAGAGTTAACAACAGTGGGTAATTAGGGTGGACTTAACAGCCAGGATCTTTCTGCCTGATCAGAAGAGAAGCGAATGGTTCACAGCAATTATCAGGTGAGTATCCTCACCAAAAGCGCAGGTGTTGCTGCCCCACCCCAGCTTACTGCACCTTCAACTGCAGCCCTTTGCAAAACTAAACTGGAAAAGCGAGTTGCTACACTATGGGGCTTTGCATGATGAGACAAGGCTGAGTAGTCCAAACCATAGCGCTCCGTGCATCCAGGAGCCTCCTATTTATTGACCAAGAAGGCTGACATCAGGTACCTGCCCTCTCTTGCACAAGAGCATCAAGTCAGTTGAATATGCACCTGAAAATACCCTTTCGGTGACTTCATCTTTCCCATTAATTCAAGCCACAGCTCCCACTCCCAGGAACCAGATGCAGGTCAGTATCTCACGAACAACAGGAGTCACTTTCAGCCTGGATTTGTCATCTCTGCGACCCAGCCTTTGTTCAGGACCAGGAAGAGATTTCACCCACAAAGGCAAAAAATTTTGGCAGCATGGGAGGACCTCAACCACCTCAGGTGTCCATGCCCAGGCAAGTGACAACAGGTGATGCCACAGCTACTTCTCTCGGCCCCTCAGGGAAAGGGCCAGCAATAAGCCGCTCATATGAAAATACAGTTTCACTAAGTGGACACAACACGTAGTCTTTACAAAATTAGTATTTTGGCATCTTACTGGACTGTGTAAACCATCTCCAGAAATAACAGTGCTACTATGTGCCACAAGTCTATGCTACCATGAAAGCGTATTTCTAAGACACCTACTCTTGAAAGACCCTTTAATTTTCCTTTTGAACAAACCTAGCCGAAACACATTTGTGAAACAGCTTTGTTAACTCAAATCATCTTCTTGCAACATATTAGCAAAAATAAATCAGTTTTCAGAGGGGATTACTGGGAAAAAACCCAACAACATTTCTCCCAGGAGACAAATACTGACCATTTCAAAGTCAAAACAGATCGATTGACTGACCCAACTACTCTGTATCCAAACCAGCAAGAAGTTGTTGAAACTCTTCATACAACAGTTTCCACTCTAAAACCATACTGAACAACAAAACTACTGAAAATGCCAGTGTCTTGGTTGCTCATCCCTAAACAACTTCCACTAACACTTTCTCCCATCGCTGCACTGTTCATAAGTCATCTCAAAAGCAACCCAGCCTCTCAAGAGTAAAAAGAAAGAATGAGAAGGCACGCAAGTAATCAGTGACTGCTGGTCCTCGATAGCTTTAACGCGGTGCAAAACTGCACAAGCTTTACTCCGGGAGCAGGAGCTGCTGAAAGGGCCATGAGATTTCCATGAGAACCCTCCAGTTATGGCTATGAACCCGCGCTCCAGACAAGCTTCAAATATAATGCAAACGCCAGCGTGCAAGGGGGAACAGTGACAAAAAGCGGCACTTCCCTCAGATGTGCACACATGGCTTCATCGCGCCTGGACTGATTAGAAGGAGGAGGAGGAGAACACGCAGAGATTCCCTCTGTGTGTGCAGGAATGTCCGCAACAAAGGCTCGGTGCGCAGGTATGCGAAGCGACGGGCGCCGCAAAGCCTTTTCTCCCGTGTTTTGAACCCCCGACCCTGCAGCTCCCCGGGAGCAGCGCATCCATCGCTGGCGCGCACGGCCAGCCAGGGGCGGCTTCCGCGGCTCCCCCGGGGCAGCGGCTCCCGAGGGAGCGCCG
>WEIT01026567.1:0-10482 GCA_013389985.1 Dryoscopus gambensis
CTCAGCGCTGCCCCGGCACCGGCACCGCCTCGCTCCCCTTCTGTCCTCAGCGCTGCCCCGGCACCGACACCGCCTCGCCTCCCCTCCCCCCCTTCCGTCCTCAGCGCTGCCCCGGCACCGGCGACAAGCCCTGAGCAGCTTCATAATAGTGTGGTGGCGGGAAGGGCTAGGCCGTGCCGGGCCAGGGGAGCAAGCGGACACAGAGGCACAGATTCATGGAATCAATTAGGATGGAAAAGACCTCTGAGATCATCCAGTCCAATCTTTGATCCACCTACACCTTGACAACTAGACCATGGCAGTAAGGGCCATGTCCGGTCATTTCTTGAACACCTCCAGCGATGGTGACTCCACCATCTCCCTGGGGAGCCCGTTCCAGTGTTTAACAATCGTTCCCGTGGAGGAATTCCTCACGATCTTATATCAATCTCCAACCTGAACCTCCCCTGGCTTGAAGCCACTTCCTCTTGTGTGCTGTTGTCCAAAAAACCCCAGATTCATTACCTGGTATGCAACCAGCCAATGATTAGCCACTGTGGACAACACAGCTGCTGGTTGTCCAACCCCCACCTTATTACGACCTTTTTTTCTGGTAGTTGTAGAGAGTGAGGAGGTCCCCCTGAGCCTCCTCCAGGCTAAACACCCCCAGCTCCCTCAGCTGCTCCTCATAGGGCTTACCCTGTATACCCTTGGCCAAACACTTTCTGCTCACCCTTGGTCCTCTGGTGGTCCCCGTGCTGGGAGGGTTTTGTGAGCTCAAACCCATAGTGCAGGCACTGAGGCAACCCCAGCATCAGCAGCAGCTCTTCAGCTGAGGGAGAGGGCACGATGCCCCAGCAATAGGCAGCAGTGCAGCTGCCAGTCCTGGGAACGTGCCAGCGTGCCAGAGACTTACATTAGCTGCAAAATAACCCCCTCTAATCCCATAATTCGAAGGGATATCTCTAACATTACTGGTAATTTTACAAGCTTGCAAGCATAGTCTGCTTGCTTTCCAGGTGAAATTACACAGTGGCTGCAGCAGCTTCCTCTGTTCAGCCTTCCAGATCTTCACAGTACCTGTAATACTCTTCCACAGGGAAGGCCTGGATTTTATGTAGATGAAATAGCATGCTTCCAATATTCAAGGTGTACAGAAAACTCACCTGAATATCCCAGGCACACTGCTGCTCTGGGGCCACTTGCTGTACTTCTTTCAGAGACTGAGTCACAAAGCATTTGAAAGACAAGATTATATTTACACAATATTGCTAAAGACAAGAAGAAAAGACAAAAATCAATTTTCTGACCTGCTGCTCTAGTATCTGAAATGGCTCCAGCACCTGAAGCTTTTACACATCCATGAAGCCTCTAAGTCACATCAGCAGACTGTCTCCATTCCTGTCACAGCATTACCCTTTTGGAGACTCTTAGATAGCGTCTCCTGAAAGGCTGCAACCTCTTCCAGGTATCTTGCAACCACTGTATCTTTTCTGGTCATCGGCTTGTGTTACTGCAATTTCGTGCTGTCATCAGTGAAAGCCTCACAATTTCAGCAATGTTTAACTTTGTTCTATAGTTGCAGAGTTGTAGTTATACTGGTAACTTCCAGAAGTATGGCAGAAGTACAGCCAGAAATCACTGGTCAAGAGCCGATCGCTCCCAGTAGCAGTGACAAAGGTTTCTTTTTGAGTATTTTTCTATACAGTGGAAGATGAAAGACATCCATTTCGGGGCTCCTGCCAATATTAGATTCATTACACCATAGAAAAAGGGGGCAGAGATGGGCCAAAATGTTTTACATACTACTTAGAGAGATGCAACCAAGGTAAGAAATCACAGCTCCACTACAAGGCTCCTCCAGATTTGTGGAGATAAACTCACTTGGTCATTCCAGCAAGTTTCTGTGTGCAGATACAGAGGCATCTGATCCGGGCTCATGCACTAAACAGAAGCAACACAGTTCTATGTATTTTCTGCTGTGTACCAGCTCATGATCCCCACAAGGAAATCCTTGTACTAGAATGAGGGCAGCATCCTATACAATCAAGCAGTCATCCACTACAAGCAAGACAGTGGTTCTACTGGTGCACAAATAAAACACTCTAAGGATTTTAAACTCAAGGACAATGATGAAAAAATTAAAATGATAATAAACTGTCTGAAACAAGTGCACTCAGGAAATTAAAAGAAAGGAATGAATCTTCATTTAAAGCGTGAGCTTCAGGAATATCTTGTCCACAGACACAGCGGGGATAAACAGAGTTATTTCTTGCCAGGAGCGGTTTGTGACAATGTGGGAACTGCTCAGGATTCTTGACATTCTCCTGGTCAACTGCAGTGTGACACACCTGTAGGCAAATGCACTGTGCACTGTGTGTGTGTTTTTGTGTGTGAACCTCTGCCAAGCACATTAGGCCTTGATTTCCTTCCTAGGAAATACTAAGTAAAATTAAAGCTTTTCTGACTTTTCTTGAAGGTGCTTATGAATTAATTGTCATAGCTTCTTTAAAAGATTGCCTGAACTCAGAGGTGATGATGACTGTGGTTGACACCTTTGATTCTTACATGCTTTCTCAAAAGGGTGTTGTTCACCCGTGCAGGAGACAAAACTTTGTTGCTGTCCCGTGGAAAACTTGAAATTAACTCCCTTCACAGCTGGAGACCACTGTAAACTTCACCTGTTTCTTTCTTCAGTGCAAGACACTTTTTGTTCATCTTCTATATATGGAGCAGCAACTCTTAAAAAAAATTTTAAAACCTCCCAGGCCCCTTAGAAATTGTCTCCCAATAAAAAATAGTAAATCTTGATATGCTTGATATATTAGTCATGAT
Organism: Dryoscopus gambensis; assembly: GCA_013389985.1. Lineage (NCBI taxonomy): Eukaryota > Metazoa > Chordata > Aves > Passeriformes > Malaconotidae > Dryoscopus > Dryoscopus gambensis. The sequence goes on from WEIT01026567.1 coordinate 2,815, forward strand.
TACAATATAACTCTTCCGTGTGCTCCTACCTTACTGTTTCCTACATCAATTTATTGGCTTTAATAAAGGCAATTTTTTACTCTTCAGTGCCATATGTACTTCCTGAGGACTGCATACAGACACACACCTGCAGATATGCATGCTCTCCTCAGACACAAGTTTGAAAAAGTAGAGTTTCTACCTTACTAATGTTACTGATGAATGTGACCAACAATGGTGGGATTTTATAGGCTGGTGGCATTGAGCTGTTAATGGCTAAGAAGCTAATTCATTAAAGAGATTGTAAAGATCAACAAAAGCTTTGATTTGAAGCTGTAGTCTGTACTGCTTGTTTTCAATGGTGTATTTTTTTCTATACGGATTTTATTGGGGAAATGTGCGCTTTTAGAATGTCACCGTAATGGCAAATCTTGTAACTTAAATCCTAATTCTAAAAAGTTGCAATGGAATGTACCACAGAACTTTATTTTTATTTTTTTAAAACTGAACCACATACCCTGCTAGGCTTCCAGGCTATTTTTAGGTGGTTTCTATAAAAAGATTTTTGGGAGATAGTAGATGAGGTCTACCCCCTCCCTGACGCATAATATTCTGCAAGTCTATTCTTAGCAGCATGTTCTGACAGATTACAGCTTTCTGGTAGGGAGACGGGAATTGCTTAAGGACGGCTCAGAAGCGTGACTACACACTTCTCCAGCATGTCTGGAGACGGGGTTATTAATAACTGCCAAGGCCCTTGCTTGCCTCAGCAGCTTGTAGACAGCAAAGGGGAAAGTCGCTCAGTGTGCACTGGCTCAACGGAAAGGCTGTTCTCTCCCTTACCTGGGGAGATCGATGGAGGCACTAATGCTAAGTTCCAGACCTCTGTGACTTCATGTCTTTGAAAACCTGGAAGGTTTTGTTTCTAGGTTGCTCTCTCACTGAAGGTAAACCATCAGTGTGCTCTTACTCCAGCAGTCAATTACAAACTTCTCCAGGAAATGCTCTAACTGATCAGATGGCTGAGCTATAGTTAGGCCATGTACAGACGCTACGTAGTGATGAGGGCAGGACTATGTTGGTTGGCTCTGTTTTAGAAGAACAAACTTAAAAATCAGAGATATTTTCTGCACTGGCATGGGTTTTGTGTGAGCAGTTGCACAGATACACATACACCGCCCTTCTGAGAAATGGAAAATTGGACCTGCCTGTTCTAGCTCTTTTGCTGCAGTGGCATATTTAGAAAATTGTTACTTAGTAAAATCATTCAGGCTGGATCATTGGCTCACTGAATATAATACACATTTATTTTTTTCATAGAAACCAACGTTTCAAAATATTCCTAGGAATAAGCACTTGGCTTCCTTTATTTCCTGTTAAACAGGCAAGGTACTATACAATCATACCTAGAAGTGGACCTGAATTTGTGAATGGATGGGTTTGTTTTGTTGTAAAGGTTGTGTCTTAGCAATGCGGACGGATGGCCCCCCACTCCTGAAATACTGTATCTTAATTTCTATGAGGTTATCCTATAAATGTTGACATCAATTTTCTAATGAGACACTATAGTTTAGTTATGGTCTTAATTCCCAAGTTTTCTCAAGTTATGTTGTAGACAGACAGATTCCTATGTTTTAAGTCGATCTGTAAACACCCAGAGAAAACACCAAGGCTTATGTCAGCAGGCCCTCTTCATTCTTTAGCATATCTCACACCATCTCATCACTGATCCATCCTGTTACTGGTAAGGAGGAAGCTGCAACTGTAAATAACAGATGACAAAACTAAAGTGCCTCAGCAGTCATATGCAGCCTAAATAATTTGTGTTCCTGTTGATTACCATAGCTCAAGGAAACAATATTATGTCTCTATTCAAGCAGCCATTTAATGAAAAAAAATCAAAAGTAATTCGCTGCAGTGAAGGCTCCTACTCATAGCATACCATTTTGATGTTCTAAGTTGGTAAAAAATATAACTGGTGGGCGTTTTTTTCTTGTCTCAGTACAGTTTCACCCAGTCCTGCCAGTTCAGATAATTCTGAAATTGTCCAGTGACACTTTAAATTACTGTTAAATGAAAAACACTGCACTTCTGTGCCTTAGTTTCCCCCTTTGTACACAGGCATCATAACAACTCTTGTGAAAACACTCTGGGATTTACTGAGCATTTTTAATATAAAATCTGGATATTACTGTGAGTATTCATTCTGCATGTACATACATACATCCAGTTTTTGCTGTAGAACAGATTTTCTACATTACTTGACAAAAGTATAGAAAAGCTTTTATGCAAAAATAAAGGATCTGGGGTTTGAAATAGAGTTGTAATTGCAGTAAGACTTCTATAAAATTGCAGAGAGGGATAGGAGGAGGAAGTAAGATTAGTCAGCCACAGGCTCAGCTGGCCTGGATGCACCCACTCAGTGAGTAACTTGATGACAGCAGAAGCTGTCACAGGAAGATGGTCAGCAGCTGTATTGAACTGTTCCGGGAGTATTAATTGCCTAATTGCAATTACTTCTTTACCCTTCCTGCCTATAGTAGTATTACAGAACACTTTGTTGGTGAATTAGGTGGTTGCCTAACTTTGTTCTTGGAACTGCTGTAATCCCAGCAACGATGTGATAATCACAGGTTTGTGGGAGGAGGATTATGCTCTCCATCCTGGCCTTTGCAGTGGTGCAGTGGGACAAGATCAGCTCAGCCAACAGAACAGGTCACTGATGCGGGAGGGGTAGTCCTACATCTGCACCATCTCGCTCTCTTTCCTGCTGCTTCTCTTGTGCCAGCTCTGATGCCTCAGTGAGCTGGTCAGAAAGGTAACTTAGCTAAATCCCCCCCCAACAACAACCCCCTATACCCCAGTAGATGCATACCAGTAGCAAGAGGGGCTTAGGAATATAGGGCAGGGAAAGGGAGCAGGAGCTCAGTGTTGCCTGCAGCTTCTCCAAGAGGCTGAGGGGCATCCAAAGCTGCGTTAATAACTCATGGATACTACAAGGTGCAATTTCACTCCCACTTATGTTACGTTTTGTTGTCTGGGGCTTGCCAGACCCCACTGTAAGCCAAACCAATTCACCAGTCCAGCAGAGGACCAGACTAAATGGCTGTTTTTCTGCCAAGTTAGTGTGTTTCATCAGCTCAGCAGAATGAACAGCAGGGAAAATGCCATGTGTAAGGAAGGAAGGTAGAAGGAATCAAATGGGAAAGGGAAGAACTAAGCCGTCTTTTTAACTGATTGACTCAGCTGTTTGGTGTAATCTCAGGTACGTGGTTTCACACTATCCCTACTGCAGGAAACTATAGACAGTCCTTTTCTCACACACTCAGGCATGCGTTCCTGGCCCCTTCTTCATGCCTCACCTGTGCAGCTGTGTGGCTGCCTGTGGTTCACAGCAGCTCACTGCTCACCCAGGAACCATTCATGCTTTTGATCAGCTCATCTTAGCTGAGATCATGGTGTGAGCTGAGGGAACAGCAGTGTGTGGCAGAGGAGGAGGGCAGCGGACCTTTAGCAGCAATGCAAATACAAAGCGGCGTAGCCTTGAGATGAAACTATGCACTCAATAACCACTGTGGAGGCAGGCCTTGGTGCAGCTGGGCCATAGGAATGAACGCCTGTTTGAAGGGGGACTACAGGTGACACTGATGCCTTTTCCTGGGCTTAGAATTAAAAGCCAAACACGATTAGAGGGGAAAAAGGGTTTTACCTCGGTATTTATTTAAGGATCCTTAGATGCATCACCAAAGAGAGCACCCCGCGGAATGCACCCCTGGAGAATGCACACACACGATGATCTGTGTACACAGTTACAGACCTTGCACATTAGCGTATCTATCACAGATTCCCCAGTGAGGGGCTCAAGAGAAGCCCCGTCCTGAGGAATGCTCCTCTGGATGGGGCCTATCTTGGTTTACAGAATGTGTTCTGGAGAGGACCTTAGCGACCAGGGCTCTCTGACCCCCCCAGCTCTGTGGCTGCCAAGATGTTTAGTCTCTTGGCTTAATGGATCTTTGGGTCTAAGCTAGTTATCAGGCTTAGGGAATTACAAGTATGTAGGCTAAAAGCTCTAGGGATACATAAAAGTTGCATAAAAGTGTATATGAAGGGGGATATGAGAGGAGTATATGAAAAAGCAAAAAATCATCACGGCATCAACACCAGTCTGACTGAACACTGTCCTAAATTTCCTCTGTAATGCGAATATAAATGTTGCTTTATATAATGAACCAGCAGCCAGTGTAGCGTGACAATGCCACTTCTCTAAAGGTAACCTGCATCTTCAGGCACTCTGAAGCCAAGGATCAGGGAGCAGCGGGGTAGCCCTGCGCCCTTAGGGATGGGTGAGCCAGGAGCCGAGGGCAGCCCAAGGCAAGGCGAGCAGTGACGCCATCAATGAGGTGCAGCCCCACCGCGCCAGAGGCAGCTGAGCAGCGCAGCTGGGCACTGCAGCGAGGCCTGTCCTGGGATCGTCAGGCAGGACACAGTAACAGGCCAGGTCTGAGGCTGATTCAGGAGCCCCTGACAGTCATGAGACATTAATTTTAAAAGTTAAGAATTTTAGTTAAACTAAATGATTGCTGATTTAGCTAAAGTAGATAAAGCTTTGCTTGTAGGTAACAAAAGGCGGATCTTAGATAAGATATGCCGGATCTGGTCAATCATTGGTTGTCAACTTTGTATTTGTATAAGAAGAAACAGAAGGTGATGAACAGACTGCAGATTTCCCGTGCTTGAAAAACACATTGAACACCAGGAAACTATAAGTTCTACCAAGTCACGTGTACATCCAAAGGTAGAAAGGTCAGACTGAAGAAGACTACTTTTACTTCCTCATTTTAAATGACCCCTCCCAAAATAGACCACCGACTCATTTCAGAAAACAAACTACGCATGCTTAATAGCCTTTTTGTCAATTAGCATACGATGCGGAGAAGAGGCGGTGACAAGAGTACGAATATGCATTTGTATTTTGTGTATTCAACCCTTTTGTAAATAAAAGGCTTGTAATCACCTGTGATCTTTGCAGTGCGCATTAGGGAATTAACCCATACGCTGCCCGGCGTCGTAATAAAACATACCCTTTCTAACTTTAAATGGTTAGAGAGTTTTTGTCCGTCACAGTTGGGTATCGATATTAGATCGATATTTGTATTTTAATAATTCAGTCAGGCAGGCACAGCTGAGGTGCAGCTCAGGAAGGACTCAACACCCAGGCTCGTTGAAGGGTGAGGGTATCGATATTAGATTGATATTCATATTTTAATAATTCAGTCAGGCAGGCACAGCTGAGGTGCAGCTCAGGAAGGACTCAACACCCAGGCTCGTTGAAGGGTGAGGGTGGATGCCCGTGTTGAGGCTGCCACGGCAATTAAGGTCTATTTGTGCACGCATGGCCCTGACACAAAGCTGTGTCTTCAAAACAGCATCTAACAAAGCCTTTACTAATCATCCACAGTCCTGTTGGATATCTGGGAACTGTTTGTCAGCATCTATCTGACAAAATACATGCTTATAAAATTCCCAGATTTCCTCACAGTCTGACTGAGCCGCAGGGTATATTTTAGAATAGTAAGGGAGCAAAGAGTTAGCAGTTCCTGGTGCTAAAAGAGGACAGAATTCCAGGCAGTGAGTCTTAAGGAAAGATTTCAATTTAATTTAAACAAAGACATAGCACCTAAGTCTTTCAGCCTAGCAAAAACAACACCAGGCTGAGTCAGGGAGGGCGGGCGTCTAACTGAGGATGCATGACTTCACTACTTATAATACTTGGGATGAAAGAAGGATTTTTTTCCATCAAACCTTTATTTTGCAAGACAAATAATAAAAAAAAAGGATTGCTGAAATACTCTGGAAGTTTTGACAAACTACACTTGTAGCATTATGGGAAGCTAGTTTTTTGTATCTGCTTTTTCTTCTTTCCTTTTCTCCTCCCTGTCCTCCCTCCCATGCCCTCCAAGAAACTTTAAAAAGTTTTAGGTGTTTTTAATGGAATTGTGTTATGTTTAATAGTAGGTGCGACTTTGAAAAACTATATGGATAAAGAATCACTGTACTGCTCAAAATAAGTCATCTGGCAGAGAAGAATAAACACATTTCAAGAACAACTTTGCACTGCAGAGCAGGAGTGCTGAAGTACTGCTCTACACAGGGGAGCAGAAGCGTCCTAGGCTGGATTGCCCATGATGCTTCTCCAAGGATGTTTTCCAAGTCACATGCCAGATGGAGGATATGCATTCAGAGCAATGCAAACCATGGTCCAGAACCCAGTTATGACAGCAGTGTGGAAAATCCTGAAGGACAGGGGTGGACACTAGAAGGTCATTGGGTTGGGAACGCACCTGGAGGATGCAAGAATTTCTATGGGGTGTGGCTAGCTTGAGGAGAATAATCTCCCCTGGCACTTATATGCCTTGTTCCAGCTCTGATTCAGAGGATTAAGTTGCTGTCTTTGGGAATTAGAGAATGCTATAAAAAAGGGACAGTTTTTACTACAGTTTATCCTGGAAGATATCCCTTGGTGGAGAGGAAGTGCGAAGAAACAAAGTCTACAGTGGATGTTCTGGAGTAGCAAGTTTCGATGGCTTTTCCAGCCCCATATGGATACTCAGGGATCTCTGCAGCAGTCCTTCGAGAAGCTAAAATGACTTAGGCGAACAATCTAAATCTTTGTAGATATGATAACAGAAATCAGTGGTTTTGTTCACTGCCATCTCCTGATCAAGTGGACTTCGAAAGGCTTTTCATAAAAGGAGCGAGAAGGAGAGTTGTGTTGAAAACTCCCAGGATGTGACAGAACACTTGTTGTGCAACAAAAGCTATCAAAACATAATAAGCAAGACTGACGTGCTGGAACTTCAGACTGAAGCAAGGTTCCTGGTCTATGACACTTGAAAGGGGCCACTAAACGCAACACTGATGAGCATTTATTTGAGCCAACTGTGCTTCACACTGTTGCTGCTCGTCACAGACTTTCAAGAAACTGAGTGGCATCTTACTCCCATAGAGCCTATACCCATGTTTTCTTCCACGTATGCCAGTCCTTTAATGGACAGTATTCTGGGAAAAGCGTAGAAGAAAGCAAAAAAAAAAAACAAAACAAAAAAACCCCAAACCAACAAAAAAACCCAACAACAACAACGGGTGAAGGCAGCAACAGAGAAATAATTCAGCATGCGCTGTGACAAAATACATTGTTTTCCAATTACTTTTGTCTTGAGGGTATGGCCTAGTGAAGCTGCTTTGATGTCTAAACAAGTGTTGGGGGTCATGGAGTCTTTCTCCTAGATTTGCCATTGGCAGAGAACTTTACTTTCTAGCAGAGTACACAGAAATTATGTCCTGTTTAAAACCAGAAGAAAACACTTGACAGGGAATCATATGTTGACGTGTTCCACTGCAGGGAACTGTGGAGAGTTCTTTTAAAAATGGGTGGTGAGGAACGAAATGAAGACAAATGAGGCAAACCTTGTATCTGAGAACCATTTACTGGTAACGAAAACGAGATGGAAGAGGAGTTGCCCTAGCGAAAGAGGGCTAGAAGAGGTGGAAGAGAAGAAAGGAAAATGGAAAAGGAGTGGGGGAGATGAGAGAGAGAGGGGACAGGGAGAAAAAGAGGGCGTTCCCCCGGCGAGCCAGGGCAGTGCTGTCCAGGCGGGGGCGGCACGCTGCCTGCTGGGGACGGGCTGG
>WEIT01026567.1:12118-47329 GCA_013389985.1 Dryoscopus gambensis
GTGCGGCTCCTCACCGGGGGTTTCCGCCAGGCCCCGGCTCCCCGGCACAGCTCTCGGCGCGCTTGGGCCGGGGGAGGGCGGCGGTGGCGCCGTGCTCGGGTTCCTCCTGTGCGGTGAGGGACAAGGCACAGCGAGCAGTTAGACCTGGGCTTCAGCTGTGTGTGCGTCGGGACATTGGTACCGGTGGTACGCGCTGGGTCAGCCTGCTTACTACTACGTTTGCTCGGAGCTGTCGGCCCTTACCCTATTAAGGTGTCATGCTGGCGGTTCAGTGTCGTGTTTCGGCTTTGATTTACCAAGCTTTGCAAGGGCTCTTAACTTTGGGGTATGCTCAGCAGATCCTCCGAATTCAGTTGCATCTTAAGACTTGAATAATTTGGAGTCACTTACTGAAGATACAAGTAGCTGCCTTGCAAGCTATCAAAACATAGCTCCGTCCTGTAGCTCACGCGGTTGTTCTTGCTGGGCTGCTGTCTCCTACTCGATTTGTAATAGTGTGACTTGAAGCCCTCGAAGGGGTGATCGTTCCCTTTACAAAAGTTATTAAATGATTCCAGTAAGGTTCATTAGCTCTCGTAGGAAGCGACAGCATTCTCATCGCTCGTTGCAGTTAATGAGTCTTCATTTATAATACTGTGAAGCTTTCTCTGTTGGCAACCACTGTAAAGAAATGAATTTAGAAAATGTTAAATAGTGGATGGAAAAAATATAACTGTTTTGTCTAAGATGTCAAGTTATCAAGTACGTGGTAGAGATGATGAGGTAAAATAAGGCAGGAGTAGCATTTATCTTCTGTGAAACACAACTAAACTACGATTAGTGCTCAGAATTGTGAGCAGTAAAATAAAGAAGACCAGTCTTAGAGATTTTGATGCTTAGCCAGCTGCCTGAGTGCCCAGCATGCTAAGCTGAACGTATTTCAGGTGTGAGAGGGAACGGTGATTCATAATACAGTGGAACTGGTATTTGTCACAGAGTTGCAGTAAGAGCTCAGTCATGACGCTGGTGTCTGCGTGAAATTTTTCATTGCTCTTGACAATTCCCTAGAATACAACGGAGAAGTGCACCCACTTATGCTGGTGCATAAATTGTCTTCTTGGTGCTTTTGTTTTCTTCATGCTTTTCTAGAAAAAAACACTGGCACAATTTACAAAACTCAGTTCAAAGATGTGTTGTGATGTGGGACTGTTTCTTTTCCTCCTGGAGAAGAAAGGTGGAGGGAAAAAGAGAGTCCTAGAAACTCCAGGTTTTCTACGAAGGATCCCCCTAGGGTGGTGTGTATGGTGGGTTGGGTATTTCCATGTGTGCATTATAAGTTGTCTGCAGCCAGTCTAGAGCTTTTAAATCTTGGCTTGGTTGTGTTAGATGATCAGCTCTTCAGCTCCTGTGCAGCGCATAGCTTAGGTTGCCAGGTGTGCATATGATCCAGGACTTGAGTCTGACTAGTTACTACAGCCTCAAAAAAGTGCAAAGTCATATTTTGAAATATTGCAGCTGCAGAGGTGCAGACCCAGAAATACGCCCGCTTAAGTCTTTGGGAGTCTTGAGTGAGGATTGTTTTGATCCTTGCTATCATGCCAGTGTCGATTTTAGTGTTAAATTTCCTATTCTGAGTGCCTTAGAGGGAGGGGAGGGAATGAACTCAGTTGCTAGTGAGAATTTGAAAGATCAGGAAAGGAAGAGAGAGATAGGAAAGAGCTGAGTAACGGTAAAATAACTCCAGTAAAGAAGATTAAATCTTCATGTTATGCACAGTAATAAATTTTATAATAAATAAATGGCTTAGGTTACTTTTAGGAAAAGACCTTCTCCCTTTTCTCTGCATGCACCTTTTGTGTTGTCATCCAGGGGAGACCGTCAGAGGCTGCTTGGGGCTAGGAGAGTGTATTTGGACTGTAATGAAGTCCTGGGCCTGGCTGGCCGCTCCAAATGCAGTTGGCATTCCCTGTCTTGAGCGACTGCTGGCAGATGGCCGGGCTCTCAGGTTCACTTGCATCCCTGTACCCCTCAGCCTGCGTCTGTTCTATGCGCAGGCTGTCATCCAGCCCAGGAGGACAGCAGGAGCTTTCCTTGTCGCTGCGAGAGCTCTGTTTATGTTTCCAATACTTTCTTCAGATTCAATGAAAAGGTGACAGTATGGGTGTTGCACAGCAGTTGTTGCAAATATATAGAATTATTCCCAGCTTACTGCTCTCGGATTACTTAGAAACAGACTTTAATAAAGTGCGTGTGGGAATGGTCTGTAAGCTCAAAAGAAGACTTGCTTTAGAATTATAACTGTTAGCACATCACAAAGGGTGAGTAGAAAACATTGATATAGTTTTGAATCTTTAAAGACATAATCAAAATTGGAAAACCTTGTATCTTGTAAATAGAGAAGACGTATTTTTGTTTTCCTCAGTGGTTCAACACCAAGGATCCTACAAGAATCATCTTGACAAAAAAAATCTATTAATGTAAGATAAAATCAAAATGTGTTATTGGCACATTTACATAGATGTGTGGTTTTGATGCTGTAAACTTCTTTCCAAAAAGTGACTATTTCCAGTATTAGAAGGTGAGCCTTTGCAACAGACAATAAATAAGACCAGTGACTTTTACTTTCAAGCACTTACTACATCGATTTTGTCCCATGTTGCAAAGTCACGTACCTCCAGTCGAGTAAGGAATTGAATTGCATCTGAATTTTTTTCTTGGCTGACATTCAATCCACCTCATTGCTGTGTCAAGTGCAGTCAGTGTATCTGAACAGGATGGACAATACTGCCCCATACCATCTTTTAAAATGTTTGTTGTTTTTTTTTTTTCCTGCTGTTTTCGTTGCTGCAGTGATCTCATCATTCATGATTTGATGCACAGGTCTGTAAGTTGACTGTAGCCAGTTGTTAGTAGCGCCTCTGTTACACTCACTGCAGCTGCTCCTATCATGAAGTAACCGTCTGAAGCAGTATCTGAGGCTCCTTCAGATTTTTTTTTTCTAATGAATTTATCAGTGTTAAATTACAGAGGCTTTGATTTCCTCCCCTGCACAATACTGTGGTGTTGTCTGAGATACGCATTCCTTGCTTTTTACTGTGTGAAGCTGTTTCCATTATCTGCAGTGAACTCCTGCTTGCTGTATTTTTTGAGACTCTGGGAACGCTTGGACTGCTAGCTACAAAATGCTGCTTCAACATGTAAAATTTCTGGGAGGTTTTATGGAGATTCTCTTGGTGTGTGTGATGCTAGGCACTTACAGCATTCTATATTAGAGGTCAATATAATCAGCTTTATATATTTGGGGTTGGTTTTTTTTAAATATAAATCAGGTATTTAGTCTGCAACTGGAGCGTTCTAGTTCTTTAAAAGTATTACTGGCAGTCACCTTTAAGTTTCTTACTTTTTCGTGAAAGCAGTGGGGTTTTGAGGCATGGAATTCTGTCTCCACATGAAAATTTAAGTCACTGCTACTTTTTGATTTTTTAGACATTTCCGACCACATCTTTATTTCATGAATAAAAAAAAATTAAATAAAAAAGACTTGAGATAAACCTAATACCTTTTTGTGGTGTTTTGTATTTCTTTGGATGGTGGTTAGGCACAGAAAACTTTACTTCTGGAAAATGCTGTTCCTTGACATTTGTCAGAGACTGTAATGTCTTTTTGCACCTTGTATGCAGTTTGAATCTTGTGGATAACTTCAAATTTGATAAAGGGTGAAAAATTTGGGAGTTTTCAGAAGTGTTTTTGTACTGTTCTTAAAACCATCTTCTCCCTGCTCCTCACCATGTAGAAAGGTAGAAACATAATACTTGTGCTGTTTTGCAACCCTCATTAAGTCTTCTTGCCAAGTGACCAATATAGTGCGGGCTGGCTGGCGTAGTGGGAGGGGTATATGGGCAGGTATTGGAAGCTTGAAGGCAGGGCAGGTATGGGAGGAAAGCTGAGAAGAAGGCCTAGACCCGGATAAGAAAATTTTCCAGTTAGTTCAAGTTTTAAAAAGAAAATGTGGAGTCTTAATAACAGGTCTTTAAGAGGACACTAGTAACTTTTCACAACCTTTTCCTCAAAGAAGCTTTCAGCAGACCTTGTAGAAAAAAACCTGAGGAAAACCAAAGCAAATAAACCAGCTAGAGGCAATAATCTTGGTTGGACCATCTTGTATAATACTTGAGCAACTTTGAGGCACAAACCTATCGTAAACCAATGGATTTTTATTGCTTTGCATGCAGTTGTTTTATACTGTACTTATCTGTTATGTTTAGATGGCTTTCAGAGTATCATCAAAATTTGTTTTGTGGAATAGTACAAACCCGCATTTTTGCGGTTATGTGTGACTGGTGGATTAATAGTGAGATGGCAAGTTGCAAATATTGCCATAGGTGGTGTGGTGGGTTGACCCTGGCTGGACACAGCTCTGTCCCTCCCCTCCTCAGCTGGGCAGGGGAGAGAAAATACAGCCCAAGGCTCCAGGGTCCAGAGAGTCACAGGGAGGGATCACTCGCCCAGTACAGTCCTGGGCGAAACAGACTTGACTCGGGGAAATTAATATAATTTATTACCTACCAAATCTGAGTAGGGTAATGAGAAATTAAACCTAAAGCTTAAAGCACCTTCCCTCCACCCCACGCTTCTTCCTGGGCTCAGCTTCATTCCTGTTTTTCATCTCCCTCCTACCCCTCAGCAGTGCAGTGAAATGGGGGTTCTGTTCAGTGCATCACACGTTTTCACTGTTGCTCCTTCCTCCTCAGGGGCAGGACTCTCCATACTCTCCTCCTGCTCCAGCATAGGGTTCCTCCAGGAACTTCTCCAACGTGTGGGTCCTTTCCGCAGGGTGCAGTCCTTCAGGAGCAGACTGCTTCAGTGTGGGTCACAGGTTCACACCACATGGGTCACGTATCCTGCCAGCAAACCTGCTCCAGTGTGGGCTTCTCTCTCCACAGGACCTGCTGGGAGCTTGCTCCACTGTGGGCTTCTCATGGGATCACAGTCTCCTTGGGCACACCCACCTGCTCAAGCCTGGGGTCATCCGTGCGGCAGGGGGACAGCCTGTGTCACTGTGGGCTGCAGGGAATCTCTGCCCTGGTGCCTGGAGCACCTTCTCCCTCTGCTTCTGCACTGACCTTGGTGTCTACAGAGTTGTTGTTCTCGCTTAATATCATTTCTTTGGCTGCTGCTGCCTAGGTTGTAGGGTTTTTGTGCTTTCTTACATGTGTTACCTCAGAGGTGCTACCACCATTGCTGATGGGCTCAGCCTTGGCCAGGGGCAGGTCCATCTGGGAGCTGGCTGGCTCTGGCTCTGTCCGACATGGGGGAGGCTTCTGGCAGCTTCTCACAGAAGCGCCTCTGTGGGTCCCCCCACCGCCAGTACCAGAACCTTGCCATGCAAAAGCAGTACAGATAGCATTTGGACAGAAGCTCGGTATGAATTACTGTTTGCTTTAACTCTACTTTGATTTATAGTTCACTCTACACTGTGTATTAATGTGAGCCTCCAGTGCAAATGTGCTCCATCAGTATAACTGCAGGAATGGTTTACACTCTTAGCTTAGTGAATTCAGTTATGCCTTACTTTTCTATAGCTGGAGATGCACCATGAGAAGGTCTGTCTGTGCTAGTACATAGATAATCCTCTAGGAATTTGCAGAAGATTTCAGATTCACAGTTCCAAAATCCTGTAATCTGCTGTGGAAAATTTGAAAATGAGGTCATTATCAGGGGAGAGTGCTGCTGACCTTAAAATGCCCCTCTTCATGTTACTTTTTGGCTACAAGATCTTCTTCCAAGAGGGGGTAGATTCTGTTGTGGTTTTTTTTTTGTTTTTCTGGGAAGGCACAGTTACTTGGGGTACATATGTCTTCATCTTGTTGCAAGTGGTTTTGCAGTAGTTAAAATTGTGTGATGATGGGAGTTGGAGAGCCAGAAGTGTGTGAGAGGATTGTGAGCAATCCCGAGTTCATTCACAGTGCTTGCTTAGCAGAGCTGTAGTTTCAGTGTGCTGGACAACTGTCCATATATTGAGTACTTGTTAATGTTTCCTGAATCTGCTGTACTGCTGTTTTCTTCTTTCTTTTTTACAGCTGATGCCTTTGACATGTTGACACTTGGAACATGTTTTCTTGTCTTTGTTTTGGGAGGCAGTGTTAGATACAGTTGGGGTTGGTGATGGGGTCTGAGAACCTGCAGGGTGGTAGAAACGTTAGTGTATGAGAGATACTAGCCCAGTAATGAGTCCAGGAAGCAGAGGCATGTGGAATGCTGACACTTGGGGATTATATGGCAAGGAAGAGAATTCCTGTGCAGGCTGGCTTTTGAGAACCAAAGTGTAGCCTTCTATTTATGATGTTTGACCCTTGCTTTACAGTTTAATGGGCTTTGCTGCTAATTATTTTTTTCTTTGTCCTAAAAGGTAATGTTATTTTCAGAAGATTTTCTTCAGTAAAGTTATTTTACAGTGATATAATTTTAATGTAAACATTCTGAAATCTCTCCGACAACACAACATCTGCTTAGGTAACCAATTTATTTTCAGTCATGCTACTTACAGCCAGTTCTTTACATAATTGCAGCTAATGAATTGATAGATCCTGGAAGAATTTGTGCCAAAATGTGATGTAATGTTATACTAAGTTTTGAATTAAGTCTTTGTAGTTTTCTGAGGCAGCTTTACCCTATATGTAGAAGACAGTTTTGACTGATAAGTTTCACTTTTTCCTACTGCCTCCCCCTCAAAAATCAAAGCAAAAACATGCATGCTTTTTTACCTTCTTGTGTGCAATTTATCACTTGTTGGTGAAGGAGATCAGTGTGATCTTCCCCCTTATCGCATTCAGACAGGAAAGAATTGTCATTTGGCAAGTAATTATAACTTGTCAGTGTGCCAATATACTGCTTTAAGTTTTTCTCTGTGCAACTAAAGCCTTTAGTTTCTATTTCTTACCCCAAAATTAATATGGACCATTGGATGTAGTTGGAAGGTAGTGGCACTGGTACTGGCAAGGGTTACCTGTGATCAGAATGAAAGTATGAAAGAAATGTATTCTCTGCATAGTCTGAATTGAAATGCCACAGTTGGTTGTCGTACTTCTGGTTTTTTGCGGAGCTGCACAAGGTGAAGAAGTTATCACCTAGTGAAGTTAGATTACCAGGAGTTTGTGAAGTGATTAATCTGGCTCATTCCTGTAGCAGCCTCCCAGTACCTAAAGCAGGCCAACAAAAGAGCTGGAGAGGGTCTTCTTACAAGGGCAATAGGGATAGGACAAGGGGAATGGCTTCAAACTGAAAGAGGGCAGGTTTAGATTAGATATAAGGAAGAAATTCTTTACTGTGAGGGTGCTGAGGCACTGGAACAGGTTGCCCAGTGAGGTTGTGGATGCCCCATCCCTGGAAGTGTTTAAGGCCAGGTTGGATGGGGCTCTGAGCAACCTGGCCTAGTGGGAGGTGTCCCTGCTCATGGCAGGGGAGTTGGACTAGGTGATCTTTAAGGTCCTTTCCAACACACGCTGTTCTATGATTCTGATTCATGTTGAACAGCCTTAGTGTATGAACAGATTCAGCTTGGACTCGGCTGGCACAAAAATTTTTGTGCCACTGAGGTGAAGTTAGACTGAGGAACTGATTTGGCTCAGAACTCTGCAGTAAAGGTTATTTCTTAAGCCAAATCAGTTCTATGATCTCATCAGTTATTTGACTTTGCAAACACTTGGGCTGATGAAGGGAGTATGTGGAAGGATGACTGTTCAAACTGGCACTGCTGCTGAGAAGTTACAACTTCCCATTCAGGCAGGCTTGCATTTTGTGAGGAGAGGAAATGGCGGAGGTACTTATGTGCAGTTAATCAAGAAGGACTGAGAGCCATGCTGAAATGGTGGGTAGAAAAGCAATTTGACTTAATTGTAAAAGCAAGGGCCAATGAAGAATGAAACCAAAGGACTTCCACTCTCAATGACTAAAAATTAGTGGAACTTAGGTGTAATTAAAAAAAAAAATCTCATTGCTTTTTGCTATTGGTAGTGTTTTTTCATCTGTTTTAGAAATCTTCCTGGAGGATTTGGGAGCAAATGTCTGATCTCCCTTAGGAAGCAAATACTGAAATGACTGATGAGCAATCAGTTAAACTGAAAGATCTCTCTTTTTCCTCATCACATTTTCTCCCACATAAATTGTTATGTGTGGTACTCTGCAAGTGATAAGTGTTACCATTTCAACTGTAGCAGGAAATGGAGCTAGTGGTTTTAATTTTAAGTCTGCCATCTCTTTCTCAAAAATTCTTAATTTTCAATGTCATCTGTGGAGTCTGAAACTGTTTACTACATTCTCTCTAAAAGTAGTTCTGGATACAACAGCTCAAACGGGTTAAAAATTACGGTGTGATTTATGCTGAGGTGGGCTGACCTTGGCCAGATGCTCACCCAGCCACACTCTCTCCCCACCTCAACCAGGCAGGGGGAAAAATAACAAGGAAAAGCTCATGGGTCAAAACAAAGACAGAGAGATCATTTACTGATAATCACCATGGCAAAACAGACTCAACTTGGGGTTAATTAATTAATTAGCTTCCAGGTGAGATAGAATTGGATGGTGAGAAACAAAGACAAAATTAAAACAGCACCTTTGCCACCCTTTTCTAGTACTCAGCTTCAGTCCTTCACTCCTTACTGCCCAACTACCCTGTCCCTCATGGGTGCAAGGGGATGGGGAATGGGGGTTTATGGTCAGTCCACAGCAGCTCCTCTCTGCTGTTCCTTCCTCCTCACACTTTTCCCGTGCTCCGGTGGCCCACTAAATGGGCTACAGTGTGGATATCTGCTCCACTGTGGTCCTTCATAGGCTATGCAGAACCTTTGGTCTAGTGCCTGGAGCTTATGTTGACCATCCTTTTCTGACCTTGGTGTTCACACTGGTTTTGCTCACAAACTTTTATTTTTTTTTTTTCCATCTTGCTGTTCTCTCTGTGTGGTGTTGTTTTCTGTCCTTTTTAACATACGTTTTCCCAGGTGTGCCACCAGCTTGGCTGATGGGTTCACCCATGTCCTGTGGCATGTTTTTGGAGCTGGCTGTGTCTGGTGAGGTACAGCTCTTGGCCTGTCCCCGCAGAGGTCACCCCCTGGAGCCCCTCTGCTGCCAGCAACTTGACACATACGCCCTGTACATGTGCTCGGTTGGTAATGCAGTTAAATTAGATCATACCAAATCAAAAAAAAAAAAAAATGGGGCAAGCTGATGTGGATTTCTTTCAGTTGGGGTGCCTTTTTCATTTTACAAGTAACACTTGTTTTTTGTTATTTTGGAATTATTCATACAGTGTTGCATTGCATCCTGTTGTTCCTTTTATGAATGGCCAGGGTTACCAGAAAGTTTGTTTTGTAGCTGGCTGTTTGGAGACCTTCACTTGCAGCACGTGTGGAAGAAACGTGTCAAGTGATGTGCGGATTTTGTTCATTTGTACTGGTGGAAGCTGCTTTCACCCAGCCAATGCCAGCTGTTCCACGGTTGCTATTGGAAGTTACTGTCCTCTGCTGGATGGCAGCAGAGTTTTTATGTTGTCAGTCAGCATTTTTCAGATTAAAGATCTAGTTAAGAAGACCCAGCTCACTTTTCCTGAGTTGCATTGGGAGTGCTGACAGGGTTTACTTTATCAGAAGATTTGCAGGATGGTGATTTCTGGCAAGGTGACAGCCATAAATACTCATCGTTTTATGAGTAATTCCTGTTGTAGATTTAAGTCCATATCCATCATCTATCTTCCCTGATCTGTTCAGAATAAAGCTAGGGTTTGTTGAACCTACAAGTAAGGGTGGATACTACCTACACTTTCTAACTGTCTGATATAGATAGAGAAGACTTGTATCTTGCATTGGCCTGACAAAGTAGTAGGAGTGTAACCTCCATCTTGGTAGGTGATGCTGAAGGAAAATTGCTTGACTACTGCTTAGTGAATTGAGTTACTAAATGTGCTACTGAAAATATAAGGAAAGAATCATTCCCCTGAAATTTTGTATATAGATGTGGTATTGTCCCATTTAAAAAAACCTGCAGTATTTTCTCTTTATGTAAGAGCCCATTATTAATGTTTTATGTTTTGAAGTTTCAGAATAATTTTATCACAGATATGTCAGCCTCTGAATGATGTTATCTCTCTTTTTAAGGCAGTAGCATAAAGTTGCTAGCCATAAGGATACTCTTCTGTAGTCTTAGTGCTATAAAAGGTTCTTAGATAACTGTTTATAACAAGTAAGATATGCAGAGTCTTTGGTGTTTAAGACTTTTGTAGACGGATGAAGACTTTTAATTTAGTAGTTTACCATCTGTTACTGAAATTAGCCCAGTTGGTAGTTAAGCTTCCTCCTTTGGAATGAGGAGGAAGGCTCTGCATTTCCTTTTTAGGTTGGTTACAGAATAGTAATCTGTTATGCTGGTATCCCACTGTGATTAACACTGCAGTCCCAACTCTTTAAACCGGCCCTTTGACCAAAAGGAATCTTCTCCCATCCTTCTGAGAGCATGTGTTTGCACCCTGCTTTTTGTTGGCACAGCTGTTTGCGTGGAACATGTGGTGCATTGCATCAGGGACTCTTCTCTCTTGTATGACTTTTTCCCTTATCTTTTCTTCCACGTTGGCTACTTGCTGTGTTAGACCATGAGGTCAAGAGACAGCTATACAGGCAAAAGTAAAAGTGCCTAATAGGCTGAACTGGAAAGGCAGCACAGAATTGTATTTTTCTTTTCCGTTCTGCAGTGGCTGGTAATTTATCACCTTGCAATATTCAGACCCTGTAAGGTGGTGTGATTTCTATAAGCTACCTTGGTTTTAATGGATTTTACAAAGTTCACTAGGTGATTTCACAGCTGGTACTAAAGGACAATGTAGAGCAGAAGACCATTCTATAAAAAAGTGTATTCCTTCAATTGTAACATTCACTGAGACCACAGTATATAATTTGTGGATTAATAGCATGTTTTATTTATTAAAGGTATCTGTATAGCAGTAATATTGAATGTGAAATAAGAAAACTGGGGTATCATACGGAAAATGTAATGCAGGTGGCTGAATTACTACGCAAAGCACATTTGTTTAGAGATACAGAGCTTGGATTTCTTCTTTGAGCTAGTTTGTGCTGACTTCGCAAGCAAGCTTCTCTTAAATTTTAGTGGCCTTCACACAGCAGCTTTAAAGTTCACATATTTTATAGGTGCTAGATATTGATTTGTTCCTAATTCTTTTAGCCACGTCTCTTGGCAGGCAATGTAAAATTTGTGGTGATTAACTATTGCCATAGCACAAGGAACAGAATTGTGCTGTTCTCCCAAGCAAAGAATAGTAGTCCTTTCTAAAAAGCAATGAAGAAGCGTTAAAAATTTTTTAATCCCGTGCCAGAATTTCTTCCTTCGGTGTTGGAGTGGTCTCTATTAGACAGAAAAGCTTTACAGTTCAGCATGCAGTGGCTCTACTAGGTAAGAAATAATGTTTGGGGTTTTTTGCAGGTACTTGCATAGGTGAGTCTTCTGATTGTAGTCATTTGCCACTTTTGTATTTTGGCACTATCTTTTTGTAGTTCTTTGTTTGGTCCTGCCTTTGTCTGTTGGTAGCAAGCAAGACTTCTGACGTAGCTTTTTGTTTTTCAAAAGGGTAGCATACAGAAATCTTTTTCGTAGTTTTGTCTGAGGCCTTGGCAGCTTGAGGCTTATGTAAACACCTCTTCAAGACTGAAAATGATTAAAATAGTATATTTCTAATGGATTGCTCCCTTGTATCCCTTTTCCTATCTCCATGTTCATTAGCAGTTGATTTTTCCTGTATGTATGTGCAGAAGCATCTTTTGGGCTGCTCAGTTTAGTTCCTGAAAGAAGTGCTCTGTCTTATTCTATGTGTATGAACAAGGAGAATCCTGGTGGTTATGTCTGCTTTTCAGTAACTTCTTTTTCCCTTTGACTGAAGGCAGGATAACCAAGCAAAAGCTCAAAGAATGAATGAAACATGCTGCCCTGCAGATCTATCTCTCTTCAATGTGTGGCTTCTCTGAGTCTTGGCAGCCTCAAAAGCCCTCACCCCCACCTCCTGCTTCCTGGTCTCTTCTAAAGATCACAGTGCTCTCTCTTCCTGAGGCTTCCTGAAGCCTCACATGTTACGGTAAAAACAGGTTGAGGGTTTCTTCCCCCTCAGGTACTGTCAGTTTTCAATTTAATGTCTTCATAGAAGAATAGCTATGCAGAATGTCAGCTACACCATCTGTCCCATCAGTATCATCTGTCACTCTGCTTCAGGCCACCTGTGTTAATAAGGAAAACTTTGCTTTTGCTTGTCAAAACACCTTCAACACTTCTGTGTTTTCTAACCACTTAATTAAAAATAAAAAAGGGGGAGGCATAAAAAGGGGAGAGGCATAACCAGTTGTGATTGAATGATTTGTTTTTCTTCAAGTACAGACTGGCATGTATCTTCCTTTTGGGTTTATTAATTTATTTTAGTCAGTGGAAATTGTTACATTACTTGGAATTGGAAAAAGTGGAGTAAATGCAGGAGTGAGAAGAAATCTCAATCTAAAACCATTGCAGAGTATGACAAATAGAAATAACTGCCTACGGCAACATGGGAAACTTCATTGAAAGGTTTAGAGCTTTCAAAATATGCCCTGAAATCTCTTCTGTGAAACTTCAGTGTGCTAGATGAGAGCTAGTAAGAAAACACTACAAAGTACTGTTCTGGAACACTTATTGATGGGAGTTGGTATTCTTGTTGAAGACAAAATTAACTGTTCTGTTGTAAAAACATTTATTGTGAGCAACAGAACTGCAAAGCCCGTTTTTCTCGGAATTTATTTTTTTTTCCTTTTTGGCATGTTTATATGTAGGTGTTTGTGAGGAGCCAATTCAGTTTGAACTCAGCCATTTTAGTTTGCCTCGACTCGGGTTGTCAGAAGCGTTTGGGGGAGGGAGCGCACACCTGCCACCGGCAGGAGGCAGCCCCTGCCGGCAGTGGGGGAAGCCTCGTCTGTGGGGAGACTTGGCCTGGCAACACCGCACACGAGGCACGCAGTGGGAGACACTGCGGAGGGGCTTCTCCACCCAGGTCACCAAGAGCTCTCCACCAATGGACGGCACAGGAAGGTTGGACCGGGCCAATGGTTCCCTGTCAGCAGGCGGGATTTGGGAGGGGCCGGGGGTATAAAAACCCACTGCACCGGGGCTCGCTGCTGCTCACGGGGGCTCATTGCTGCTCATGTGCTGGCCTGCTCGCTCCCTCCTTTGCCCTGGCCCCAGCCTACCTTCTGCTCTCCTGCCCTCGCTGGCTCACCCTTGCCCCTGTCCTGTGCCCCTGAGCGCTGCCGTGCCACTGCGGAGCTGCGCCCTTTGGGGCTGCGCGGGCTCGCTAAGGCCCGTCCTGTCCCCAGGCAGGCAGCGTGCACCCCCTGCAGCCCCGCCTGGACAGCCCTGCCCTGACTCACGGGGGTAACGCCCTCTTTTTGTCTCTGTCCCCTCTCTCTCCTGTCCCCCAGTCCTTTTCCATTTTTCTTCCTTCTTTTTTGTTTCTTTTAGCCGTCTTTTGCTCAGGCAACTCCTTTTCCTTCTCCTTTTTGTTATCAATTAACAGTTCTCAGATCCAGCGTTTGCCTCTCTTGGCTTCATTTCGTTCCCGACCATCCATTTTTAAAAGAGCTCTCCGCAGTTCCCCGTAGTGGGACGTGCCGGTGTTCCAGCTCTTTTTATCCTTACTGTCAGGGATTTTTGCTGGGGAAGAATGGTACATCCTTGGTTGGAATAAACTGGCCAAACAGCAGTCGTAGTACTGGAGTTGTTCATGTCTTCCTCTCTGGTAGCAAGGAGCTTGGTTAGTCTTAGCCACTGACAGGTTACAAAACATACAGAACAGCTGAAATTGGACAAAGGGTTTAAAGGCAGTTTTGGGGGAAAAAGGGGAAGTAACAGATGCATAAAACTCACTTCCTCAGTTAAAAAAGTGTAAGAAAGACTGCCTAAAAATACGTGGGAAGTCAAGTATTGCATGTGTTTGATCATCCTGATGAGTTAGAAAAGGTGAGAAGTTAGAAGTTTATTAAAAAAATTAAATCTTTATTTATTTATTTAAATATGTTTGAGAGACTTCGTTGGGTAGCCATCCTCTGGGAATTACAGCATAAGATCAAGGTGTAGTTAAACATTTCCTTGTTTTGTCCACATCTCATCTTTCTCTTGTGGGTGATGTACAGGCTGGTAGGGGTTTTTTGTTTGTTTTTTGTTTGTTGTGTTTTTTTTTTTTTAATTGGTAATGTACACTTAAAAAGAATTAAAATCTGTAAGCATGTCAGCTTCCTGACCAGGTGCATAGCATTGCCTGTATACTCATAACTTTTTCTCTCGAATATTACTTATTTTTGCAAGTTTTACAGCAAATCAAATTTATTTTAATATCAGCATGTCTGTAACTGTCCATCTTGCCCTAAAATGTGGAAATCAAGTCCCTGTAATCACCTTAGAACTGGGACTAGTTGTATGTTGAAGCATTTTATATGCTTAGACCTTACCATGTAACTTTTTGATTAATTTCTCCCTTTCTGTTTTTTTTCCATGATGTCCCCCAAAATATATTTAAGATATTATTGTTAATGTCTTCATAATTGCCGGACAAAACCCTTATTTACTGTCAGAATTTAGGAGATGTTGATGTATTTGAGTACAAACATTGCACATTCTCTCAGTAAATGGCATCTTCGCTGTGTTTCTCACAGTCTCACAACCTTGTCTGTGTTACACAGTTATAAAAAGATGCATTTTCTGAAGCTTTTGCACAAAGGCAGTGATGTGTGTTCATGGGGTCACGGCCTGTCATTTTGAGTGTATCGGAGAAGTTTAGCCGTGTGTTTCCTCTCTGCTGCACCAGAGCCTGGTAGGTGTGAAAGATGAATGTCAACCACTTCCCTCACAGGTTTTTTGCAAGTACTTGTCCTCATTTCTGTTTGAAAACAGCTTAAATTACACTGATAGTGGTGGAGCTCCGTGCACAGAGCAGAGGCAAGGTGTGCTTGCTTAAATGAATTTTCATCTAATACTAATGTTGCCCAAGGAGCCTGTACAGGCTCAGAGTAGGCTCAGTACTCGTATGGCTGTATGCAGCATAAACGCTTTTCTTCGCACTCCCCTTTTCCGTGGTGTTTTTATAGCGAGATAACCACAGTCACGGAACGGGGAGGCATGAAGGGCTTTCTGAGCTCAGTGGCATGCTCACAGTGCAATAGCCCCTTCAGTACTATGGGGTGCCTGCACTGAAATAATTGTTTTTCTCATACATGGGCTCTCCCATTGTTTACTGACAAATGGTTTTTAGTGGCAGAACGTGCAGCTTGCAGCCGAGCGTTGCTCCCTCAGATATGCTGGCAGGTAGAAGTGCTGATGCTGCTGCCAGAGAACTGCTGATTCTGGGTTATTTTAAGCCAGGATTGGCTGCCCAGTATAGTTACAGTCAGCCTACTGGCATAACTAGGGAGGCAGTCTGGGGACTAGGGTGGCTGAGGGGGAGCTGGGGACTGCTGAGATCTGTCCAGCTATTGAAATGTGTTATCCTTAATATTAAAAAAAAAGTCTTCGAGTGTGCCCATCAGAACCAAAGCTGTGATTTGCTTACAAGCACATCTCTGGCAAAGTCCAGCTGTGAAGAAGTTTAAAAATTGGTCTTTTCCGTAAGTTCTTACTTTTAAGGTTTCAGTTGGCTAGCATTAGTTTGTATTTGGTATGAGACACTTTCCTCTGCCAGAACTGTCAAAAAGTATGTGGTCCTTCATAGGTAGAAACCCAACTGGTCCCATTTACCTGAGGCAGCACTCATACTGACAGCTTGCTGAAAGAAACTGAGAATGTTCCATGCACTTACAGGGGTAATCTGTAGTTTCTTGTTGCGGTTTGTAGTTTCCCTGCGATGGTGTGGCAAGCCGCAGACCTTCCTGAAGAGCGCAGGAGGGCTGCCTGCCCCGCACGGCGCTCCAGCTGCTGGCAGCCCCACAGCACGGCGGTGATAAAGGAGGCAAGAAGGCTCCCCGCATGGGGACCTCAGAGGATCTTTATTCACGTGGTTCCCAAAGGCAGAAACAGGGCACATCCCATGGACCTTGGGTGTTATATGGGGATGAGGGGGGCGGAGAGAGCACATGGACTCGTGGTTTCAGGGTGCGGGGGCGGTACATGGGTGGAGTTGGGGTATTGGGACCAACAGGGAGAACTCGAGGGAGTGGCCAGGACTAGGCGGGGAAGGGAGAGCAGTGTGGAAGGGGAGGCGAAGGAGTGGGGAAATACAGCGCCACACTAACTGACTTTTCATACCTGTACTAGTTTGAAAGCAAACTAGTGAGAGACTTCAAATCAGAAATACAATTTAATAGGAAAAATAAAATAAATGTAGTAGTACGAACAACCCACTGACAGAGTCAGAGTACAAACCTGACCCCCTGACAGTCAGGGGGTTGGCAGCAGTCCAATCAAATGGTGGCTGCAGTCCTCCTGGAGTGATGGTTCTGTTGAGGCAGTGATTCTGTAGAGAAGGTCTGGTCTTCCTCTGAAGGNTCTTCCTCTGGCAATCCAGTGGAAAAGGCTGCTTGTGGTGTTCCAAACCTCAGCTTATATCCAGGATGGAATGCTTGGCTCCTCCCTCTGGGCGGGGCATCTCACAATGGGATGTAATCTTATCAGCCATGTGGTGATGGCCCATTAACAGAAGATGTCCCCCTGGAGGGAGGATGGGTCATGGGAGAGATAAGAACTCTGCTGCACCTGGTGCCAACAGCTGGCCCATTAACAGGAGATAGCCCCAGGAGCTTATCAGGGATGAGTCGTGAAGGGGGTGGGGAACACTGTCCCACCAGTTCCAACAGCTTATGAAGATGGTAACAGAATACATACTTTTGGATACATCTTACACTGTAACCTAGGACAATACCATTGAATGTAAACTATCAGAATTTGTTATAACTGCTTTTTTACACAATTAGTGTACAAGTAAATAACCAGCAGAATACAAATGAGTAAGTTATAAAATTATGTGTATCATTTAAAATATACTCACAGAAGTAAATGTAGACAGCTCAAAGAAGCTTGGAAGGCCTTCCAGTGAGATGTGTAAGTGGCATTGGGCAGCTAATGTCTGTGCAGATAAGTAGACAATATGTAGTCACTACAAGAAAGCACACCAGATGCATTTATTTTTAGGTTTGCATATGTACGTAGTAATAAATTCAGTATTATGATTTGTAGGACCTTGACAATTCAGGGATGAGTAATTGGATTTTGGAATTAATTACCGTTGACCTCATTTCTTTATATATTGATTAGTTTTTGTAAAATGAGGTGTTCCTTAACTGCATCAAGACAGCCAGCTCACTTAAATGCTGTTTACACTTACTTCTGCAAGAGTAACGTAGCAGTCCAGTTATGTTTGAAGAATTTATTTAGCCAAGTAGAGGTAACCTGTCTGTTTTGTGCTTGCATTAAAGAGAGAGTTACTGTATTGGAGGGAGGCTGACTACAAGGGTGTGTACTGACAGGACAAGGAAAAATGGCTCCAAACTAAGAGTGGGTTTAGATAAGTTGTTAGGAAGAAATTCTTTACTGTGAGGGGGGTGAGGCAGTGGAACAGGTTGCGCAGAGATATTGTGGATGCCCAGTAGGTGGAAGCATTTAAAGCCAGGTTGGATGGGGCTCTGAGCAACCTGGCCTAGTGGAAGGTGTCCCTGGCAATGGCAGGGTTGGAGCTAGATGATATTTGAGGTCCCTTCCAACCCAGACCATTCTAGGATTTTATAATTAGTGGTATTGTAGGTATATGGAATAAATATGCTATAAAACTGAAATAAAAAATTAATGTTACACCTGCAAGTTGCTATCTTCTGTCAGTAGAAACAGGATAATTTTTTGTGAAAGCCAACACAAGTGGTGAAAAAATTAACTGTACAAAGTAAAAACAAGCTGAGAAGGAAAGCAGGAAATGGGACTAAAACTGCATGAGGAAATGAGGCTTTAGCAGGATTTTTTTTCCCTGCCTAGTGTCCTTTTGCCCATTTTGGCCTTGGGATCTTTTTTATAAGAACCAGAATGGTGCCCATAAGACTTGTGAAGACGGGCAGCAGACGAAAGGCAAAGGTGTACAGGACTTGGTCTGTCTGCTCAGTGCATTAGTGGGATGGGCAGCTCTTAGCTACGGTCACAGCTTGGTGCCTGAGGTAGCATTGGCACAAGAGTGGAGCAACAGGGAAACCAAGTCACTGCAGGAGACTGGCCTTCCCTAATTTTGCTGCTTACAGAACATCTTGACAGTCTCCTGCTGTCGGTTAGTATGACTTTAAACATGGTTATATGTAGGCTGAAAGTGCTCACACCAAAGCTATTTAGGCATATATATGTCTAAATATAGAAAACATCCTTAAAATACACATTTAGTGTTGCAGCAGAGTAGCATTTTAAATTCTTCGAAGTTGGATCTGATTCCATTACAAATGTTCAGCTTAATAAACCAATCCACCCTTGTTAGGAGTAAACCTGGAACACCTTCTGCAGGTGATTAATCCCTTCGGCTTTTCACTGTATGGGAGTTTTCTGTTTAAGGTAGAATGGGTAATGCTTTTGGTGTTTTCATTGTGGTATTCTTTAAAGTGCTTTTAAGTATATTGAAAAAAATATAGCAGCTTGGCAACAGTTTAAAAGTTAAGAAATTTGAGGACAGCTGAGTTATCTATTACTGCGTGTTACAGAAGCACACAGCAGGTGAGGATCTGAGAGGAGATGGGTACCAGTTTACCACAGCCTCATCTTCTTTCTGCAGATATTCTTTGACTTAAAGGTATTCGTTGAACGTAGTTTCTGTGGATATAGGCTAAATGAATGCTTGTTGCTTTTAAAATTGTTTGTGCAGGTGATGTTTATTTTAAATGGGTTTTATTCATTACATTGCCTCCTTTTCTTCTAGGAAACCCAGCGCTTGCTGGCAGAGCCAGTCCCTGGGATAAAAGCGGAGCCAGATGAAAGCAACGCACGCTATTTTCATGTGGTCATTGCAGGTCCACAGGATTCCCCCTTTGAGGGTGGGACATTTAAACTTGAACTATTCCTTCCAGAAGAATATCCAATGGCAGCTCCTAAAGTACGTTTCATGACCAAAATTTACCATCCTAATGTAGACAAGCTGGGAAGAATATGTTTAGATATTTTGAAAGGTAAGTGCTACTATGTTTTCTTTCTTCTTCTTGTATTAAGTACAGAAATTTGTAAGTTGACCCTAAAAAGCGTTTTCACATGTTTAAAGAATATCTTGCTTCTTCTTTAATCTGGAAAAACTTGCTATTTCTGTAGACTGTGGTGAATATGGTGTTTCATAGTGCTATAAATGTCTCTTCAGATAAATGGTCCCCAGCTTTGCAGATTCGTACAGTTCTGCTATCAATCCAGGCTTTGTTAAGTGCTCCCAATCCAGATGATCCACTAGCAAATGATGTAGCTGAGCAATGGAAGACCAATGAAGCCCAAGCCATAGAAACAGGTGATGTATCTTCTACCTTTTCTTTTTCTCTAGTTTTAGGAATAGCTTATTAGTCACTGGCTGGGGTGTGTAACTCCTGACCTCTAGTTTTATGTCTGCAGTTTGCATAAACAAAAAATTACTGCATACAGTCATAGTCCAGGTGCCCTGAATGTGCCTGCTGTGGTCTGTTTTTCAGTCTGCGAGGCTTGATAGAAGCTCTCTTGTTCTGTTTTATCTTGGGTTTTGATGGTCCTGATTTGCTAGCCTGTCTGTTTTGGAGTTGTGGTAAAATGAAGGCGTGTTCTACTGCTTGTCCTGTACAGCATAAGGAGCAGATGAATGGGTTCCAGAAAGTACATCTCTGTGGTACTGCATCTGTTGCAGGCTGTAGTGGAATGGAATGCTTACTATGCCTCTTCACTTTTGGATCCACTGCTGTCAGACTGCTCCTATAATATACAAAAGTTGGCAGCGGCTGGAATTCAAAATTGCACTTATAATCTTAGATTTCATATATTTTGTGTGCTTGCGGCAGTGGTATAAAAGAGATCTTTAAGAATATGAATTTAAAATTACTTTAATCAAGCCTGAAAACTGCATCTCTTCTTAAATGTGTTTCTTTTTCTTTACAGCCAGAGCATGGACTAGGCTATATGCCATGAATAATATTTAAATGCGCTTTCAACATCAAGTGTGCATCACTTCTCCTGTTCTGCCAAGACCTCTTCCTTTTTTTGTTTGCATTTAATGGACACAGTCTTAGAAACATTACAGAATAAAAGCCCAGACATCTTCAGTCCTTTGGTGATTAAATGCACATTAGCAAATCTGTGTCTTGTCCTAATTCACTATTGTACCGCATGAGCAGAGGCTAGAAGTATCATCTGGATTGTTATGAAATTGTTTGAAAGCAGCAGCACATCTCTGCTTTTAATCATTTTTCCCGTCATGGTTTAAGTATAAGCACTGTGAATGAAGGTAGGCAGGGTTAGCTGCGGGGCTTTTTGTTTTAATTTTGTGGGCTCCTCCTCCCTTTTTATGGTGATGCTAATTACATTGGTAAAAGCAGCTAACCAGTTATACTTTAGAATATACCCTCTAGCCCAGTCTAACTTAGACGCTGTAGATGGACAAGCTTCATTGTTTGAACAAAAAATGGGAACATTAAACATCCATCACCTTCACTAATACTATTGTGATTCTGCTGTCAAGTGTAGAAAAATCCCTCCAAGAAAAAGCTTGTGACCATTTTGTATGGCTTGTCTGGAAAATCTCCTGTAAATCTTATGTTTTAGTAAAATATTTTTTGTTATTCTACATTGCCTTTGTATAGTTTATTTTGCTGTGTTTTCATTTCTCTGTGACAATCGTATTTAAAAAAATTGAATCCAGAATTGACAGTTTGTCTTCACTGGTCTGACAGATTTAACAGTAAAGAGGGAGAACTCACAGTTTTTTTGGGTTTTTTGTTTTTTTTTTTCCTTCTTTTTGCTGACTGTTTTTATTAGTTTGTGTTATGTGAGTGACCTTACCTGACCAATTTAATATGAAATTGCATTTGGAGTGACTTTTAGAAACAAGTCTCTGATGTAACAATTGTAACCTTAATTTTAGTAATGCGTTGATGTGTGTTTTCATGGAAATAACCAGAATGAAGTAGGAGGTTGAGAGCAAACGACAGCACTAATTATGAGTATCTGCATAACTTCTCTTTGCTGATTGTTATCAGACATAAGGCAGCACGTTTTTCTATCTGATTTAATTCCTGCCTTTTATTAACATGAAATTCAGTGTGTAGAACCACTGTTAGAGCCAGCTTGTGTATTGACTGATGTCTGCTTAGCCACTTACAGCTAGCAACTCATACCACTGGTTTTCTCCACAAGCCTTATTAAGCTACTTGCTTGGGCAACCGGTCAGCTTAAATAGCAACAAAGCTTCTTTATTGGAGGGAAGGAAAGTGATGAAATAATTCCTTCTCATCCTTGTTTTTTGTGTATGCATCTTGTCTAGGAGTCCAGTATCTTTTCTGGGAACCCATCTAATTGCTTCCCTTCATTTCTTGTATCTCTATTCTCTCCTTTCCCCAAGCCCTCTCCCTCACAAAGCCAACAAACCAACCAAACAAAAAGCTTAGAAGCTTTCGGCGAGGCCAACCTGAAATGTACAAATGACAGCTTGTAGTGGTTGCAGTAAGGGAGTGTTTCGTCATGCAATTCAGGGGTATGGTTATGTAGTCTATTGGTATGCTCCCTCTTTCACCTCTTCTTACTCTAGTGTCATCTGAAATTTCTATAGAATGTGGTGTATTTATTGTGCTCTTATGTAAGATGAAGAATATCTATTAAAACTATGTTTTCCAACAGACAGTGCTTTCAGTGGTTAGTAACTGGTATTGTCCCTCGAAGTTCTCTGCAACATGGTTGAAGAATGGTTCAGAATTCAACTTTTTCACCAAACTGAGTCATAAAAAAACTGCTTTAAAAGTAGTTTCTGTGTTGAATGTAAGCTGAAGTTGGGTCCAGGGCTAGTAACAAACATGTTCTTCAGAGTGGGTAAGCACCATTAGCCCTCCCTTCTCCTTACAAATGTCTGTTTGGGGTTAGCTGGCTATGTCCTGGATCTGCTACTAGCATGGATAACTTCTGTAGCAGGCAGCTGAGAGTGAGCGAGCTGTGCCGCAGACTCTGGATTCACTTCACCTACCTCTTCATGCTTTACCTTCCACTACGTATGCAGCTTTCTTCAGCTCTGTCTCTAGTCCAAGGGTGAGTGGCACCCCAGAGGGCAGTCAGACCCACCTAAGCATCTTGTTTGAGAGTGGCTTTCCCTTCCTTCAGCAGAGAAACAAGACCTGAGCTGGCACTTAAACAATTGGCACCTGTAATAGGCAGGTTGAATCCAGACCCAGATAATGTTTACTTTTAAACCTGATTTAAGAGCCCTGTATGAAGTCAAGCTGGGAATTTCCTTCTAGCTTGTGCCAAGGAATGTGTGACACTTAGGCTAAATTCTTTGAAGCCACTAAGGTACAACCTTTTCCTCAGTCAAACAGGTGTAGATTCCCAGCTGTTATGTGAAACTCAGTTATTTCTCCTACACCTACCATTGCAGCTGATTAGCAAATGCAGCTATCTTTTAGGGAGTGTTAGTTTTAGTACGTGTCTATTGAATCAATTTACAGTAACTTTGAAACAAAATGGGTTTCCTCTACCATTACTGGTGCTATGTGTCAAACGTCCTAAAATACTGAGTGAGAGCGATCACAATGCATTTTATGTGTCAGTGTTTGGGTAGTAACTGTGTAGCTGTTGAGCCTGGGTTACCACATGGGCTCTATAACCACACATGCAAAATACTTTTGCAGTAGTTGCCTGTAGATCAGGAGGAAGGCTTTTGGTTTTGCATAAATATTCAGCAGTGGTCTCTTCACACGTAGCCATGTTCTGTCATGGGTATGAAGTGTATGATTATTGGGATCTGATGGAACAGGTTTTTTGTACCTTAGCTGACTTCAGTCTAAACCAAGTGAAACATTGCTTTGATAGCTTACAAGTAATTGTATTTTTAACACATTGAGACTATTGTGGAACATCTTAATGGACTAGTGACATCAAAAATTGTGACATCTCTATTTATATACATTCCTGCTTGGGTTGGGTTTTTTGGGTTTTTTTTGAGGGTTAAAGTAAAATGTCTGGTAGGTTTTGTCAATAACATGTCTTGACTGTAATGTAATATGACACTGAAATAAAAGGAAGAGTGATTATGCATTACTTAGGCACTGAGCTTCATTTGACTGCACTGGGCTGCCATCAGTGTGCAACAATTTCCTAACAGTTCTTAACGTCTGGTAAAATAAGAAAGATAACCTTGATAACTTCTCTCATAACTTTTCAATTGCTTGTGGCTTCCCCCCACCATTGTATGCAGAGATAAGAGCAGCACCTCTGTCCTAAAGGTACACAGAGGATGTGTTGGTTTCCCCCCTGCACCCCTCCCCTTTGTTTGGTTTTTTTTTTTGTTTGTTTGGTGGTGTGGGGTCTTTTTGTTGTTTTTTTGCGGGTTTTTTTGCCTGCTTCTGTTTAAATGTGTCTGGTTTAGTACAAGAATTTCCTACTTGCATGCCCAGCTTGGACAGTTTCTAGTGCAATCAAATTGATAAATGTATTGAGCTTTGCTAAACTGTGTTACATTATGAACATGGCACAAGGTTAATAATGGAGTTTGACAGTTCGTTGCGGCTTTTACTGTGGAAGTGTGCAGGATGGTTTTAAAGCAAATACCTAATTGCTGTGTTGCACTGAAGTGCGTTAGAAAAGTGGCATCAAGCAGCATGACTGCCTTATCTGTGGTGTTTGCTTTCATGAACTCCCCTCAACACTTAGATAAGGGGTTAGGCGTGAGCAAGTAAGAGCACCTGTGGGCAAGGACTGCTGCAGTGGAAGCGCTCAGTGAACACCACCCGCTGGCTGACCTGGGTCAGGAAAGGGAATTGCACCTCAGAGGACACACCGGGGTTGCTCAGTCGGTTGCTAGGGGTTTGTCCTGTTGATCAGCCCGTTACTGAGCGCTCCACCTGAAGGAGGATTCTTGAGCACTGGAAAGTGGTAATCACAGGTACTTATCACACTGCATGAGCCTTCCCACGTAAAGAGATGGATGCAAGTGTGGCAGGCAATAGAAGCATTTTTATTAGTTAATTTTTTAGGAAGGTAAATACAAGTTATTTCACATAAAATCTCTGACTGGAGTACTTATTGCAAGGTTGTTCCAGATACTGTGGTGTAAGCTGGGTTCTTGTCTTCAGAGCTGCAGTGAAGGGGTGTTTTTGGTTCAGGCCTAATATGCACCTTCCTACCTAAGTTGCCTGCCGAGGCTTGCGAGATCATTTATAAATCTGAAATATTTCATGAACGGTGTTCAGTGGTTCCTTGCTGTAGCAGGTGTGCTTATCTCAGCCGGAATACCTGCTGTGCCTTCAGAAGAGCTGCTGCTGTCATTTTCCCATCAGCTACTCGTGAGTAATACAGTGTTCTTCCAGGTAACACTGAAAGCTTAGGCTGGCTACTGGTAAATTTATGGAAGAGTGTCTGTGGTCCCATGCATAATTATCAAAGGCAGACTAATGTCAGAAGACACAGCGAGGTGATTCTAATGGTGTTTTTCTTCCTTCAGTTGCCGTGGATATTTGTCTACCTTATTCGAAGCCAGGTTGCATTAGTGTCATAGCCAGAAAGCAGGAAAGAAGGAAATATTTAGGAGAGTGAGGCAGTTGAATGACAGCAGAAAAGGCCCTTAGGACAAGAGCCTTGTTACAGAATCTGTCTGGATGTAAAGGGGACTATGCCACAGGTAAGCCAACAGCAGGGTAAGTGCACAAGGTGGTGGTGTTTGGCCAGGATCATGCATTGCTGTTGATGCTGCTTCATGCTGCTCATCCATCAGAACTGGGGTTAACAAATGAGGGAAAGCTGCTGGGAACCAGTGCCACCACTGAGCTACTGAAAGCAGTGTGGGGCATGAGGCAAGCAGCAGCTGATCACACAGCAGACACATTCAGTAGTACTTAGCCTTCCTCAAATGGTTCTTTGAACTGTATTTCATGCTTATTTAAGGACAGAAAATTGTCTGAGAGCATTGTTTGGGGTGGTGGTGCCCATAGCAATCAGATTGTCGCAAGTAGGAATATGCCTGTGATTCCTGAGTCTGCAGGGAAGAGGTGACACCATTTCTTAGGAGCATTGTCCTAATGTGGATGTGCTCTTTCCATGGCTTGAGCCAAGTGCCAGAGCAGCTCTGAGGCCTGAAGAGTGTTTAGAGAGGGTAAGTTTAAAAAAACTTCTTCAGTTTAAGCTTGAAGATTCTTATAATCTCTCCAAGACTGGGAAAGTCAGTCATTCTGCCTTTCCTGTCAGGTGTTGGGCTTTGTCACACCTCTACCTTTGTTTGTCTTATAATTCACTTGATGCATGGATGTACAGTGATAAGAGCCAGACATGACCACGGTAAAACTCTTCTTAGATGAAAAGAGGCAGGTGTGGTAAGTGCCTACGTGTCAGAAGTCATGCTGAGAGGGAGCACAGGAGCTGCTTACCATAACTGTGTGGAACAAAGCAGGTTCAAAAAACAAGGTAAGGGGAGGTAGGGCTGCAGCAGTAGGCGAACACTGGCACCAATTTCCAAGCTGGGGCAGGCACTGGACATGTGTGCTAAGGGGAGAGGGAGTGTCATGTCAAGTTAAGGAAAAGAAATCTGTTCTTTGGCACAACGAGCTTGGTAAAGCTTGAGTGCAAGGATGAGGCAGGAAGGAGGAAAGATGAAATGAAACTTAAGCGTAGTTTAGATGGGGTTGAAGCCTTTCACACAATCATTTCTGGTACAATATTTGCAATGGAATGACTACATCATCCACAGGACTAATTTAGATTTTATTCTGGTATTTTTCAAATATAAAAAGTCAAAATTCTTACATCAATCTTTAAAGAAAATCCATGCAAGCAGCTCAAAATGTTTACAACTTAATTCCCTTCCCACCCCGCCTTCCTTTCAGTTTTCACTTCACAAACCATGCTGGTAAATAAACCAAGTATCTGCCCCTCAAGTTTTTTTTTCACAGCACGTTGTTAACAGAACAATGCTAGGCTAAGTCAGGGGTGCAGTAAGCACCAAAATAAGATTTTTCACTTGAACAGCCTCTCTGCAGTACCTCAGGATTTCTTGTGTTTGAAAGCATATCCATTTTGCTTAATTCTGGCTCCATGTGATTTTAAACTTTAAGGCTATTTTTCTTTGATATCACCATACTGTAACTGATGAGAATCTCAAAACCTATCAGCCAGGAAAAGCAGCAGTACAAACTAGACTCTGATAATTGCAGGTGACCACCTGTCTCCCTTTTTCCTCTGGAGAGCCAAATCTGGATACATTGTACAGAATTTTTGGCATGAGAAAAATCCCAAATTTGCTCTGAAATAAGATTTGGCCCATCTAACTAGAGATTAATGTAAAAACAAAATGCTTCTAACATTTAAATTGATAGGTAGTAGAAAAAAGTGTAGCCTTCCTATTCCCATTTTTACAACTCTTTCTGTTGGAATTCAGTGTCAGGATTCATCGGTACTGCAGCCATACTGCTGTCCCTTTACTACAGTTGTTCCCTGTAGCAAAACTGAAGTGTCTTCAGTTTATGTCTGCAATTCACAAAACATTTCTTTTTTCAAGGGAGTAGAAGTCAAACTAAGCAATAGAGCTTCATTCTGAAGGTTGCATAGAGACTGAAGAGATTTATACAACAAATGCTGTTTTAAAAAAAAGTCTGTCTGGCTCTACTGAACAGCTCAAATGTGTGTGACCAAAAATATTTATAGGCAATCAACTCTGAGTTTGTTAGCAACAGCAATACTGTACATTTTACATTATTATCAAATACATAATTCAAGAGTTACAAAATAAGATCATGCATTACCACTAAATCTCATACAAGCTTGGATTGATTTCATTCCAAGAATCTGAAATGGAGACAGCATTTTTTTTTTAATGTATAAGAACTCAAACTCTGGATTCTGTTTTAATATTCATGGATTTGATATAATCTTGTTACAAGAAAACCTATACAAGTTTGCTCTATTTAAAGTGTTAACTACTGAACAAAAAAGTGAGCATTAAAGTGATCAAAAAAAGGGAGCTAAATGATTTATTCCTTTTAAAGGCAGCTTCTGAGCCAGAGGTACCCTTCCACACCACGAGTATGATTTTAACAAAGATTAGACATTCATCACGCTCAAGCCCACTTTCTCCTGTTTCACATGGCAGAACTGGGTGTGCGAAGGAGCATTCAGTTTAAAGCAGAGCTGAGCTGTCCCATCTGGCACAGGTTCAGTGCCAGGTGGGGGTCCCCACGCGGGCACCACCGCACAGCAGCGCCCCTCCCCGGGCCCCCAGCTCGGGGCTGGCAGGATGGCAAAGCTGCTGGCAGTGCTCCCACCTTTAGGTGGAGTAACCTGCATGTTCTTTCCAGTTCTGGAAGCGACCTGGACTGGGAGCTAAGAGGGATGGAAAGCAGTGTCCTACCCACTGTTGCAGAAGTCTTCAGCTTCGTGGCTCATGCCTCTTGTCAGTAGTATTTATGCCTCTTCAAAGAGAGCAGCACTAAGAGATCAGAGTATCTGTCTCCCTAGTTTCACTGCATTTACATATGGCACAAGATTGTTTTGCTAGGAGTAACTTGTGGCAACAACATTTTTTTCCTAAAAAAGTGTAACAGCACAAAAAAATTCATAGCAGCATTTTACACAATTTGTGTTAAAAAAGTAGAAGTTAACCATTTGTGTATTGAGTAACAAAAGGTTTAAATTACATTTATTTTCCATTTTACACTCACTATTTACTAGTTGGACTATTTACAAAGGTTCAAATATTGTATATGAGAATGAGCTTTACCCAGAATAAACTTCACATGTGAGGTAGTGGTCTACCTCGACCTGTTTTGGCTGGATATAAAGGAGGTACAATTGGGTTTAGATCCTAGAAAAAATTCAGAAGTAGGATGTTCATGTGAATTAGATTGTGTTCTTGTAGAAGGAACCATGCACACGCACACACACACACACAAATCCTATGGTAAAAACATTAAGACCAACAGTGAATTTAGTTTTCATCTTCTTGGATGAAAAGCAGGAGAAAATAATTAGAACAAGGAAGTTGTCAGCTGTACCTCATTTATTCCAAGTACATTTTTACCAAGAGGCCAGCTTTTATTTGAAGATGCTAAAGTAATTGATGTTAAAGCAGTAGAACTGAAGGATTTAAGAATTAACTCAAAACTGGGGGGTTCAGCACACCTAATAAGACAAAGGAGTATTATTTCTCTACTGGTGTAATAGGTATCACCACTCCTGCCCCAAGCACAGGGGCAGCACTGCTGGCTCCTGCAGGGCAAGACACCTCAACACATGCTTGCTAATAGACACCTCTGCAACCCAAGGGTGCCCCCTGGTTTCTTACTTTCTTTCCCCCAGCATTTTAAAATTACAGCAGACTGCAGGGACACTGCATGACATGTTTCCAATTGAAGATTAGAAGTTTTTGGCACCTGCAGTGTAATCACACTGTGAACCAAACACACACCAAGGTTAAAAGGAAAAAAAAAGGGGGGGAAGAGAGATCTACAATGCTTTTCACTCAAATCTTCTCACAGTTCATCAGCTGACCAGGTGATAAAACAAAAGTCTAGTGGATAGTTTTGGTAGCTGCAAGACAAAGTTATTGTTCTTGCCCTAGTTATATGTTAAATGAAGATTGCATAGGACAAGGCAACCTTTTGGGTAACTGAGGCAAGCAGTGCTTAGTGTTGGTATCCTTTGCTCCTGACAGGCTGAATGTGGTTTAGTGCTTTATGGTAGTCACCCTTGTGCATCTCTGCCTTCAACACATCCATTTACCCAAATACTGCCAGCTTAAGGTCTTAGCACTTCATCTGTGGATACCAAGTAAGAGTTTACTATAGGACTATTTGCTCAAGCTTTAACTACTGACTAAAACTCACAAGTTTTAAATAAGCTGAACACCACTGAGATGCATATTTTATTTTAGCAGATATGGAAATTTATATAGTCAAGTTTTTTTTTTCAATGGCCTATTAAGGCATCTCAAAAAAATCCCTATATGGCTTTGGTTTGCTGAAATTCTATTTTACATTGTTAAAAGAAAAACATGTTCAAATAAATTTGACATTATGACACATTCACATATTTCACTTAGAACTGACAGTTATACAGATGCCTACATGTGATCACAGATGTCTCCTGTTGTGATGACACGAATAAAAAGGTAATCCAAATGTTTATCTCACAGTAGAGGGCAACCCAGAAGTCTGTGCAGAAGTAACATATAAGGAGTTATTATCTGGAAGAGGGGGAACCACAGAGTTTCCATTGGTGGGTGAACAGCTCAGTTTCAGTTTTTCCAAGTATTCTGCATGAACAGGCTTGTGACACTGAAGGACCTTGATTGCATCTTCTACTTTAAACCATTCTCTTTTCCTTCCTGGATGAGTACAATCCACAGAGAAGAACAGAGTTACAAAATTTTATCAGCACTGTTGGTTGTTATCTAGTTATTCACTTTTTCTCAGTTCTTTAGAGGTTGAAATTGTCAGGCAAAAGGGTGAATGAAAAGACCTTGAAAGAACCGATGAACGCAAGAGATTCACTCAAGCTTACTAAAATGCAATTTGTAATAAAGCCTTTCAGATAACTCTCTTGAGGCAGATACTGGACAGAAATTCATATGACTCTCTATATGCTCCAAAAGCCACATCTGGTCATTAGGAAAGTGCAATATTGTTTAAATGACTCGATACTGCCGTCCTACATCGTCATGCCTAGCAGAAAACCAATCTTTGGACTGAGCACACATGCACGAAGAATGGTTTGGTCTGATTTCAAAAGCCACGTTCCATACTCAAAATCTCCATATGCATCCAGATATGGAGTTACTCAGCTTAGCTTTAAGTTTATTTTATCTTGTATCAGAGATATGTTTATATAAGTTTCAAGACTTAATTTTACTAAGATCAGCTTAAGACCATCTTACTTTTACAAGCTGGTCCTTTAAATTCAAGGTCTCTGAAATACATATAGATCAGGTCACTGATAGTATTGTTAAAAGTGGGATTAATTCTATTTTTCAGTTGGTTTTACAGCATTACAAATACTATGCTTGAACATATATAAACAGCTTAAGATCAAGGACACTTTCAAAAACACCCTAGAGTATCAGGCAGTAAAACATTCTACTTTTTATGGAAAAAGCAATTTGGCAGGATAGTATTTGGCCTTGAAAAACATTACAAGCTGTATCCCTAACTAATAATGATATTTATTCTATCATAATGTTATATTAATTAGACTATTTTAAGTATAAGAGTAGCACTACGTTGGAAGCAACCCTAGTCAGGTATGGATTCAAGTGTGCAAGAACAGCATCCCTTGACTTTTTCTAGAACAGAATTAGTATTTCCCCTGAATTACACAAATTGCTTCAGAACAATGAAAAGAGTTAGCTTAAAACATTTTGAAGTGTAGCACATAAGGACAGAGAATTAATTTACCTATATTAACTGAATCCTCCCAGTCTTCCAGTATTTCCGTCACAGTAAGAACATAAACGTATGTCCTATGCTTCCGATCCTGGTTCTGCTTGAATATTAGAAGTACAAGTTTAAAGTCTCATCTAAATAACTTACAGACTTACCACATCTATCAGATTAGAAGCTACTTACCTCTAAAGAATAGTTGCCAGCAAGCCTGGCTTTTATTTTCATTAAACAAACATCTGCACTTATGAGACCCAAAATGATGGGAAAGTGAAAGTTTTATTTGAAACATCTATTCTGTTTTCCTAGACTGAAAAAACCCAACCCAACCAAAGACAACACAAAGACTTTTGAAGATTGTGGAGTTCTGACTAAAGTATATTCTTTGTCATCCAGCTAAATATTAGCAGTGTCCACTAGTATTGCCCTAATTAAGTACTAGTTTTTATCTTTTACATATGTTGTTATAAGTTACCACTGTAGACCACATTTGCTAAAACTGTTTCCACAACTCATTTCCTGGATGAAAAGTAATTTAAAGAACCCCAAACACTTTTTGCAAGATGGAACCACTGCATCATGTGGCCATGTCATCTACACAGTGCTGGCTACAAAGAGAGGCAAATTAAATAGCCTTTGCTTGCAATGAGGACAAATGCAGAAATCATTGGCCATCTGCTCATTCAGCAGGTTTGCCACGATGGCAGCACTCCCCACTTGTTTAGAAGGCATGTGTTTTGCACAAGACAGATCCAGTACAGGCTCTGACAGAGGTATCTGCTCAGGGCAAGGCCGCTGTGCTGCAGCCAGGCCGCGGAAGGTTGGCACAGACATTACTCCCTGCTACCCCAGAGCAGGCTGGTGGCAGTGTTTGAGGTGCCATCCAACCAGTGAGACCATCCTGCCCCTTGGAGAAGAACTGAGCTCCTAAAAAACCCAGGACCATCTACAATTACAACTATATTAAGAACCAAGAGATGTTATGGCCTAGCTCCCTTAACAGATGGTTGTATCCTTGTGCCAATAACCTCTCCTATTTAACTCTGTTTCACTACAAGCTTAATATAGTTTTGAACTGTTGTGCTTTACTAGGAAATAATTCTCCAAGAGTTCTTTGTCAGTATCACCATTAAATAGGATAGATATATTTATAACACGTATCCTTTCTGGCTGTAGTTCTATAATAAGAGGACTCAGCAGCAGCATTTATTCCCATCTTCTCTTAGTTCCATCCCCAGGCCACAAGGTGTGGCCTGCCCCCTCTCAGTGGTACTAGCAACAGTTTTTGGGGCCCTGTTGTGAAATTAAAGCAGGGCCTTGATTTAAGTTAGAAGTAACCTAGAAAAGTGACACAACACCAGTTTTTCTCTCTTCTGGTCTAGCTGGTGTAGAAGAACATGTATCTGAATTACCAATGAATCATCATGCTTTGTAGCCCCTGTCTTAAGGCAGCAACATGATAGGTATCCTGGGTTTTTTCTGATCTGAGCTGGGAAATGGAGAATACTTTTGTAGACTGACCAGCAGAGTTAAAACACAGCCAAGTTTTTAATGTGTAGGACCATCCAGTTCAACTCAAACCCAAAACGTATCAGAAAAATGTGAGTACTACTAACTACAAAGCTTCAGGAGCTTCTCTAATTGTGTCATGCCTTCTGTACGTCACACAGTGGGACACACGACTAAGTCATATTTCACACAGGAAATCCCTGTCACAAATGCACTGCCTCTAAAAGCTGGGTGAAGATTTGTACGTAACTGAGACTAAGGGACTTCCCCTTAACATACAGCACAACACAGTAACACTGGATGTATTGTGAGCTAAAGACTATCAACACTGCAGTCTGCTCCTGTCTAGAACCTGAGCAGAGGTGGGCAACACCAACACTAAAATGGAGTTCTAGCTAGCACGTGTCCTTGTGCTCTTGGTAGGTCAGAGTCTGATGTTTTTAACTACAGTTTGCTAAAGGTTGGATTTATCTGCTATCCCAAGCCTTGGCCTTTTTTTTTTAGTGAATCAAAGCCATAATGAGAATTCATAAACAGACCCATCAATTTACATGTGTGAAAGCTGACAAATTACTTCAGCAAAATCTAACCGGGGAGGAAAAGTCAAAAGAGTGCTTCAAAGAAAGCTGGTATAATATTTCAGAAATCCTAAATCTACCTATTATTTGGGTTTTTAGGTTGGTTTTTGTTTGTTTTTTTGTGTAACATCTAGGTGTTGTCCAAGTACTAATTTAATCTTTCCAGTAAAGGTCCAAAATGATTTGAAAGTAGCTCAGCTGGTCAGAGCCTGGTGCTGGATAACACCATGGTAATGGGTTTCATCCCTGTACAAAGTGAGTTGGACTTGATGATCTTTGTGGGTCCCTTCCAACTCAGAATATTCTGAGAGTCTGTGTCTAAGTACTTTGAACTCTTCTTATTCAAATCTTCACACATCATGTAACACCTAAAGTCCTGTCTAATGCAGCAGATCCAGTAGCACTGCAAAATTATAGGTAGGTAATACTTATGAACTTAAGTCTGATGTTGCAGTTTATCAGTTCTCACAAACAAACCATTGTTTTTAGAACGTAAAAGAAATAGCTCACCTCAAATATCCCAAGTAGTCTGCCTAGCTTTCCCTTTACTCCAGCCTACAAAACAAACAGGAAAAAACGTTAGCATGTGGTATTAATTAAAAAAAAAATAGAGTATCTGTATCATCCTTCTACATTAGCATACTCTTCCTTATTAGGGTTATTTAAGTAAGAGTTGTAGCCTGACTTTTAATTAGATAGTGCTGTACTACGTTTGGAGCTTCTGGTTTTAGACTCCTTCTGAGTGTTACAGTACAAAAGCTTGTCCTAATGAGTGGATCAAAGAATCTATAAATCTTTCATGGTTTCCATCCAGACCAAATTCTTACCACATTTTTAGTGTACTGGATTTTCATTAAATAGATAAATCATACCCAATAATGAAACAATCCAGGAAAGTAGATAGGACAAGAGAATTTCAAGTAGTATTAGAATTAATCTAGAAAAGCATTCATTGAAACTCCAGTGCTGTTTTACACAGAAACTTAGGTACAAATTTTCAAAATGCAATAATAAATTAAACTGTAGGTTATTGCATGGATCTTGCAGCATAATGACTTAATGTGTGCTGGTTTTCATATCAAAGTAGCTTTTGGCATGTACTATAAACCCCAAATTTACATCCCCAATTCTCTGCAGTTTTGAACTCTTTTTCTAGCTAGTAACATTATAAAAGGCTTTCAATTCAGAATTTTACTCCAATATTTCAAAATAATCCCCGTGTGTATCAGCCCATGCTTTGTGATTTTTATAAATTCAGATCAGGTGGTCATTACTTCCTACTAAGACTCTAAGGTTTGCTTTTCCAAAAGTAATATATAATGCCTCTTCCAAGGGACATCGCTTATGCTCATCCATGTGACAGACATAAAGGCATATGTTGCCTACTGGCAGACAAAGCCATATTTAGATTGTTTTTGTCTTGTTGTATAACCAATATTTAAAATAGGGCTTCTCAGTGCTAAGATGACATTTTCTAATCTTCAGCCTTTGCTTCCAGCCTTAGCCAAAGACAGTTATTGATGCCTTATGTCTTTATATAAAGGACCATATGGATCTTAATTACGTTTTAATGAGTACCTGACAAATAACTGGGCAGGTTATTTAGCAATAAGTCTAATCAAAGTCTTACAAGTGAATGTTTTCTGTGACTGTCTTTTTAAAGAAAGCAGATGGCTGGTGTTATTTATTAAGCCATTTTGATGAAGGAAGCCT
The DNA here is from genome assembly GCA_013389985.1 of Dryoscopus gambensis. Classification (NCBI taxonomy): domain Eukaryota; kingdom Metazoa; phylum Chordata; class Aves; order Passeriformes; family Malaconotidae; genus Dryoscopus; species Dryoscopus gambensis. The sequence goes on from WEIT01026567.1 coordinate 46,494, forward strand.
GAACACAGCCCATGCAAGTCATCAAGGCATTATGCTTATCTAGAGCAAGAACTAGACCAAAAGTTAATGCAAAACTACATACAATATTCTGTTTGTCTGCTGTGATGACTGAGATACCTCTTGGTGCTCGCTCATAAAGCCAAAATACACAAGTGGACCTGATAGATAAGTGATTAAGCAGCACATTAACTAGGAAAGTGACAGGCCCTTATTTTGGGCTGAAAGAGTAAGCCATGCCACAGCAGGTACTCAAGATTGCTTGTGCTTTATACTGGGTAATGAAAGAGCATTTATTAGCCAAAAGGAACATGCTGAAGAAACATTTAAGTTTTACTGATCAGTCCCAATTTCCTCAGCATTACAGGATCCTTTCAAAAAGAGAAGCAGAACCTAAAAGAGTAGAAATGTATGCTGCTTTCCCGATTTTTGCTTTATTTCTCATTCAGCGCTAAGAATTAATCTAAGAATTACCATATCCTTAAGATTTCTACTTTGTGGAAAAGTGAGCAACTAGAACAAGCAATTTTTCAATCCTATTCCATCAAAAGTAACAATGTGCATCTGTGGGATTAGTCTTTTTAAAAAATATTTCAATTCTAAGAATGCAGCTTTAGCTGCATTTAGTAGAAATGACAAGTTTTGTAATTTCTGTATTTATTCCTTAAAGTTGCAGCACAGAACAGATTGATATCATTAAAGATATGGCATAAGAGCACAACAGTGAAGCCAATACAGACTCTGCAGATTTCTCAAACATTTTAAAAAATTCTAAGTACTAGGAAAGTCTCTAAATGGGCCTAATGCTCCACCAGAGGGAGAGGAAAAAAACCCCCACA
>WEIT01026569.1:0-22082 GCA_013389985.1 Dryoscopus gambensis
CAAAATCAGCCTTCTCCTATGCATCTTTAACCCAGTTCTGTGGGTCTACAAGGAAACTGTATTTTTAATTTCTAGTCCAACTGCCTAAACCACAGGAGTGAATCATCCATAGCTATTGAACTGTACCTAAAGCAACACCCGCAGCCCATTTTTAATCGATATTCTGTAAAAAAATCTATAATTTCCCACAGAAAGGTTTTACACCTGTGAACCAGTAAGAGATTTTGTGAATTTTTAATAAATTATTGACAGAACAAGGAAAAAAAATTACATCTTTTGTACCCTGTTTGCAACTGCACTTAACTCTAGGCATGTATCTTCGACCTGTTCACTTGTCATTCTTGTCTATATTGGCTCATAATCACTGCTCAGTCAGATCCGCATCAGCTGAGTATCAACCCAAGTGAGAATGATCAGTCCTAGTAAAAGGATTAATAACAGGCTAATCATTTTTCAGATGAGTGAGACAATACATTTAAAGTAATTCCAACTCAGACTGTGAACAGCTACATGAAAATTCTTCATACAAATCTCTTCTACATAAGGGTGAGCTCTATCCTAAATATGATTAAAAGTTCCAATTACTAGAATCTAACAATAGGCCTCCTGAATTCAACTCTGCCAAATCACGGAATCAAGGGGAAAAGAAAAATATGCAAGAAGGGGGAGTGATCCCTAATCTATGGTCCCTTTTAAGCAAAGACCAGAGTCCTTCAAAAGCCTGACAGCAAAGTATTTGTCAAAGGAGGCTTGAGAAGAGCTCTGCCCACATGACACTAACATTAACCTCCTTAGCAGGCAAGTCTGATCAGCAGGTCCAGATAAGAAATAAATACTTCTGAGGAACCTGCAACTCCACCCTGAGCACAGTCTGCTCAGATCTGCTTAGATGGTTCTTGCCTGCTTTTGCACCAGCATGAAAGAAACTGCAGTCAGGCACAGATAAAAGATGTGGAGAGACAGGAAGGAAGAAGTCTGTGGCAGACAGATATGCCATAAAACTATATAGGTGATGAGTGAAAGGCCCTTAAGGAAGCAAGGCTCACTGAATTTTTCATTAGTCTGTTGTTTTATGACCATTTAAAGTACTTTTTGTCAAAATTGTGCTGCATCTTCATCTTCCTATAGTTGCAGCATCACAACAAAACAAAAGCACAATATTGCTATCAGCATGCCACCTAATAGTTGTGCAAATAGAAACAGAGCATCAAACAGCAACACAGCCCTTTTTAGATTTAGTTAATTAAGAAGAAATCATTTTTTATTCACAAATACAGAAAATAAGAAAAAATGTCGGCTTAATGCAATTTAAATTCATTTCTGACCATTATCTACTTTCTTTTTCATTTCAATTATACATAATCCAAATACTTCATTCACAATTAATAAAATACATAGGTTGACACTTAGTTCCCTGAAAAATATTAGGGTTCAAAGCATAGAACTTCCAATAGAATCAAGTGTTTGTAGTAAGTGTGGAGTCCAAAAAGCCATATCTAGCCATATCAAGTTCTAAAGAGCCACAAACAGCACCACCACCAAGCAGAAGCCAGGATTTATAGGTGAAGATTTGTTGCATTTGAAGTGAAGTACTACTTCAGACAGATCATGGAGCCATCTACCTATCAATATGATACGAAAAAGTGTCAGGTTGATATCTGTTCAACATTGGCTGACTACGGCTGCCTTNTTTTGTCTTTCTTTATACAAGAAATATATTACCATAACTCTTTGAAGAAAAGTACAGGCTAGTATACAGGGCCCTGCATTAAATTTCAACACTTCTGAAGATATTAATATACAGAAACACAAAACAGTAAAATGGATGCTTGAAAACAAAAAGCTGAAAGTTCAAGTGTATGATGCATCTCTGCCCCTTTCTCTTCCCTTATCATTTTATCCAAAAGGCTCAATTAAACTCATACATCTATGTCTTCATGAGGACAGAATACTTCAGGGAAGTGGAAACACTGATAGAAAAGAATGCTCAGGAGAAAGGACACCTGCCTTCTGTTGCATGCATTTTTTTTAAGGAAAGAAACTATTTAAATGCAAACAGCTATATTAATGCAACATTCAGCTCTGGATTTATGTAAAATCCAGTAACCCAATTCAGAGTTACTGCTACCATAAATGTTATTCAGCTGCAGTCAACATAGTAAGTAATGTACTGTGCCAGCATGAAGTAAGTAGTTTAGAAAAGCAGCTTAACAAGGAGAGATTGGTCTGGAAATAGAGTCTGGTTTGATCCCCATCCTCCCACCAACAGATACAGAGATACAATTTTTTTGGTACATTTCTAGCATTGAAAAAAATTACTCACCAAACTAGCAGTGAGTGAAGGCGCTGACTGTCCAAGTGTTTGGTAGCGCATCCGAACAAGATTAGTGGTTTCTACAGGTTGCCACAGCTGCTGTCCAGTTGCACTGGGAAGCAAATATTTGCCTGTCAAATTAAGAAAGAGTGAGTTACCATATGAGATGTTGCAGATGAGGCAATGCAATGGACAGTTTACTAGAGGACTCTTGCCACTGTAAAACATCTTCCACTGCAGCCCTGGCCAGAGCTGATTCCAACAGAATCCCTGCTCTTCACTTGCTAGTCCTTCACATCATTCTTCCACAAGATAGAAGGCAAATTAATTTTTTCCCTGTTCTCACAACTGTCCTACATAGAAACACATTTAAAGCAACAAGAGATGCAAATATCCAGAATGCTAGTTCTGAAACAAAAGAAACTTAAACTGCGAAAGCTAGTCAAAAATGAAAACTAAAAATATGTATTAAAAAAAATTCCTCTATTTATCACTCGAAGGAATAAGGTTCTGAGTCTGAGGGACAAAGCGAGATTTTTTTGGAATAAGACACTTACCATGTGGATGATTACACCATTTTGTGGGTGAGGACTATTCTGCTTCTGTTCCAAAATTCCTCATAATCTACCTACTGTGTATGACTCAATTCCCAAGAATCTTTATCCAGTGTCCCAAGTAAGGGGAGATATACTAAGATGCAGGCCAGCCATTCCTTAGGAGCACTTATATGGGGCTCTCAGTGCCTGTGCTCTCTACTCAGTAGTGTCACTTCGCTGTGCGCAGAGAACCGCGAGCCCAGGGCCACACAAGGTCACACTCCCCATCAGACTGTGATGCCACTCAGTCTGGATTGCCTTCCCACAGGTACTAATTAGGCAGACCACATCTCAGCTCATGAAGCCTGAGCTACAAACTAGCAGCAAGGAGAATATTCAGGAAATGATATTAAGATGACAAGCATGTATCAATACTGTTAATTTCTGCTTACTTTCTAGCCACTGTAGAGAAACAGGACAACAGGCTATATACTGGTCTTGGCCATATGTCAGCCTTAATTACCTCTGAGAACTATGCAAAAGTGAGACAATCACATTACTAAAGCAACTGACTTCTCTTGGAAGACAAGCAAGCGATGCAAAGCAACAATTCAGAAGATTTTTTAATCAAATCTCATTTCCAAAACAAAACACAAGATCTTGACTGACCAGATCAAATGAAAAACATCTCCAAACCACATGGCCTAAACATTTATTTCCTAAAATTACTAATCCCCACCTCATTAATCTGGTCATCTCAGACAGCTATGCAGTGGGTATGTGCATGACCACTGACACAGGATTTGTACCCTGGTAAATCGGCACAGGTTTGCCAAGAAATCAAAAGCCTTATTTTAACAGTAGATCCACAGAGAGCTGCTGAGGTCTCTGGGAAGTGACTGTCTTGGAAGCTAGAAGTTCAGGCAGCAGCACAGGATAGTCTTTTAACACTTCCAATTAATCGTCCAAATGTGCTATTGTTCTTTTCGACACTGGTAAAGCAGAACACATAAACATTTTTTTCACCTAATTTGCTAACAGCCTGCCCAAGACTAGAAGAAAAATGTACAACAGAGCTGTGGTTTCTCACCCAATTATCTAGGATAACATTTCCCAGAACTGGAAGACCTGAATTAATTTCCCATCTGCTCTCTCTGCCTGTTTCTATCAAATTCTGGTTCCTTTTTGCATAGGCTCCCACCACCCTCAACTAAAAGGGTGCCATAAAAAGCTTAAGTCATTGATTGCATATATACACATCTTTGATATTCCACTGATGTCAATCCTGAAATATACCAGTGACATATGCAGTCAGAGAGAGCTTTGTATTTCTCAACTTGGTTAATTCCTTCTCATCTGGACAGGAAAAAGAGACTTAAAAAGTGAATGCAAAAAAACTAAGTTATAGAAACCCCCCATTTAAATAGGTACATTTTACTTCTCTAATGCTTTCTACATTAGAAGAGGTCTGTGCCTTTTCTTTCCTTCCTTTTTTCCTTAGACACTGGTAAGATGAAGTTCTCAGGGAAGGGTGAAACCAAACCTTTCCTAGTGCTAATATCCCTGATTACAAAAATCTATGAGGCTAGATTGCAGACAACAAACACCATAACAAAACTGCAAGAAGGCTTCCAGACTTTCAGCAACATCCAAACAGTTCCAACCAAGCCACCAACAAAATGCTTCAGCAATACCTATTTTGTCAAGCAGACATACAGTACACACAACTCTTTCAGAAACTCTATATTAATCCAGTCTGGAAGCTATCAGGAAAATTACGTTAAATACTTCATCACTGTAGCATAATATTAGGGCATTTTATCATCACAGAAATCAGTATTTGAAAAGCAGTAAGTCTTCCCCTGCTCCTTAGAATAACAGAGAATTTAAGAAAGAAAAAGGTTCATTCTATTAAGGTTTGTTCTAAAACTGGGGAATATCATCATTCTTTGGTTAACAAACGCACTTTCTCATAAGGTGGTGTGGTTTAGGAATGGTATTCCCCAACTTAGTATTCCCAGTTAAAAAGAAAATCGTAAAATGCTCTCTTCTCACTCCGATGGGACACTCAAATGGCAGAGATCAAGGATTGAGATAAGGACATTTACTGGAAACAGCAATGAGATAACACAATGAACAGCAAAAGCAACAACACTAAATACAAAAATGTACAAAGAGAGCGTTATTTACATGCAAAAATGCTCAGCAAGTCCAGGACAATGAGAAACAATGGTGGACAGACCCTCCGCCCACAACAGTTTCTCCAGGACCAGAAAGAAACCCTTTTCTTCTCTGTAGCAAGAGAAAGAGACCCTTTCCCTCACCTCCCCAGCAATGAGGTAAGATGGTAATGAGTAACATTTGGGTCTTGGTCATGCCCACTCAGCAGAGCACACGGCAGCCCAGAATTCCTGGGCTTGGCCATCCGGCAGGCTCAGCCTCCCTAGCAACTGGGACTACAGCACACACCACCACATCTGGTACCCTAACAAAAAATTAACTCTGTCCTGGCCAACACTAGGACACAGGGGGTTAAAAACAGTCTCAAAATCCACTATCAGACACTGGGCCCTTTCCAGACTGCACTAATTTTCATTTCAGATGAATCCCACTTGACCTTCCCAAGAAAAAAGAAGACAATAATTTGCATTTAGTACACAAATTAACGTTGTTTTGCATAAGTTTGGATCCCAAGCCAAAAAGGTTTAAATAAAAAGACAATTTACTCTAGGAGGAGAAAGATATATAAGTGCCATTACTAATGCTTGTACTTACTTTTTTGCTGTAAATGTGCACCAGATCCAAAATATGGAGAGCTAATATTGTCTGTACCTTACCATGTGCAGGGCATTCTAACAGCCACCTTTACTCTTTTTCCTTTACAGTAATCTATATTTTACTCTGTTTTTATCTTGATCAGACATCTGAAAGAAAGTCTAAGATATCTTGATACAGAGGCCAGAGGAGATGCAATCCTACTGTTCTCAGCAACAGAATCTTGTACTAAGCCCTTCCTTTAACTGTAATATTGCCTGACTGACAAGAAAGCAGAGTAGATTTTCTCAGTATTATGGTCAGTTTCTCCACTGTAAGAATTCACTTAATATTTCATTATTTTTCCTGCATGATTAACATCAAGAAACATTTAAAATAATGTTGGGTGTGTCTGTTGGAAAGATAAACTAGGCAGTAAACACTTTCAAAATTGACAATGAAATCCTGAGCATGTGTGATGCTGGAATGATCCCTCCTCCCATCCCAACAGGAGCCTTGAAGATACCACAGGTGTCACAAAATTCTGGAATTAAGGCAAGCACGTTGTCTAGAACACCAGTGTTTCTTTTCATAGTACATAAGCTTTTAAACATAGAAAAGGCATACAAGAAATATGCTTTCTATAGAAGCAAAAATAGTCAGGCCCCACACAAAAAAGATGGTAACCAATAAATCTCTTATCTGAGAATAGCACTAACCTACTGCATTAAACCACCACACAATGAAACAGTCCCTGCCCACAGTGAGTTAATCAGCAACTCTCCCTCAATTCCTCCAATAATAATAATATTTTAAAAAAATTTTAAATCCGCTCATACTATCCACTCTCCCTTTCCCTTGACATTATAGCACTCGTACACTTTTCTTGCTGTAGTTTCATTCATAAATGTATGCATTTTACTGCTTTTACATTTTCTTTAATAATCCTCTTGTTAAGTGATTTAAATGCCAGTATTATACAAAAAAAAATGAGCAGAAATACATTATTATTTTCCCACTGAATTCATGTCTTCATTCAAGTTTAATGCTCCAAGCAGCTACTTCCCTTTTTTGGTGAACTGATTCAGGACAGACTGAGAGGAAGGCTTCAACTCCACCTCCACCTGTCCATCTTAATTAGGTATTCTGGCCCATAAAGGACCACCAGCATCCAGACCACTGACACTGGTAGTAATGTTCATATTACTTTCATCAGCTATTGATATTGAGTCATCTACTGATAGAGGGCCCCAAAGTCTGTCCTCTTCAATTCCAAAATGGTTATTGTTGACTTCCTCCCCCACTTTCTTCTGCAGAAGCTTTGCTGGTATCTTTACTTCCCTTCCTGTGCCTGAAACTACCAGGATAGCCTAAAATAGCAACACTGGAACCAACAGCATCCCTTCCCATATCTGAATGCAATCCTTGTTAGTCCAGCACATCTATGAAAACACATTTCAATGAAGGGTGATTTAAGTTGACTACGTAATGGCAATAATTTGGCATTATTTAATAGCATTACATCACCGTTGGTCAACATAGGTAATAGATCATTGCAGTTCAGTGTCATCTTCCCCTTGCAGATCATTGCAGTTCAGTGTCATCTTCCCCTTGAACATGCTTCTTGTATATCTGGATTCATTTGTAATGAGTAGTTGTCGAAGGTCCAAATATAATCGTTGTAAATTCCTACTTCTATTGCATTCAGCATGTGCATATTTATTGTATGATTTACTATGTAAGGACAAAATGACTTGTATAAGTACAAAGAGACTAAAAACCATATACATTTCCACAAAAACCAGTCACAAAAGGCAGGCCTTGCTTTATTCTAAATAGAAAAATCTTTCCTACTGGTGAAGTACTACTCTCCTTCCTCTGTCCCTCTCAAATGCATATCATAATAGGATGGCTGAGAATTACTAAATAAGCCCAAATTTAATACCTACAAATCTTCCATTTTCAGTTACAATTTAGATGTAACTTTGTCTCTGAAAATTAAACAATTGCATATGATTAAGAACATTTTTTGGCATCCAAGTAAGATTTTACCTTTACACAAGTACTTAGGACAATGTAGACTGCACTGCTAGAAAGTCTGATTTGTAACCAGTCAAAATGCAAAAATAAATACAGAGGAAGCATCTTGAAAGTTTTTGATAGAAATATTTTTTGTTAAAACAAGAGAAGCAGTTAGAAGCAGTTTTTTATTACACTACTGCAAATGAAAAGCATGTACTTGGCTAAAATGGAAGAATCTGAATTTGGGCTGACAGCAACTATAGGCACAATTAGTCCAGAGTGAAGCTGTGCATATGATCACAGTGTACCACAGACTTACCAGAAGCTAGCATCAATGTGTTCATGTTAGCTGCTGTGAAACAGCAGCCTTCAAAAGAGCCTCTTGACATCTTTAAGGCAAGTGTCAAGAAATATTTATTTCAATTAATTATCTTGTTAAATCAATTATAGATATTTATGATATAAGAGCAGAATATTTTTTAAAAAATACAGAAAGCTAGCTACTTCTCCCTCACCTTTTTACTTAAGTAAAAATATAACTCATCTTATCTCAAGAACTGATGCTCTGGACAAGTCAGACATGCCAAGCATAGTTTCAAGTGGGTTGCTCACTCCACATCTCTTTTTGGGGAGCCTTAGGAGCATGAGCTACCTCAGAGCAACAGCAACAAGCTGCAGTGGAAGAGAAAAATGGACTCTACTGCAGATTGCTCTGGGTCACAAAACTGTTCTGAAGAGAAACACAGATGGGTACTGCTCCCTCCTCTTACCCCTGGCATCTTTCCAAACACAAAAAAAAACCACAGAAGAGCTGGGTTCATTGACCTTGATGTGAACAGAAGCAAGACTGAAGCCACCACCTGCTATCATGTCACCACAGCAGCAATGGCAGTCCCAGCACACCCAGAGCAGCCACTATTATCAGATAATAAACTGCCTACACCTGGTGAGCTAACACAAGGCTTGGTCTCCAAAAACTATTGGCTTATGGAACCACACAATGTCCATTGTGTAAGAAGGAGAACTGCAAGTTCACCAGCCCCTGTGCACTGCCAACTCAGCCAGGTCACCTGGAACATTGGAGTCTGTGACCACAAGGGACCACCACAGAGAAGCCCAGGACTGAAGAACGCATGTGTAAAGGGGAGTGGAAATACGTTAACGATTTCAGGGAAATGATTATCATATTCTGGGACAATCAGTCAATATGTATGTAAAATATAGTATATAAACAGAAACTTCCCTGTTCTCAGCATGCACGGCTTTGGGAGGAGCTATCCCCTCGTGCATCAAGCCAAATAAAGAATGCCTGCTTCTTAATGCTACATTGGTGTTAAGAACTTTTTTTTTACCAAATTTTTGTAACACCAGTGCCACTCACAAACTGCCTGAGCAGCATGAAGTGAAGACCAAATCTGGAAGCAACATACCACCACTTTTATCCTCACAAATAAGTGAACTCTCACTCCAGGTTCAGACACCTGCCAGGTGAAAGGCAGAGCCTCCCACCTTAGTATTTACTAGGTTCCAGTTAGGGCACTTAGCTTTATTGCTGACATCCTGAAGACATCCTAGCTGTAGGAAATGATGGGGACACTGCAAATTTTAGGGTCTATTTTCACATCTGGGGGCAAGGAGGAGGGGTGGAATTAAAGCCCATCATTCTCATTAGCTGTTAACCACAAAGTAAAAGAAGAGTGGATGGATTTGAAGTCATCACTAGGAAACTTTTCAAAATTTTGCCTTATTCTATTGTAGGTGCATCAACAAGTTTTACTTACATTTCAAATGACCACCAAAATGCAAAAAAAAAAAAAAAAATTTACCCTTTTAGTAATGTCTCATTTATTGCCCAGAATTTAAAGGAGCATGTTTTGCATATTACTCAGCTACACATGGTTGAAGTCAATGAACAATGCTACTTTCCCAGTCTGATGCAGGTGGTGAAATTTTCCTTTCAGCCAATCTGTCCTTTAAACATAACATTATTCAGGTAAGCCTATAATTACAATTGACTCAATTACAATTTCTTTTGTTACTGTACAAGAAGCCTTGTAAAAAATCCTGTTATACTCACTACAGTTCTTTCACTTTTTGATGTACTACAAATCTCCTAAAATGCTCTATATTTGTTTCACTTTCTAAAATCAGATGAAGCAGTGGCACTCTCAGGCGCATGGCATGATCCCTTTGGGTTGTCCCGCGGAGGGGCGGGAGTTGGACGCATTGATCCTAGTGGGTCACTTCCAACTCAGGATATTCTGTGACTCCATGATTCTGGCTGGCAGTACATGAAATAAATGTGGCCCACTGAAGGTAAAAACTTGGGGTGAGATTATGAACTTTAAAAAAAAACACAAAAAAAAAAGCAGTAGAGCTACCTTAAAATTTCACCAGTATTGGCAGAACTGGAACTGGAAAAGGACACTGTTGTGGACCACAAACCAGTAGGATGAAGGCTTAGATTTGTATCCAAAAATACATACACATAAAATAAAATCAAGCCTCCATTAACTACAAAGGGATGCAGAAACAAAACTGTTTATAAATCAATTACCATCAGTAAGTCCCAGAAATAATGGTTCATGCTTGAAATAAAATTCTCTCACTGAAAGTCATTTAAAAGACAATACAAAATTCTGCTTATAAGGAAATTACTCAGAGTTCCTTTGCTGACAGATATTCACCGAAGTTACATTTTTATATTGACTATTTGCAACCTGTTATTGAAGTACTGTGACAGCAATATAATATTTGAAAGGCATTTGAGATCACCAGCAAATCTCCCTAACCTTTGATTAGATTCTGAGGATAAGGATAGGTTTGGGGTTTTCCGTTTGGTTTGTTTGCCTGGGTTTTTTAGGTTTTCCCTACCAAAAATACCTAACTCAATAGCACTGTTAGCCAACCAGTGACAATGATGACTACATGATAAAAACACCCTACACGCTGAAGTTGTCATTCATGACACTACTTCCTTACCTCACAATTCTAGTGAAATACAACTCAGCAAAATAATTAGCGGGCAATATTTATCAGTGAGCTCAGAGATAGAACACTCTGCTGCTTCTTTTTCTTTCTCTTAACAACAAATAGGTCCTTTTCCCATAATTCTAACATGCAGCTTGAAAACTTATAAACTGCCAGTACATTTTATAACACAAACCTAATATACAGGTATTACTGTATCCCTTTCACCCTTTTTCCAGTTTACATCTGCTCTAGAAAAATTTCAAGGTCCAGTTCTATAGCTCTGATAACAGTAGGAAAAACAGATATTTAAGATTCACACTGGGCACATGATGCTACCAAAAGCACACTAAAGTACATACAAGTGATAACGAGACAGAATTCCTTTTGATGTATAGTAAATTTTGCAAAAACAAGAATCCTTGCACACCAAAAGGTTAGAGATAGCTGATACTGACTGACTTACAACAAAGCTGTGCCAAGAATACACATTTTTAGGACCTCAAAAACTCACTATTGCTCAGTTCAAACATTATGTGAACAACTACTTCAATCAGTGGCAAACACTCTTGGCTTATAACTCTCCACCAGCTCAACATCTGGGTTTTTGCTGACAGAATTTATGGTAAGAAACAAACATCTCCCATTGCACTATGAAAATCATGCCCAGCAACTCATAATTGACATTAAGACAAACGAGAATGAAATGATGTGTTAACATGCTATTTTCTCTACAGCACCCATCATGACCCCTTTTTTTGTCTAATGTATATGTTGTTATGCCACATAATTAAATCACCATATGCTTATAGTAATTTTTCAAAAGGTAAAGTTTCACAATAGAAAATCCTACTCCTGTTTTCACTGGAAGACATCTATAAACTTTTCCACTTAAGATGTCAAGCCTCATTCTAAGGATTAGGTACAGGAAGTGTTTTTTCCCCTTTTCTGAAGTACTTCTCCATCTGGACATTCAATTTATATTAAAGCAACCAACAAGGAGAAAGCAAGAATGTGGTCAAATCATTTGCTTTTCAACATCCACTAGAGAGAGACCACAGGGAAGAAAACAGGAAAGCCTCTAGGAGTATAGATCATGTGTTCTTGATGTGCAATTATAGTGTATTTATAAATATGCTGCCGTCAGTTTTGCGCTAATGAGCTCAGGTACTAGCAACAACAGGACTGTAGCCTAACAGATCACAGATTTAGTTAATCAGCTGATTAAATACAAGCATTTAGCTAAGTCCGGGCAAGTTCTTTCATCTGTGCTCTACAGTTACACTGCTAAGCATACTTGAGCCAGCTAATTCAACAGTTCTTACAGTATTTCTTAAGGAGCTACAATGCAAACTTCAGAAATTTAACATGCATATTAATTTTCTCCACTTTTTATTTTTCCACTATGACAAATGACTCTTAACAACTTTCAAGCTGCTTTTATAAGAGTCACAAAGAGGGTTAAACTCTATTTCTCTCTCCTTCAAAACTGGCAGCTTGCAAACATATCTGCTAATTAGGCACTCTACTGCTTCAGTTTGCTTTGATCTCAACAACAATCAGCTTCTCATGTTCTGATGATATAAGCACAATTAAGCAGCAATCGAGGAGTTAAAGGCAAAATAATGAGACAGGAACACAATATCCTCTGTTCTCATCTCAGACTATTACATGGTGCAGACTCCAGACATGTCAAAGAATATTGAAATTATCTTGCTAAGCGCATAGGGAAGTAAAAATCCACTCCATGTCGCAGGTTGATTGAAGCCTTAGATGATGAAGGTAACTGACAATGATAAATATAACCAAATGTCATCTCAAGCACCAGTGCAAGAAGAACCATCTAAAAATGCTTATTTCATAGCAGAATATATTTACTTCATCCAGAGAAGACAGCTTTGTACTGAATGCATTAAAAAAAAAAACTAATAACCCTCCACGCTGCACTTCCTTGGCTGTGTAATTACAGAATAGATTAATTCTATCTCTTTCTACTAACCCTGGAATAAGTTTAATACGTGGCATGGTGCTTTAAGGAAACCTTTGAGAAAGGCAATGGAAAAGGCTGCCAGATACGCTCTGGGTAGGCAGTGAATGAAGCATGTTGTGCTTGTGATCATGCACATGTGGCTGCTGAACCCTCTCACCTCTGTAGCCCGGAGCTGAGTGGTATTAGCACCCGTGCTGGGCTGTTACTCTCCCTCTGCTGCTGCCGGGGACAGCCCTCAGGCAGCTGCAGCTGAACAGGCTTTCTGAACTGGGTACATCCAGTCCTGACATGCATCACAATGAAAGCTATTTTGAAACATACTTCAGCTCTGATATGAGAGGCAAAGAAAATGCAGGAAGTTAAATTTCTTAGTAAAAGGCGCATCTGATAGAGCTTTGGCACTGGTGGTCATTCTTACCCCACATCCTACAGTACCCCAGCTTCTGGGGCTGGGGACAGGCCAAATGAGTGCACCCAGAGATAGCTATGTAATCACAGGGCTTTTCATGAGGTGGTGTAATCATGTATTGTAGTCATGCATTCCTGGTGTAAATATGCATAATTTCTGCCATAACAGGAAGAAATTTTGATTATGTACACAGGAAGTACGGAACACTTCCTCTTATCTACACCAAGTGGTCATCATTAACAGAAATAATCCTTTTTTTATATGTTGCCATTAAACTAACCACATCATCATTATGATAAGCAGTTGAATATAATGGGAAAGTCCATTCCCAAAGAGGTTTCAAGGTACAAATCACATGATTGTACAAGTTCCCCATTCACCAAGTTGTACCAAATAGTAGACACTGTAAGACTTAAACTCCATTTTCAATAATATTAATGTTTGTGAAAATTCTGCTACTGCCAATTGCTCCCTTGTATGAATGGGGTAAACCTCCTCTTCCAAGTCCTGCCAGCACATGCCAACCCGCAGATAAGAGAACAGCTTGTTTTTCATGGTCCATAAAGCTGTTGATCTTTCTGCTAATTAGTGTTAGCAGAGTGATGAATCTCTGAAGCAAAAAACAGACTGAGAATCCCCAAAATCATTTCAGATCAACCACAGATTAATTATACAGGAATAACAACAATTGCTGAGCATATTTGGATGACTGATGACTCAGAGGTGGAGAGATGATCAAAGCAAGAATACTAAAAATCTATAAATCACAAGATTTTTTTGGTTTTAGCTTTTCATGATCTGTAGACAATATGTGATCAGAAGAACATAAAGTGATTTTACTAATGTAAAGTGCTTTAGAATCCTTGGATTAAAGATTCTATAAAATGAAATTTGTATGTATTACGTTACATATATTTGTGTAAGATCAATATAAACCTAGCAGATAAAAGCCCTACCAGTTAGCCATAATTAGCCCAGCAGGAAGTCTTTTCCAAGTAGTTATCAATGAGATAACAGTAGGCAAGATAAGAAGTTCAAACCATAGGTAACAAAGTATTTTTTTCATTGTATATGATGGCAAAGCTTATCAGTACAGTATAGAAACAACGGAGTTAGCTGAAGCACTCTCCAAAATATGAACTCTTCCCAGAAATATGTTCTCATATCTTTCAGAAGTAGAAAGGGAGACAGCAATCTACAAATGCTGCACAGCAGCTGAGAAGACAGAACAGGGCTGCACCACCCACCACGGGGCAAAGTGAGGAGCAGCAGCAGGACATGAAAGTAAGGGCAATCTGTTTTGCTTGTCCAAGTGATTTGCCAGGTTAACCCTCTCCATGGTAAAAGCTCATTTAATTTCTCATCCTTTCATTATCTTCTGCTATGGATTCTATTTAAGCATCTCTGAATACAGCAAACTAAAATCTGTAGACAATTTAAGCCAAAAACCCTCTGACTATAGACAGCCCTTTGAAGTTTGTGGAGATCAAGAAAATCAGCCACCACAGAAAAGCAGCTTTTTAATTGAACATCCTTTCTCCTGATTCGAAACAAGTTTTAAAGTCCCAGTCTGTGCACCATTAGGAATCCTTAAGAAGGCAATCTAAGGCTACAGCAAGAGGCATTTAAATACACGTGTATTACACAGATGTCTATCATCCCAAGAATAACAGAGCTGATCTCACCTAACCATACTTTCCTCTCAATTCTGTCTAGCACACCTCCAATGCGCCTGCACTCAGAGGGCACCAGCATCCCTCTCAAGTAATCCTCTTTTCCCTCTCTATCTGACCTAGGGCTATGAAACAAGCAGCTACAGCTCAGCTTTGTGACAGGGCTTATCCTGCAGTTCAACAATATGTGCAAGGATTGTGTTTTACACTGTCTGTGGCACAAACAGAACTTTTAAAGATCCAGTTTACTTCCCAGACAAAGGGTGTGGCAAGCATTGTTATGGGCATGTGTTCACACAGGGAAGGGGGAATCTGGAGCAGGAGAGAAGTTAGGACACAGCAGAAGAGAAGAAGGTGAATACTGATTATAGTGTAAGTGATTATGTTACCCAAAACTTTATAACCTGTTGGAAACATGACCTTTTAAATTAAAAGATGAATTGGTCATAAATTACATTCAAATTCTTTTGCTCTGAGATTGTTTTATCTCATGAATGCTTATGTTTAGCAACCAAAGTTATGAAATACTATTTTTCATCTTGTCTTTCCAACAAACAGGACTGTTAGCACTTCACAACAAGAACTATTATGGCAGATTTCCTACACTAATAGCAGGCCACATGCCATACACTCTTTTCATTCCAAACTCAGTCTCCGTTTTCTAGAAGTCTTCCTCCGTGGCAATGAAGATTAAAGAAAGCAATACTGTTGCAACAATTGCACAGAAGAAACTTTTCCAAAATACAGTAGCATGGTGCCTCCAGGAACCAGTATTCATTTCTTTCATTGGACAAACTTTAATTAGTGGCTGTGTAGCCATTTTCATCAGAAAGCAATAGTAGATTTTTTCTCAAAAACATCAATTTCATTTTTCTGCTACTTGGAAAAACATTCTTTGCTTGTCACTGAAAACACGTGGTTACTGGACTGCTTAAAACTGCACAACTCAGGCAAAAAAATTTGGCTCCAGTTTCCCTGAAGCTGTGTCAAAAATAATTTCAGTTTCTATCCTACCTCTGCAGGTTTCCAATCCTCTTCTCCCTTCTGTCAATTTCCCCCTGGAAAGACTCAGTACATCATTCTCAATTTTTCTCATATTCATATATAAAGAGTTTTGTAACTTATTGCTTGTAAGTAAATTTCCCTAGGTCTGGAAAAGCAAGTTCTTTGAAAGCATGGTACCCCCGAGAGAATTGAATCTGACAGTGGGACTCACTTTAAGAACAGGCTCATAAACACCTGGGCTAGGGAGCATGGCACTGAATGGGTGTACCATATCCCATACCATGCGCCAGCTGCAGGCAAAGTGGAACCAAACCATCACACTTACTTCAGCCAACTTAGTGTAGTAGGTTCTCAGTAACTGTAATCCTTCAGGTTTTTCAAGTCTCATTCAATATATTGCAACAATGTAGATTTTATTTCTTCTCATATGTCCTGCATAACATTATTCCCTCCTGTAAAGCCCAATAAACTCATTTATTTGGGATCTATCCCAGAGATAAAGCCCCTATCTATTTACCTCTGTTAGTATCCAGCCCTACAGGAATTGAACTATCCTGTTTTATATAAACAAATAAATACAGTTTTGTTTGTTTTCATTGTTAATACTGCTTATGCTCTATGGCTCAATAATACTGTGTTTTCAACAGCCAAAGGAAAGGGAAAGTAACATACAAAGTGCAATTTACTTTTCTAACATTTAGAGTGAGCAACATGCATCAGCATAAGAACATTCTGAATATTTACTAGCTAGGAGTCTCATCTCCTGCTTCACTTACTCCCATCTAATGTATTTTAGGAGTTGATCATTTTTAGCAACAGAGGCAGAGATTGAACTGTAAATAATTTCAAAGATACTCTTCCACACTATTTTCTAATGAACTGATACCCACTGTTAAGCTAGCACTTAAAGGAGTATTAAAAGTAACACAAGAGAAGAAAGAATAAAGGAAGACAGTAATCAGTGTATAGTGCTATTAAAGATCAAGTACTTTCTCCAATTACAGGCCTCCAAATATTTTCCCCCCTTTATGGACCAGGAATATTATTGCAGAAACAGTAAGACTTAAACAGAAATTTGGGAGGGAATGTGTGAGCACAGAAGTAATCCCCTACGAAGGACATGTCAGCTCACCATTTTAAAAGCAGGATTTCTTGTGCCCCATTTCTTCCTTTTTTTTTAATGACACTGCGATTCTTGTCATTTCAAACCAGAGCAGCAAACCACTCTTGAGCATTAAAGAAATGTAAAAAAACCCCAAAACTTCAGTACATAAAAAAAGGTATGTAAATACATGACCAAAGCAACACTGAAATTATTAACTTCAGATTACTGAACATTTGAAACAACTCTAGGAATTCGTTCTCCATCTGTAGTAGCTCCTTTAAAACACTTGCAAAAAAATTCCAAAAGAATATAAAGAACTCTCTGACATCAGAATGAGTTTGATTAATTTAATCAGTATCATGAAAGCTGTTAAGACATTTAAATTATTTTAAGATACCAAAGCCCAAGGGTATTCAGGTTCATTTAAAGTGCATTGGTAATAAAGCAGTTTAACATCACTGCACACCATATTCTCAAATCCTGACATGAAACCCTGCAAAACATATTGCATGCAGACAAAAAGCATATCCATTTCCCTTTATAAAGGCCTCAAGCAATAATTCAAGCATAGAGATAAAGACTAGAGACTGTGGCAGCAGAGCACAATTGCTACATTTGGTTTTGATTAGGCTGTCTTCTCCCTCTTTATCTGCACAGCTTATATGGCAAAGATCAATTTTTAAAGACCATCACTCTACTTTAAAGTTAAACAAAAACAAAATTAAAAAACCACACCAGCTCCTGCTGAACTAGTAAGCAAGCTGGCAGCTTTTAGTTCGAGTAAAACTGTAGTTTAGTTTACACCCCAAGCTTTCAGAGCTGTGACACTCCAGAGTTGCCAGAGAGTTTACTGAAATAGCTACCAAAATTGACACTTGTCTGCTGCAGGTCAGTTACCTTTCATGAAAGCCCACAGGGATCACAAATACTCTTACACTGTTTCTGAAACAACTTCATAACAACTCATGATAAAAATGAAGTTGCAAGGGAAATGACCAATCTTACCCTAGTGACACTAAAAATCAGAGCAACAATTATGCGATGACATGATACAAGAAATTCCTGTAGTAGCATATGTTTTTCCTTCACATTGAGAGTGAGACGGTTCAATTTCTTAAGTCCTTTAGGTTCCTTAAGGTTCCTTAGGACAAAATTCTTTGCCATTTACCAGAAGCCTTGTAGATGATTTTAAACTGGTGAATACAAAGAGAGGTATTGCTGTAACTTCTTGGAGCTTCTTCCAAGGAAACATTAGGGAAATGGGTAGGAGGGAAGCGAGAAAAGCAAATACTCTAAAAGTACTTTTCAGACACTTATTGCAGAAGAGTCAGCTCTATCCACTGTGGAACCATTTTACATCCCCAGGTGAAAACAGCTCTGAACACTGCACCGAATTTAGAGACAGAGGACAGTCCTATCACAAGTAAACACCACTTCAACTTCCTCTAACCTGAATTTCATGTGCTTGAGTCTAATATCAATCGACATCACTTGGACAGATAAAACAACTTCCTCATGTGGGGAAGTGGAAGGGCAGACACTGACCTCTTATCTCTGGTGAGCAGTGACAGGACCCAAGGGAATAGCATGAAGCTGAAATAGGGGAGGTTTAGGTTGGGTATCAGGAAAATGTTCTTCATCCAGGGGAAGTCAGGCACTGGAAGAGGCTCCCCAGGGAAGTGATCACAGCACCAATCCTGACACAGTTCAAGAAGCATTTGGACAACGCTCTCAGGCACATGGTGTGACTCTCGGGGATGTCCTGTGCAGGGCCAGGAGTTGTACTTTATGATCCTTGTGGGCCCCTTCCAACTCAGCATATTCTGTTATTCTGTGAAATTTCTATCTTCCAGCAAATTTACTGAAATCTATTGTCCCTCTCACCAAGTATAACAAATTCCTCAAACTATTAACCATTATGAATTTAGGAACATACTTAATTCAAATTCTAGTGAATTTAAAAATTATTTTTCTGGAAATACACAAAGTCCCTATTTTTTAATATTCAATTTGCTCCACAATCAAAACCAATCACTCTTCAGTGACCATCACATCCACAGAGCTCCCAGTGAACAGTCACAATACCAGCACCTAGTAACTACAAGATGCTACTGGGGCAGGGAGGGCCTGAGCCCCGCTCCAGCATCCTGCTACCTCTGCATGGCTCCACAGAGAAGAAGCTGCAGTCCACAGCCTGTGGCTAGCTGGTAATGCTGTTCTTCCGCTGTGAGTATTCCACCACATAAATGAGGCTAAGTTGCTTTTTCATTAAGGAAATCATGTCTAAAGGGACCATACAGTCTTAAGCTGTGCCAGGGAGAAGTTTAGGTCAGACATCAGGAAAAAATTCTTCACTGAAAGAGTGATTGGGCACCGGAATCGTCTGCCCAGGGAGGTGGTGGAGTCACTGTCCCTGGAGGTGTTTAAAAAATACTGGACGTGCCACTCAGTGCCATGGTTTAGTTGATGAGGAGGTGTTAGGTCATAGGTTGGACTTGATGATCTCAAAGGTCTGTTCCAACCTAGTTCATTCTGTGATCTTGTGATCCATGCACTTCAGCTCCTTGAGGAAACAAGATACATGTGATCCCATGGATGGATGCACATGAGTCAGCAAAATAAAGGCCACAGTCATAAAAATTTCAAGATAGGGATCATTTTCAGGCTGTGCTTGGCCACCTATCACCAGCCCATAGCGGCAGAACCTCAAACACAACTCATCTCACTAACTGCCAGGGAACCCACATGGAACAGATTTATGGAAACTCCAGGTGGAGCTCACACCTCCCCGAAGGAGTTCAGCCACAAGGCAAACACCAGGGGTCAGGGTGCCATCAGCTCCACAAGCGCTAAATCTCCAGGTGACATTACTTACCAGTCAAAGCTCCTCCAAGGCTTCCTCTTCTGAGCTGTCTTCCATCTTCACTCAACTGCCTCTTAAATTTAGGAGACTTTCCAAGGCCAGAAGACACTTCAGGACTGCTGGATTTTCGGAAAGGCATAGGTGGGGGTGATAATATGTGATCAAGCTGCAAAGAAACAGGAAAAAAATATGTAACTACACTGTTTAAAATGCTTATCTTCATTGAAAGAAAAATGTCTTCAGCTAAAGATTATAACGGCATTTGGGGAAAAAATATCCCAAAGATCTTAAGGTAACTAATTTGCTAACTGAAAAGAAGTATTTTACAAGTGCCAGATCTGTGTCTGGCTGTGTAAGAAAGCCATCCTCGTCTTGAACAGCCCACACCACCTCCAACCACTCTCACACAAGGAGCATTTTTTATAGAGGTCCCCTCTCAAGGTACAAAGGATCATACTTAAGCTTAATCAGCCCTCCATAAAGCAGCCTTTCTGCAGTTGTGAACCACCTGATCTGGAAACCTACTCCAGGTAGCGACCTGCTCCTCGAACGTTTTTGACAATTTTTCCCTCCATCCATGTCAGCAGTCACTAGATGGCGCTGCACTATCAACAAACTGTAAATCACTGCCCAGTCCAGGGAAATAATAACAGATTTATCAACGCCAGTGAGAAAAAAATTAAATTATCCTTTTCATAAAAGAAGCATTCATTTATACTGACTTTGAAGTTAAGTGGAAATACAGATTCTCGTTCTTCAAACTGGGTTCCTGTCATCATTCCTACACAACATTTTAGCTGCCTGGTCTTGACAATACACCTAATGTCTCAACATTTGATTAAATCCACAAAAACAACACAAAATGCATGTTAGCAAATACAAAGAAAGTATTAAAAAAGCAGGATATGCAAGCATACAAAGTAGAAAAAGTATTACAATCATCCTTTTCCTTAAAGTGCTGCAGTGATCTGCTGTCATTATTTTGAAAAACCCTTCAAATTTTTTTTCTGCAACATTTAAAACCTAATTCTCACTACAATTTTTTAGGAAGCCAAGCACGTCTAAGTCTTAGACTTTTACAGTTCATGTACCAAGACTTATCAGCCAGAAAATCTACACATCACCTGCATACCTGACTCCTTCACCCTCTTTGACCACTGAAAGGAAGGAGTCAAGGTCATCAGAAACACTGATGAAGCCGCACAGGAAAGCCCATTTTTGCTTACAGTTAATCCCACAGCAATGTACTGTCTTCCCTACAAAGCATTTTGAATCCCATGTTTAGCTCTGTATGTATTTAATATTTCAGGTTAGTTATTGTTTTGGGGTTTGTTTTAAAGGTTTGCTTAACCAAATCTGCAGTTCACTGGAAGTGTATATATATTCCTAAAGCTTAGAGAATGCAACTGATTTCTAATTCTGCTTCTTCAGTATATTAAGGCTCGTTCATGTTCACAACAGACACTGAAGTATTTGATTAACTCAACAGCCCATGCCTTTAGCAATTTCCTAAAATGAGTGGTTTTGGGGTCACAAAGAATATGTACTTAACCATTGTTACTATTTATCTTTCACTGGCACATCACAAATATTTGTATTTACAACTTCTAAGATATCTCACAGGGTGAATTTACAAATTAAATACAAATTACTCTTTTAAAAAGGAGGCTACTGACAAGAGCTGACTTTTAAAAAAACACCATTTTGAGAGTCTTTCATGTAAGTCTAAAAGCAAATACTCAAACTGCTTATAGACTGGATGGATCCCAGAGATTCTTTAGTTCTAGACTCCAAATTACTCCAAGCATCTGAAGATGACGTGATCCCATCAAGGCTTTTGGTGAGCTATTGGCAAAAAATTCATGCTCTTTCTTAAAACAGGTTCACATTTCAAAGTAATCAACCACATTTTAAATCTCTTTTTTCCTGAACTAAGGTTCATCAAACTTTTAAATGACAGAAGGGGAAAAAAAAAATCAATACATGCACTAAGCTCCATACACATGAGCACTTAAGCCAACATAACAGAATTCTGCATCTTCCATCCTCTCATCTTTTCCCCTTTTAACGAGGTATTCAACCTCTATGTTTGTTCAAGTGACTCCCACAATGAATAGACTTGTACATTGCACAACATGCAGTCTGATTTAAAGTCATTATTTCCAATTAAGCTGCGCTCCGTTTTCACAGCTTTCAGGGTTTCAGAAGAAATTTTAAGACAGTGCTGTAGTACAGAGCAGCATAGTACCATCTAGGTCTTCAACTTGTAATTAAGATGCTTTCCCAGCATCAGAGAAGTATGATGTTTGAGAGCTAAGACAGTTTAAGTATTAGCCCCCATTAGCTCACAGCTTTAACAGCAATGCCCTGCCAGCATTCTCTTGCCTCCTTGTTGCTAAGTGACTCTATCACATCAAAAGACATTTATAAGGTCTAATGTG
>WEIT01026569.1:22202-32343 GCA_013389985.1 Dryoscopus gambensis
AGAGGGGTTTTTATAGCCCCCATTCAGACCTCACTTCAAGCAAAAGCCTTTGTAGCAGACGAAGAGGCTTTCTGCCCACAATGGAACTGCCTTCCCACCCTGCCAGGCAGAGCATTCAGGTCCAAGGAAACCAACAAAAAACATTAGATCCTGCTTCCTTGGAACGCAAATCTGATTCTGAAGATGTACAACGTTACATATTCAAATTTTACAAAGTGGTTAATTCAGTCAAAAAGACACTGCAATCGTTCAGTAAGAAGATTATACCAAATTCAAATAAATAACTAATAGCAAGACTTACTCAAACTTGTTAATACTTATTTGAAAGACCTCCTGGGAACCCGACCACTGTGAGAGTTCAGGTTGTGCGTCTTACCAGGTATAGATTAGATGCTGCTGTCCACGGGCCAACATTAAAGCAACTATCTAGAGGACAGTTTAAATTCTAGAAGAGATACTTTAAATAATTTTACTTAAGCTGCTTCTACTTAGCACTCAGTTTTGCCCATCCACAATTATAACTCTCTTGGTATTTACTTCAGACATATTAGCTATACGGACATGCGCTGATGTTGCATGGCATGCACATGTAACAAGATAACCAGGGTTTGGTTCCCATTTTTATCAGTTAAATTTGCTTGACAGCAAGTTGCAAGGAATACAACAGCTGTATCCCTGCAGGCAGTTTCCAACAGACACACATTCATGTTACACCTCGAGGATCTGGCTATCCCATGCTCTGCTCACTGTCTTATTACTGCACTCAGGGTGCAGCCATACCCTTTTCCCAACACCCTTTGAAAATAAAGTCACTAACTCCTGTTAGTGACCTCAGGAGCACCGGGAAAACAGAGGGCAGGTTTTTTCAGCTAAAAACTGGAAACACTGAAAAATAAAAACTGTGAAAACAAGTGTACTTGAGTGCCCTGTATCTAAAGTACAAGGAGGGTTAAGTTAGCCTTAGAGTGTATACAGGCTGCTTAGAGAGGGATTTTAATCAGTACGCATCTCGGCACCAGCCTCTGCTGTTAATATTCACAATGCATGGATAGTTAACTTATTTAAAAGCCTCCCTCCCCCAACACTAAATAATACCTTCTCAACAAAGGCACTTTGAAAGACAGAAAACACACAGCAAACACCAACCTATGAAGAACATACTGTTCTACAATGTTTACTTCTTCCAATCCATTTTTCCATACATTTTTCCATATATCAGCCTGGTTATGTCATAGTTACGACAAATTTCTACAGAAGCACTGTAAAATTTTGGAGATAGCAGCTTTAAAAAAACCCTACTTGCTCCCCTCACGCCTATGAACCTTACAAGTATTATTAGAGGAGAAAGGTTTTAAAACTACATTGTGTACAGAATAACAAAATAACCTTACCATAGACTTGTACACATAGATTTAGAGATTCTATAGAAACATGGATGGAATTTGAGTGATAGTCTCCTCCAGCTACACAGGAATCAATTTGTTCTCAAACAATTTCTTTCTGTATTTTCAAGCTATTCATTTTCTGTGTGAACAGAATCTTTGAAGAAAATTATTCCCATACTGTACTATGTACAGTACTATGTACTGTACTATGGACTTTCAACAGCTCACCTACTCAGAAAGGATTATACTAATATTTTTTAAAACCTCAGTAGCATTAAATCCACCTATCTACCATCATGTATTTATTCTAAAGCTAGAATGAATTCTCTGCTTGATAATTATATCATCAAATAGTCACATCAAGTACATCAGCTCCCATGTCCTTATGAAAATTAAGGACATGACAACTGATTCAAAATAAGACCTTGCATCAGTGTTTAGGAGCACAATTTGAGCCGAGTACATAATGAGGAGTGAGGCAGTAAGAAAGAAAATGCATTTCAGGAGCAAAAATTCATGGTACAAGGTGAATGAAGCTAAGAGAACACAATCACACCGGTAAGACCAGGATAAGGAAAATAAGCTGCTCTGGGCTGCTGAGATCTGTTGCAACATGGAGTGTCCTTTTCCAATAAAAATTAATTGAAATGAGAACTGAACTCGTCTGATCAGCTCCACTTTTTTTTTGCAACACCCACTACGGTTTCACTGTCCAAAATATTTCACTTCCAACCTCCCCCAATTGCTCCACAGGCAATATTTCTACTTCCCAGAGAAACTGGGAAATACTGGTCAAGTATTCAGTCTTAAAAAATATGAACAAAGATGTTCTATTAAGCAATTCCATTTCTTTCTCCTGAATGCAGCACAACTTCTCTCTACCTCAGGTCATGCTCTATATGCATATTCAGTCCTAAAGTTTCCATAAAAGGGCTGTGCACTGTCACTCATTTTATGTCTCCCCCAGCCAGGCACAAATCCAGTAAAAAGAGATGCATTACCTGAAAACTCTCACATACAGTTCACCAAAAGCAGAAAATATCTAGTTTTACTGTTTAGGGTTTTTTCCATTATCAACCCAAAGTCCCCAAAGAAAATTACTCTAATAAGTATGCTGTCAAGAAATATGCCAAATCACAGATGTTTAAAGAAGTGAGAACACATCAGGCTCCAGTCCTACGCAGATAAAAGTACAGAAGCCACCCTGATATTGAAGAGAGATGCAGTCATTCAGGAAAACTCTCATCGTGAAGTTAAATACTTAACAGGAGCATGGCTTCACAAACCTTACAAATCCCTCCTGTCTCTTGCATCTTCAAACATAAGCTATGCCAGAAGCAAGCGTACTAAGACCCACCACTAGTTCAACAGTGATTAACCCCTTATGCTCCTAGCAGTCTGCTTTGATATAAATCAATCTGTTTCTTCATGTTATTTACACTGGCTTCCTCACAGCACATTGCCTCTCTGTCTGGCTTCTTTGCAAGCATTTCAAGCATAATTGCTGGAACACAACAGCCCAGCAAAGTTTTTTTTTTGAGGCAAGCTATACAAACTTACTTCAGCTGGGCACAGGGGAGAGGTATGTTCTTATCATTTAAATACTCTCCCTAAATCTAATTACATTTGGCAGAGATACATGAGTTTTGATCAGCTGCACTGACACAGAGAGCAACACTGAATATAATCTTATTAACCGATAGGATCATACCTTCCTAAAGCATTTTAGAATTCATTTTAAAATACATTTTAGTCAACTAAGAGCACAGCGCAGTTTAGTTATGCTGGATGCTTGACAAGAATTCAGTAGAACCAAATTAGACTTGAAGAAGAAATGCTACAGTGGTGTCGTATAGATACTGGAGAAGTCTGTCTTACAGTACCATCACAAGCAGAGGGGCAACCAAATTTCCACAGATGTCTTGCAGTAAATCATATCTGCAACACACATGTCCACTGCTTTTGGTCACAACGATGACAGCTTTTGAAGGATTCTGCTTGTGAGTGCAATCTGAGCAATCGAGGGCTATGAATGTCCACAAACCTCTGTCAAACACATCAGCTGAACAAGACTGTCAGCAGTTTCAATTAAATCAGCCAGTGGTTGAAATACTCCACATTCCCTTTATCCACAAGCAATATTAATCCACCTTAGTTTTGAGTAGGGTTTGGAGAACTACGCAATTATTCTGAATATTCACAGCTCTCAGAGCAGCCTCTGCGTAACACAGAACCACAGATAACTTACCACACAGAGATAAAAGGAAACTTCTCCAAAAACTAGCACCACTTCCAAGAAGCCATGGATAATGAAGGTGAAGAGTGGATACAAAGGAAGACTCAACAGGCCACAAGGATTTCAGTGGACAGGAAAGATCCCATTTCTTGCCCCACTTCCCACCACAATTGCTCAAAAAGAAGCAGATGTTTTTTCAACCACCACAGATCAAGAAGGAAGGTGACTATTTATCCCACATTTCTTAAATTCAGCATCGTCTCTCTATGGGAAAGGTCTTGTTCAGCTTGGGCTGAAAGATCCCACTAGCTCTCCAGCCTAGTGGCATCTGTCATTCTAGTCCTAGACTTCAAGCCTTGGATTATCTCAGTTTCCCTCATGACCGCCAGTTTCCTTGTTAGGACAGCAACACCAGTCCATCAGCTACGGCACAGACAGAAAGTCAGATCTAGGCTCCCTGTGGATTGAAAAGGACTAGAGACAGAAAAAGTCTTTTTTACAGGCAAATGTGCTAATCATTCATACAGCAACACTTGATTTATACAACTGCAACCTGCAACTGGCACTGCAAACATGTTCTTACCAAGGTAAAGCAACCCACAGTAAAGCTCTGCAATTCACAAAGCATCATTTCTAACCATTGTATTTATTGATTTTACATCCCACATATATGCAGAAACACAGTGCTTATAACTAAAGTCACTGTTCAAAATTGTCCAGTTTATTATGCTGAACACATGATGTTGCAGAAATAAAGAGAATCAGCAAACAAAGTCATAATGTTTTTCCATAGCATCTTACCTATCATATCCTAGGTAGTAGAGAAACATTTTAAGAATTCTGCTAAGGATTGATAGAGACAGAACCACATTATCTTGCTACCCACTTCCTACTCATTCTAGAAATGCAAATCCACATTTAAAACAATTGTGTTTTTCTTGAAAACATACCTGATGTCTCGTCAATTAAAAGCAAATAAATACAACTCAGACGTTGTATTTATTTGGAAGTTGACGTTGATTGGAAGTTATCAGCTATAGCAATGTTAAAAAAAAAATCAGCATGCATCCAATGCTTTTTCAGAAATGTATTTACACATGATTGCACAGAAAATGAAGCACAGCCTTTACAGTATTCTACAAGGCCAAAAAGTGGCCTATAAATATGCATATGCACTGCTATCTGAGCCAATTATTACTTTATCCTTGTTAAGATGGAACAGTTTTGTTACAATATGACAGAGTCCTTCAGTTCTGAAAGCCTCCTGTGTGCTGCATGTGTACATGCATACTCAGAGATAGACTGCTCCCTTCCCAGGAAACAAAGGAAGCAACAGTATTTGTATGGTAGACACTGCCTCCAGTAACTCAGCCTGCCCTCAGTCTCCTTGGATTTACACACCCAGCTTTAACGAACATCAAAAGATTAACAAACAACAGGTTCTGCAGACATTGTATCAGGACCTAAAAACAAGAGCAAAAACCAGAACAGAGTTCTAAATAAATATAGTTCAACCCATGGTTAAAAGGGATCACATACAGCACTTTACTTATGGATAACATCAACCCTTTTTTATTTTATTCTGACAGTCATACAGGTATGTTCTCAGGAATGCACATGATGTGCTAAGGCCTTTTGCTTCTGACAAAAAATATCATTTCCAAACTAGGAAAAACTGTCAGCACTCTCAAAAAAATGAAGTCAAAGCATCACAAACAGGCTGCTAGCCAGGATGAAGCTGCAGCAGCTCAACAGGTCAGCCCTACTAGGAAAGACACAGACAGACCAGATCCAACACAGGAGATTCTGTGAGGAAGTCTGTTTGAGAAGTGAACTAAAAAAAGCCATGAAAACAGAGAGCAGTGTCCCAGGGTCTGCCAAAAACAGACAGCTCTGCTGCAAGGGTACCATCTGGGGGAAAAAAAAAAATAAATAAATCCCACTTTCTGCAACAGTACAGCTCCTGTAAGCACTGCCCAGGCATCAGAAGTGTGCTCATGCACATTTACCTTCACTTCCAGTTTTTAAAAGGGATCCGAGAAAAGATGATAAAAAAAGAAAACGCACCCTTAGCTGCCCAGATGTGCAGCAGTGCGTGCCACTGCTATGCAGCAGGAAGGATACTCCCTTCCTGCCCCTGTCCTGATGGCCATCTTGTCAGGAAAAAGCATTCCGTGGTGTTGAAATTTGCTGTGACTACTGCCACATCTGCCTATTGCCAAAGACCCAGAGAGAAGCCAGGAGGCAGCAAGAAAAAGCTGGCAAAAGCACCCCTGATCCAGAGTCTGGGGGGAAATCAAGGACACAACCCAACCACAAACCTGGTGGGTAGCTCCTGCGGTCTGGGAAACATCTTTGCTGGGGCAAAGGGACAAGAGCTGGAAACCTGCAGCAGAAGAAAAACCACACACACACACACACACACACACACATACCATTTCAGACATAACAAGACACTGCAGGTTTAAGGAGCAGGCATCAACACAGCAGTCCTGATCCTTTCCAGCAGGCCCATGGACACTGAGGAGCAGCGGGAGCTGACCCCCACTGTGTCCCCACAAAGAAACTACTTGACAGTTGCAAAAAATCTCCTAACACTAAGCGCACACTTCAGAGGGTTGTTTTGTTTTCACTGGTTTATCTACTTTAAGAAGTGGGAGAGAACAAAGACAACAAAGTTTTCAGCTAAAACAGTAGGAACCAGTAAGTTTAAACAAAACTTACTAATACTGTGCCGATGTACTATTTTCTTACCTTCCCCTGGATAAAGCCACCTCTTTGGTAGCTTTTTGTTCTTCAGTTTTCTATGGCTGTATTCATTTTGTTATTATCATATGCAGAGCCATTAGTAGCGTTAGCTGTGCACTATGCTCTGCTCTAGATTAAGAAATTAAACTAGCCACACTGAGTATTTCCTTAATTTCTCAGTGAAAGCAGGAATTAGGTGGTACACAGCAAACTGAAAAAAACTTTGATATTTTAGACACTATAGGCAGAATTTTCATCCTTAATTATTTAAATAATCTTTTTTACAGGTCAAGAAATCCATGACAAATACATGGAAATAGGTATTTGTGCATGTGAAGGCATCCACACGCACACATTTTTCAAACCTCTCCAACGCTTTGGCTCATACAAAGATTTTTAAGAAAGACTCTTTTCTGGCTCTTTAACTACCAGGATGAAAATTCAGAAAAACTAACCTTCAAAGTCACTTTCAAATGAAAAAAAAAAAAAAATTGAAATACATAAGAAAGAAGCCTATTCATCTTCATCAGCTGTTGACACCATCATCATTTGTCTCATGGAAAAAAATAATTCAGAGGAGAATATATATACCCTGAAAAGAGGTGGTGTGTTGTGGGTTTTTCTGTTATACCATGAATACTAATGAAGCAAAAGCAGTTTAGTTCTTTATAAAATCTATTTCCATTCACATTCACCAATGAACACCTAGACTACCTATAAAGGTTTCATTTATTCTATCACATTGGAAGCCTCAGAAAACTAATTGTTTATTCAAGTCTATCTGCTCCATCCATGCTCAATTAGGTCTCACTTTTCCCTCAGTTACAGCAAAATTAAAAATAAAAATGCAAGCTGAAACATTCCTGGTTCCACTGACCAGCTCCCTATAACAAACCACTCCGAAAAACCATTGTTTCAAGCACAGCAAGAGCTTCTTGACCATACTGCAGCATTTGAGGGACCTTCTCAGCAACTTACAAAATTCTTACTCATTAATTTACTCCTCTGACTAACAGAAAACACATATGAAATGCAGGTTTCTAACAAGAATCGTGTTAAGAAGTAGTAAGCAATGTTAAGTATAACTAGGCATTCCAGCCACAGCAATTCACAAGTACCTCACTGTCAGAGACTGAAATATTACAGTTTATGACTTAAACATTTTCATTAAGGACTTTTAAAACTGTATTACAAAAGGTGCAGTGAAGACCACCACACTCTGAACGGGGCTCTGAGAGGCCCAACACTGCTCGCTGATGAGATAAACTAACAACTCAGGGCTGGCGACATTCACAGAGCACAAGCTTAACACCTCAGGAGTGGAGCTCACGGCCCCAGGGCTATCGGCTGCCAGGCTCGCACAGACCCTCGAACCGAAGGGTGGGGGGACAGAGGCTTTGGGTGGGTGTCGGAAAAGCCTCTGCTGAGAGGCGCAGTGACTGCCCACGCTCCCACGTGCAGAGGAGCCCAGCTGAGGGGCCCTTCTCCCGGGGAGAAGCTGCGTCCTCGTGAAGGGCAGAGGGGGTGTCATGGCCCGTCAAAAGGCCCCTCGAAAGGGGTGCCCAAACCCTGCACCAAAGATGATGCAGCAGACTCTTAGTGTTGCAAGGGACAGGGTCAAGCTGGCCCCTGCAACGGAGGCACGTGGGCATTCCTACCTGCCCAAAGCGTATATTAATCCACGGGATTCTTTACTCGTCCGCGTGTGGCCGCGTGGCATGGCAGCGGGGGACCCTCGCCACCAGAAGAGCAGATGGAGGGGAGTACCGAGACGTCGCTGGGAGCCCTGGATGGGTGATATGCTCCCACCTAACCTCTCCCTCTGCCCACACCCACCACGCACACTTCTTTCTATATTTCCTTTCTTTCTTTTCTCTTTCCTTCTCTCTGTCTCTTTTACTATTAAATAAAACATATCAATTCTTTGGCATCAACATCTAACTTCCTTTGGTTTTAATCTCGTTTTTGGGTACATTTTGAAATTCTTTCCAGTTTATACATAGAGACTTAATTTCCTTTGCTCTTCTGGGTTTAAACCAGATCTCAACACTCATAAAAATGGGTGATATAATCTTCACACATAAGTAAAAAAAAAATTATTTTCAATTTATTATACTTTATTTAGACCATTAAAATACTAAATAATCCATTTTGCCACATAAAGCTTCGAATTCAGCATCACTTTCCTTAGGAATAACGTATCAAAGGGAATCACAACACATTTATGCAAGGCAGGTACAAAACAAAAGAGAGAAACCCATGATGAAATGAGCTTGGAGTAAAAGGTTCTCAGCATGTAATGGAGCTGAAGTTGATCCATAAATCAATGCAGGATGAAAGCAAGATTATTTATGTGAAGGGATTGCATTGTTAATTTACAGTCTGATTGAGAAAAGAAACGCTTTATTTGATCAATGTACCAGTGATGTGCATGTGTGAACTTGAGCACAAATTAGTGATAATTACCAGTAGGTGTATCTCCTCGTATTTTTTAATTAAGCTTAACAAGCAGCAGAGCATCCAGAAAATGCAGGTTTTTCCTGAGTTTGCCTTTAACACGCTCTAAGTTTTTAAATAATGCAGCCTCGCCACAAGAGACCTTGCAGACAAGGGCCTTTTGATCTCTTTCTTCCCGTTCAGTGCTGAGAAAGACAGCACACGCAGTTACCGAACAATAGCTACCATGAAAAACCCTTTTCCTGAACTCGTTTGAAAGTGAACTAGAATAAGGCATTTATTTGATAGCTTTATAGTTTTGCCCTAACACAGAATTCAGAGATTGGGATAATTCTCCTTTAGCCTCACCAGCAAAATTAGCAGAAAAAGTATCAGAAGGGTAAGAATATCTGGGTGCAAGGGTACACAATCCAATTTGCATTTCACAGAGATTTGTCGTTAAGAATAATACTCAAGAACCATGTTTGTAATTTTAACTGCCTCCACTGCATTTCAAATCATCTCTAAGATGCCATTTGTCAGTCTCAGACAATTTACCCAGGTCTGTCATTACCAGAAGGGATTATTAACACTATCTGGCCAAAGAAAGATTTTTATTCTTTTTTAGTCTGATGACTTTAAGTAGTACTACAATTAGGAAAAACCATGAAGACCATGTGAGAATGTAACCAGACAGGTGACACTGGATCATTTTAAATACTCCACCCCTCTAATTAATTCTTTGTGTAATCTAGGCAAGTAACTTTCCATACATTCTAAACATCCCCATTGTAAAACCTACGTTTATTAAGTAGACTTACCCTTACTTGTCCTGTCTTTTATGCAGGCTTTTCCAATTAAACAAGCAGCTATTAAAAACAATTATACTGATGGCTGAGAGAAGAAAAGATCTCTACTTAGATTTTTAAAAATCCTATATTAAGTCCCATTAGGCAAGGAAATGATAGCAGAATGTATCACACATTTTATCTGAAAGAACAGACATTAGTATATATGTGTAGGGAACCACAAAATGGACATGTAAAAAGCATCCAAATCTAAACAACAACTGCATTTTTTACTAACTGTTTAGAGCTGCTGTGGTTTCTTCACCTTCATACAGAAAATCTAAAATCAACAGCAAAAGAAGATGTATGGCTTTCAGAGATTTATTTATAGATCACATCACCTCAGAGATTTACACACAGTTCCTTAGAAGTTCAGTATGACTTAAAACTCTCTAAATTATAAAGATTAGTCGTATACTAAATTATAGCAGTTGATTGGTATCACCATGAATCTCATAAGTAATTTAATGCAAGTTTCGTTTAAATGT
>WEIT01026570.1:120-16410 GCA_013389985.1 Dryoscopus gambensis
CATTTTGCAATGCATCCCAGTTAACCACCATCATTCTTCTTGGTCCTTTGGTGTACACACACATACACACACATATGTATATATGTGTATATATAGGTATCACTCCCTGAGGCTATGCACCATTTCTGTGAGAATCCATTGGGTTAATTTATTCCATGACTTTGGGCTCCATCTGTCATTACAGTTGTTCAGGGCAGAAAAATTGGTGGGGTTTTGGGTTGCCGCATCATAAAGCCAGTTCTGGTCCCATCACTGCTGTTCTTGTCCGGTTCATTTTTCACTAATCTGGATGATTTTTGCTATAATATCCTTGATATGGCCTATAGTCACCTTAGGAGTGATTATATCCATGTTACATAGCAATTAACACCATTAGCAATTAACTATTTCATTAGCAAGTCTCACCTAAAATCCAATCCGCTTGAGGTACTCATCAGACTTCCCCATCTCCACGTAAGCTAACAAACAACTACATGCAAAATACGTGCAGAATGAAAACAGATAGTGACATTTGGAACCACTGTGCCACAAAGCAACTGCATGCCTTAGGCAGAGGCTGCTGCGGGTCATTTGAAATGATAAACCAAAAGGTCACAGAGGATATAATAACTGATCTTTACCACTGCCTTTCTGAAGGATGTATCACCTGAGGACATGCACAGAATTGTTCAACGGCATTAGTGGAGTCACAGCAATGCAAACTCAATGAAAAAGTTATGTTGGAATACAAAAGTGTAAAGACATTATAGGTGTTTTTACGAAACCTTGGAAGCAAAAGAGATTGGCTTTGATTTGTGGAGGGTTGATGGGGATGGCTTAATCTTTTGTCTCTTTACCCTTAAAGTACAACAGACCTTTCACTGGGAGCCCCAATGTATTCTTTCATACTTGGAGGAGAATATGAGGAAAAAAAGCTGGTATTTATGGATTAAAATATAAATAAATAAATAAATAAACCCCCTACCCCACTACCATCAGAGGCCAAGGACATTTTTTTGTCCTTCCATTCACAAACAGGGAAAACAAAATAGAACAGAAACAATATGTTACAGAGACAGACCCCAAACCAAGTGTTTTGTGATTAAAATCTTTCCCCACAACAGTAGGAAAGCTATGCTGGGCTGCTTGCCTTGAGAAAGAGCATCTGATTGAACTGAGGACTCCCATTTTCACCTGAGTGTCCTAATACCAGGCCACCAACAAGTCCAAAGTGCCCTCATTTATTTTCATCAAAAATTTCTCTGTTGATACCTCAGAAAACTCTCCAACACTATCTGAAGGAAAGTATCCATTTTTCAAAGAAGTTTACATTTCAAGCACTCTTAACCACACTAATTCTGCATGGGATCAGGACTTAGGTTCTTGCATCAAAAATACCTGAGCTGAATTCAGGGCAAAGGAGGGAAATAATACTGAGCATACAAGTGTCCTACAAGTTAAAGTACTACTGACTCAGAAAACCTGGACATTTAGAATCTCAAGTCTGAGTGAAATATCAGTAGTATTTAAGTCTCAATGTACCACTGATACTTTTGATATTATACTTCTGCTTTTCTGCCCTTAGCTTTGCCAGTTATACCAAACAGCAAGGAATCATGTAGCACATCTTCAAGCTGTGTTAAGCAGCAACACATGAAGCTGTCAAATTTACTCCAAAGACCAGAAAAGCTACACCAAAAGAGTGCGAAAATTTAACCGGCTGATTGATAAAGCTTTTATTTGCATTATTATTTTGGGTTCTGACACATGTAATAAATGCCTTGGTGAAATGATTAAACCAGAAAAAATTGTCAAAAATTCCATGAATACATTATTTTTGGAAACAAGGCTAAAACTCCTAATCTCTTTAATCTTTTTGAGACTGCCATTTCTCATCAGCCAAAAGGTGCCATGTAAATTGTGCCATTATAGATATCCTTACGTCATCATAAATTTTTCAGCAGGCAGAGACAGATAAAAAGATTACTTTTGAGATATGCTCTTCTGTTCACAGTAAATCATTCCCACTGAAGTCTCAGATAGAGAAATAGCCTCTCTCTTGTCCTGTCTGTTAACCCTTTGAACCTGTTTAAAATGTTTTTACATCCAGAAGCCTTGAGATGGTTGTCCTGCTGAAATCCCATGGTTAGAGCTGGGCAGTTTGAGAAGAGGGAGTGTGGATAAAGTGTTTGCACAAAACAGTCCTGGGCTGACAAACATGGTAGTGAATCCAAGTTAACAAAAAAAAAAATTCAAAAGTCTGTATTTTCTAGTTGAAAAACCTTAAAAAAACCCCAACCTGTAAATCTTAAATAAACTTCAAACATTTTGATGATTCATTTTGCTTCAGTGAACTTGAAAAACTGAGTTTCTGGGTGTCTTTGTAGTTTAAAAATAAAGTACTTACATCCTGGCTCAAGTGAAATAGTTCATCAACCAAAGACTGAACAAAAAATAATAGGAAAAAAAATATATATTCACTCTGATTTTATGTTAGTGATTTACCTGAACTATTCAGCTGCCAGCAGGAAGAACATCAGGCAGCCACACTGCCTCGGGAACAGCAATGGTCAGGAGGGATGGTGTGCTGGACTGGAACCCAGTGGCTGTCAATTAGAAAAAACACAACACACATTATCAGAAAGGTACAGTCGAAGAGGTCCATCTGAGCACTTTATAATGCCTTCACATACACATCAATATTTAAAACATTGTCTTCTTTCATGCGAATCAGCAGGAAAATCTGTCTTAGCCAGGCTACAGACAGTCTGAGAAAGCAGCAATTAAAATCTGTTATCCACATCCTATCGCTTTCACTTCAGGGATTTGTCTTCCTCCCACTCTCCACAAAACTAACAACAATGCAAGGTTTTGCCTTTATGATTTAACACTGCAGAGAGCAAAGAGCAGACTGTCAGTTGTCAGTATTATCACAGAATCACGGAATGGTTGGGTTGGAAAGAGCCTCTGGAGGTCATCTAGTCCAAGGCCCCTGCTAAAGCAGGATCAGCTAGAGCAGGTTCCACAGGGTCACATCCAGGCAGATTCTTAATATCTCCAGAGAAGGACACTTCAGAGCCTCTCTGGGCAGCCCATTCCAGTCACTCCCAAAGTAAAGGCGGCTTTCCTTATATTCAGTTTTCTATGTTTCAGTTCATGCCCATTGCCCCTTGTCATATTGCTGGTCTCCACTGAAAAGCATCTGTTCCCATCCTCCTGATGACCACCCTTAAGATAGTAAGATATTATGGCTGCAGTTAGGTCAGGGTTATAGGATGGACTGAGGGTATAGTTAAACAATTCCATGTTAGGACAGTTTCAAGCTTACATATACACAGGCACACAGCACAGTACTCAAAATTATGGGGAAGAATGGAAACCTATAGAAGCTCCATCCTCTCTCACTGTCACCTTGGCCCCGTGAGGCTGCCGAAGAAATTAAGGACACATCATATTAATAAATCACTCAACAGTGTGTGCAGAGGCTCTAATGACACCACTCAGAGGATGAACAGCAATAGGAGGCGGCCCAGGGCAGTGAGCCAGCGGCAGTGCAAACCATCACAAAGCGTATGGAGAAGACTGCTGACGACCACGCAGTTTACCTGAAATTTACAGTTGAAACCAAAGGACAACCAGTTTAAATCATGTCTGTATGTGGGTACAGCATCCAGGCTAAGATCCCTCTGCCCCAGCAGCCTGGAGAGCTGTTGACACAGTGCTGTACCTAGACTAATATATAAGTGTGTTCCTGAGAGACCACAATTACTTTAGCAAAGAGCTGCTCTAGCACAAAGTGGGAATGAGTTTGTGCCCTACCAGACAGGCAAGAGGTGAACACGTGCCCATATAAAATACTACCATGCTTAATGTCCCAGCACTCCACAGAGCTGGCTGACATCCTCTAAGAAATATTCTGTCAAAAAAACCACAACTGCTGAGCTGTTTGAATATCTCCAATGTGACAAACTTTTAGAAAATCAATAATAAATTTCTGAAGAACTTTAGTTAACATTCTCAGGCTTCTTTATCTGAATACTTTCCTACTAATACAATGAGCACAGTTCCCAAGGAAAAAAATATAGGTTATTGATCCAAGTGCTTTGAGACATAACTGATTATTAACAGGAGACAGTAAGAAATATTACCCTTTGGTCCAGTGCAGAGTAATTAAGGATATTAATCAAGTCCAGGTTTTCTTGTGCAGATTCTTGCCTTTGCTATGAATAGTAGCCTGGGATTCAAAAGGGTAATGAATACCATAGCTAGCATAGGAATAACTACATAGTATATGTAAAAATACAGCCATCAATTATCAAATACAGGTAGGGTCAGTCATTTAATTTTCTTTAAAAAAACCTATTTATCTTTTGAAGACAAATTGTCAGCATTGGAAAAGGCAATGGCAAAAAGCAAAGGATGTTGGTAGCTAACAGCATGTCTACAGATGAACACAAATTGCCAGAAAGTTTTTGACAAATTGCACATCTAAACAGTAAGCCAGTGTCACACAGAAATCAGAGACAAAAGAACACTTCCTACCCCAAAATATTGTCTGCTTAGAAAAACCAGATGGCACTTCTCAGAGGAAAAGAAAGAAAAAAGGAAGAAAAAAAACCTGGGGGTTGGTAGGGAATAAAAGCAGCTCACAGACTCTGGAAGAAGTTCCCCAGCAAAGCAAAAAGGATGAAGCTACTTTTCTTTTGGCCCAGCTTTGTTCCGGTGTTCCCAAAACTTCACAGCAAGTGCATCAGGGAGAAAGGCTTTCTTAGCAGCTCTCCTCAAATGCCTTGAATTTATTGAAACCTCAATACATCCTGGTGCTTGTCACTTTCTACCTGCAAATACACATCTCTTGATAAATCTTTATTGCATAAGAGCTACCATCATTTTCAAACTAGCTTCCTAGACTTTAAAGTGCATACAGTGTTACATGTGAGAATCTAAGGATTAATCACAGGCTTCATACCCTTAAGTGTTGGGCTTCATCCAGGCTGTGTTGTCCACTTTGAAAGTATTCCCATCAGTACATTACTGCCATTTATTCCTAACGCACTCTTACACTTCTGTTGTGCAAGCATAAAGGGGACAGAGACGGATGAGGATGATCTTTCAGAGCATTCTGCTTTCAAGTTCTTCCCTATACCGAAGAATCCATGCACATAAAGCACAGAGTAGTATTTTTAAGGTTATCTGACTAGTCAAGAAATATTATTTACGACAAATAACCCAGATTTCCCTTATTTTATTTGCAGCTTTTCCTTCAAGTTTTCATACTTTTTCTTATGGCAGAAAATCCCCTTCAGATTTTAACTGGAACATTAAAT
Source organism: Dryoscopus gambensis (assembly GCA_013389985.1). Classification (NCBI taxonomy): domain Eukaryota; kingdom Metazoa; phylum Chordata; class Aves; order Passeriformes; family Malaconotidae; genus Dryoscopus; species Dryoscopus gambensis. Next base: position 5,427 of record WEIT01026570.1, read on the forward strand.
GAGGCTTCTGTGTGAAAAGACATACCAGTGTTTTGGTACAAAAGAAACTAAAATGCCATCATCGTTTGCACATAATGTTGTTGTTCCTGTACAAGATACCAGATATTTCAGACACAATTGATAAGCTGAAATATGTGCAGGCAGCTCCAGTTTCTCTGCATGTGATCTGTGAAAAGCTGACATTTGATCTCCATCATCCAGTCACCAGAACTTCTCAAAGAGTGTCCTGCAGGCCAGGGGAGCAGATGACCTGCTGGCAGCACTGGTTGGATTCCTCTTGCATGCGGCCCTTGCACAAATCTGTGCAGCATGGGATCCGGGTAGACGGATATGCAGCCAGCTGTAGTCTCAACTATATGCAGGTTTTATCTTATCTTGCCTAGTCATAGATGAATGGAGAAATACTCCTTTCTCCACCTGGGCACAATCTAATTTTAAATCAAACAGGAAAAAAAAAAACAGTGGAGGGGAGAAAAAAAACTCTTTTAAGGTTTGAACACTCTTAGGGTTCTCTTCCCTGCAGAATCATTCAGATGACATCTTAAATTTCCTACTCTCATCAAATAAAGAAGAGGGAAGAGATTTCTTCAGAAAATGCCTCCAGGTCAATACAGATCTTTACTACAGCCCCACACTTTCTCTGTTACTGGCTAACTTCAGAAGAATGCTCACAATACTATTTCCATTTGGCTTTTTGGGAGTTTTTATGGACTCTCTATTAGTCTAATGATAAATAAGAATAATTTAATGTAGTCATGTGTCTGAAATGAGCTGATTTTCTTGTTCAAGCTGAAGTTTGATTCTTCTGTGGACTTCTTTTAACTGTAACTATGCAGAAACACCAGTTACAGATATATGAAGAGTATAGAGCTCATACATGATAGGTGTATCTGTATTTGACACACAAAGTATTCTGAAAAGCTGTAAAATACCTTCTCATCTGTCAGTTACATATACTGTGAAAACAGAATCATTCTACATAATTTTTTCTTCCCCCAAAGAAGAAAGTCCATCTGAATTGTAACATGAGCATTAAAAACAACACTATCAACAAGAAAAGCTCAAGGCATTGATTCTATAATATACATATTGTTCAAAATAAGGAAATGAGTAATCCAGATAAATCACAGCATAAGATGACTAACTCTCATTGCATTATGAAATTTCCTTAAAGGTCTTTTCCAACCTTCACAATTCAGTGATTCAGTTACAATGTGTTGGGGTGTCATTACATTAGCATGTACTTTGGGAACTTGATACTCAACAGTGTCCCTGTTGGGAACATGCTCAGGAGGAAAGGACTGAAAATGGAATATGTTTTTTTCTCGTTCATCAAGCTTCTTTTTAACCAAATTCAGGAACCTGAGAAGAATATATGTAATAGGTCTTGTGCCGTAATATTTAACACAATATTTGGCATGCTTACCTCATGTACTTTCCTTTTCACTAGCAAGGTTTCTCTAGCTCTCCTTAATACAATTTATTTTCAGAGGTCTGACTTTCCTTTAAGTCTGCACTGGAACACCAGCTCTTTGGCACTTAACCGGTAGAATAATACTTCTGTATCTAAACATACTACCAGGGGTTCAGAATTTCATTGTGCCAAAGTATTCCAAACAACTAATTTCACCCTGATTTTCCCCAGTGACAGCTAGTGCCTGTGTGTCAGCTACTGGCCAGCTGGCAGCTTACTCAGACGAGGTCTTTTCCAGGACACACTAATAGTGCGGATGACCATAGAAACAGAATTAGTGGGGAAATGGAGCCCGCCTGAATCTGTAGGGCATGAACATGTACTTACCCAAGTGTCATACAGCAAACTCTACAAGAGAGGAACTTAGAATGCCAAGTCTACAGAGGCCATACACTCCAACTGGCTATTGCATCAGTGAATTCCACCCATGGAAGTCCTGAATCCCTGGAAAAATGCGCAACATACTTATTTTTCCAAGGCAAGCCTAATTCAGTTGGTGTTTTAAATGACATTAGTAGCATGTGGATATTAGAAGCAAGCACTTGAACTGTGCTGTATGCTATCTACCTGTCTGGAACTTCATAATCATGCCAGACAACAATTTGACTTTCTTTAACAGCACCTAGTTATACAACTTCCCAAATTCAGTATCGAAGCTTAGACAGGAAGGGCTCGGTTTGACTCCTGGTGAGTTAGATTAGTCTGTAGGTTTATGAAGGAGGCGTCTGTAAATGCTTGCTCTTTTTTTTGATTCTGCGATTCAGCTTCAAAAACATGCATAAGAATATATGTTCTACCACAAAAGATCTTCAATACTTTAAATATCAGTAAATTTAACTGAAACATCTAACAAAAGGCATAACAGTAATTTGTTTTGTCTCCAATACTGATGCATATTTTCACTACAAAACACATTACCTGTAAATAAACTTAGTCTTTGTCAGAACTATAACTGTAATTCAACAAAATCTAAACATGGCTTTTGTGAGAATTCTGTTCCAGAAACCCAGTTAGTTAGGTCTGACCTCTGCATATTGTGCGTACTTCATCTGTATGTGATGCAGCAGTATCATGGACACTGATGCTTTTTCCTAAACCTAGCACTTCCTCCTCTTATGTGTGAGCACAGTAATGCACTGCATGGGGAAAAAAAGGTAAATTGGCTGGTCTCTGTAAGTTTTTGGCATCCCTGTCTCCCACTGGGACATGTGAAACATGATAAAGTCCAGTCCAAGACTTCCTTCTATTAGGTCCCTACAAAGCCTGGATTTTGCTCTTCAGACACAGATTCTCAATACAAATTAATTGAGGCATGAGACATCTGTGTGTTTCTTTGAAACTCCAATTCATACCTGGTACCATTTCACACAGATGTTTCAGAGAATAATACCACACAAAACAAAAGGTAAGGTAAGAGGGATGGTTCAGCCTGCATTACTCTCCTCTTTCCCATCCCCTTGCAGAGTGCACTTGCCACAACACTTTATCTATGTTCCATGGATGCAATGAATCTAACAACTAATCAGGCCCTTTGTAACCTTACTTGGAACTAATTAGGAGGTTTTGAACCCGTCTGTACATTTGTTACCTTATCACTGACAAAAGACACCATCCTTTCTTCCTCTGGATGTGTGCCTAACTCTTCATTCCTCACAAACAAAAAATACATGCTGTCTTCTTGCACACATATTTGTAGCTGGCTTCATGCCATTGCTCTAGGGAAACTGGGGTGGGACGTACCTATGTCTCAGCATCAACTCACTCTCCCTCAAAACATTCTCAACCTGCTTTTTGAGGAACACCTAGGAAAGCTGAATTTTCGAGACTTCCTACCAGGTTTGTGCAGATACAATCTGACATATTGCTTGAATACTTTAGCCATTACCTTTCCCCTTGGTAGGTACCAGAGGTGTCTGGTGACAATCCTGGCCAGAAGTATGCTCTCAGCTACAGCTTACTACAATCTACTCATTTATACATAACTGCTACAAGGCCATTTGCCTCATGTTTATGTCAAAAGCTCTGTGATTTACATCTTACCCTAGTTAAGTTCTTTCATTTCCTTTTCATAAAAAGAGCTGCTTTGTCTTGTCTGAACTACAGAAACTGAGCAAAATAGCAAACAAAAGAAAGGATTCAGTAGATACGTGAATCACTAACATTAGCTATACTATATATATTGGTTTCCCAAAACAGTTTCAATGCCTAAAGCCTTTGCCATGGGGCAGAAGAAATAATACACCATAACTGTTGCTTTTGAAAGTCTCCAGACTTGATTATTGGCATTAAAATATCACCATATTTTACTAAACTGAATTACTGAGCTATTCTTGCTGGAAGCAGCAAAGTGCTAATAATTTTTTGCTACAACATTCACCACACTAAATGACTGGGCTTTCACAGACCTGCTATGCTGCTGGTGAATCCTGCCCACTGTCCACTGAAGCATACGGCAATTCGCAAAGGAAAAGTGTTGACTGTGAATTTGCCTAAAAGAATACTTAGCAAAATGCCAAGATTTTAATAAAATCTACATGTATGGTTAAACTTCTCTATTCCTTTAAAATATCAGCATTGGAGGCCCTCTAGTAAGTAGCAATCTCTCAGCCACAATATAAGAAACATAGTTTTAAGTTACTGTGAAAACAAAAACCAAAGCCACAGTTTACTGAAATGCAAAGGGACACATTCTCTTGGCAAGCCTGCCTACTAGATCAAAACCCCACAGTTTTGGACTCTGGAATGTTAAGATCCCTGTGCCCAAAGAAACCTTATAGCAAAATTGATTTGACTTAAAGGAATAGATGCAAAATCACAGTCCTTATATACAAGGAAAAATATTACCTAGACCTACATGTTTAATGTATGTTTTCACTGTATCAGCTGAGTAATCTTGGATTGCTCAATAAAACTTCCTTTCCCCTCATGGCAGGCCTCACCAAGGTGCAAAGAAAAAAGTGAAATGAATGCTTTAACAGAATACGTCATTTTTCCAGGTTCATGAGACACCATCATAAATCTTTTCTAAATCCTTTTCAATGCAAACTCACATTTTGCTTGGTTTTAACTTCATCATTATAGATTGATATACAGAGCTTAACTTGATAGTGCTGAACCATCCCCACAGCATAAAGCAATCTAAGAACTAACTAGAGATGGATAGGAACATACTTTTCTTACTAACAATTATCTTTGAGATGTTAGTTTTACCTCTTTTCATCACATTAAAACCAAGATAATTCGGATTTTCAGAAAAGAATACGAGACTGATTCCAGCCCCTCAAGTAAAGGTCAAGACAATTACATACAATGAACTTTACAAAATCAATAATAATCCAACAAAAATTGTCTGTTAAATACTCCCGGCAAACTTAATTCACAGCCTAAGAACAGCATAAGATTTAAATAGGATAAATAATATAAAAAATTTTAGTCACTCCTGCACCAACATTGCTCTTTACCATTTCAGCTCATTTCTACTCACTTACTGATGAGCAACACCATTTGTAAGACATGATGAAGCAATTTAGTCATATTGAATCCCGCTCTCCTTTCCAAAACTCCAAGTTGAGTAAAAAGAACATTAACCAAAATAACTGAAACTAATTTAGATAAAACAAAAAATATTTAAAAATAAAATCCCACATACTACACTGGCTGCATTACTATTTGCCTTTGTTAAAAACTGTTGGCAGTTACTCATTTGTTCTTATTTTAATTGTTTAGCTTTACAGAAAATAAAATTATACCTGTTTAATGGCTATCAACTAGTTTTGCTGCTTCTTTGAGTTTACTTTTACTAGTAGTAGTACAGTTTTGCACCACTGTTCTTACTTCAGCTTGTAGAAAAATGTCTCATTTATAGCTACATCTGTTGGCATAAATTGTTCCATCCCTGGAGAGAGATAAAGGAACAAAGAGCATGAAAGGGACACTTATGGGAAGAGAACATGGCATATTGTGCAGAGTTTATGGTTTCATCTGGCACAGCCAGCCAGGCACCCAGACAGAGCAGGGAGGTGGTGAGGAATACAGTGCTTCAGAAGAAGCACTAACAGAAACATGATAAAAGGTTTTCTTCCTCCCTCTTATCACCCGACAAAAAAAAAATAAAATGGAAAGACAAAAGAAAAAAACCGCTTGGAAACCACACCACTGAAGCAGTGAACACACAGTAATGCATTGTGTATAAAGGACTCATTCGAGGCTTCCTGCGTGGAATTGACTTTACAATTCTTGCAGCTGCACAGTGTGGGTCACCCTGCCTCCCGTTCTTCTCACAGATGTTGTGATGGATACGGCAAGCAAATATGATCCAGCTCACAAACCTTGCGCCACTCTTAAGTCTTGTCCTGGTGGACATCCAGCTCCTCCTCAGTCAGCCAAAAAGCACATTCCCCTGACATGCCACACTCACTGAGGAGATAAGTATTTCCTGGCAAGCAGTCAGGTCACCTGTAAACGCCTTTGAGTCAGAGCAACTCGGGCAGATAGGAATGCCAGGCAGAAATGATGGCATGGAGCTTCGCAGGCTCTGTGCCAAATGTAAATAGGCCTGTAGCATAGCCTTGACCAGCCTGGAAGAGTTCAAATCGCTGGCAGTACAAACCTCCACAGACCACCCCACATTAAAGGCAGAGGTACAGCAGCCTGATCTGTGCCCGGAAGCACTACAGCAGAGAAGCAATTGATCTTGCTAAAAAGCTGCTTCCAGCCAGGAGACAGACAGGGAAAACGATGGTGGTACAAACGCTGCAGTACCAGCACAGCAAGGGAAGCCTCTGTGCCTGTTGCCCCCCATGACCTAATGTCTGTTCATAGCTCTGATGAAGGGGGGCTCCAGGCATTTCTGTAGGGTTGTTCCAACCCGCCTTCATCACCTCTTTGCCATCCTGAATACAGCACACAGATGCAGTGTTCTCACATCTACAGCAAGGCCCAGTGTCACAAGTCACTCTCAAGTTTCAGGACCTCCTACAGAAGCTGAGCAGACAAACAATCAGGTACTAAGGTTAAGACCACCAGTGAAATCTGTCAGGCTGGTGCTATGGGCAGCTGCTGGATGAACTCAGTGATGAAGAGCCCAATACACAGGACAATCCCAGCACTCATATATGGAACCTATCTGTCACCAGTGCAATATTAACTACACGTGAGGATGCATGTAGTCACCCCAGGACAGATGGGATTTTAGAAATAAAGAGGACCAGATCTAGATCTGTCCTTCTAACTCACCCTACTCCCCAGAGACTTTGGAGGTAAATGTAACCATAGACTCCCTCAGAAGCTTGCATCTGAAAATTCATACAGAAATTAAGCGGAAAAATAAACCTAAGGCAATCTGAAATATCAGGCAATATACCTTAAAGGTATGTTGGCATCTAGCTAAGCCGGTTGAAACAAAAAAGGAGCTGATCACATAACACCTTGCATTGCATAAAAACTGGTTCAGCAGATAATATAGATATATGTAGATTCTGCATAACTGCTCAGGAAACTAGAGCCAGAAGACTGTTAGCACCTTCCTTTGCCATTACCAGTTAAAGGGCACTACATAGCCCAAGAGAATGTCCTCCTAACTTTGTGGCATAGCATCCTATGGAAATTTCCCTAGAAATTACCAGCTAACATTCAGGCAATTCAATGAGCACGAGTGGTTTGCCACACAACATGCTTAGCCATCCACCTGCATTAATTTATGTGACTGTCATAAGCATCTGCAATTTCATCAGCTAGGAGTAAAGACAGAGGCTTTCAATATATATGCTACAGGGCATATGCTGATCATGGGCTGGTGTCAAGAAAGAACATACCCTCCTTGCACACTATTATACAATTACAGGTAAACATATTATGGGGCTTTATATCTTCATTTGAAGCGTCTGGTATAAATCAACATTGCAGGCAGGATACAAGATTGGAAGGGTCATTGGGTCTTTCCTGATACAGCAAATAATTTGCTCTGTATCAAGCAAAGCATTCTTTTTTTTTTCCTAATTCCAGTAACTCCATTCAACAGCTTCAATTTCCCTTGAATTGCTTTCTTGCAGCCTCCTCAGTGTGTCAATCACAAAACAGGAGCTAATCATCCAAAAATGTCTTTTCCACTTCCCCAAACGTCTGGTAGATAGGATTCAGGCAAAGAGATTAAAAAGCTAAACTCAGCAACTTGCTCTGACTCTCCCCATTGCATTCCAGTCACCAAGGGGGTAATTTTTTTGCTTCAAATGTAAAAAAACATTTATAATGGAGTTTATTTAGACCTTCTTGCTTTAAGTAAGCAAGTTTTTAATCTATCACATACATTCCTGTAATGTAGGTTTGATGTTAATGGGTTGTAAAGTGGGTAATAATTTCCTAACTGACCTCTTCAATCAGATTAGATCATATTATTGACCATGCTGTTTGTTTTATAACCACAATCATATTGTGGAAGAACATCTCTTGCAAGTAGCACATTTGTAAGTGCCCATTAAGGCAAAGGTTGACAGGTCTGCATGTTTGGCAGTTTTTTAATATTTCTTTTTACCTTGCTGGCAGTATTCCCATCAGGATCCTAAAGCTATCCATTTGTATGTTTCTGGGTTCCTGCCTGGGGGTTTTTGTTTTGTTTTGAAAGATGCTGTGAAAGAGAAAAAAGTCAAAAAATATGCAAACACTGTGACTTTCAGAAAAGAACACCCAAATCCACCAGTCATTCCTCCAGTTTTTGAATGGTTCTTTTAGTCACTGCAATACTCTTTCTCAAGAGTAAACTCTGTGGAAGTTTTTTCAGATGACACAACAGGAATTTTTCAAACATTTGTAAGAAAATTACCATTAATGAGCTCTTTTCAACACTCATTTATGCATTCAATAGCTGCATTTAGCAGAGGTTTTTGAGCTCCTTATCCCTCCTAACCAAGAATGATAGCTCATGATCAGGCACTGGACTGGGACTGAGACTGACACAGTAAATCCTCAAGCCCTCAGGGCCAATGTCATCCCAAGAATGTTTCAAACCAAGTTTCTCAGGCTGTGGCTTTACTTTCCTTTATCACAGTTGGATGTGTCTTTTGTGGGTGCTACTGCAACTTACTGTGATGACTTGTAAGCAGACAAATAGTCTGAGTACAAAATACAAATCTAAAAAAGAGCAGTAGAGAAAAGCAAGCAAACAAAACACACTGCGAACTGCCTTTGCTGTTAGAAGAAACAGAGCATTAATTTTTTTGTCATCCTGCCCTGCAGTGTGGCTTTGGCAAAAACACTTTTCTCTTAATGTGCCAATTGTTCCTCTTTAAAATGAGGATAATGTTTTCCCTCACTACCCTCACTTGTTAATTTGTTCATCAAGTTTTAAGGTTTTCCAAGGCAAGATTTATATTCATATGTTGTTCAAGATAATAGGATCCCAATATTAACTTTGGGTATTAAAAATCTTCCCATAAAGGTTTCAGTTTCATGATATGAGGATTCCAAGTAAAACAGCTGAAGTATTTATGACAGGCAAGCAAGGGAAAAAATCCTGTCTTCCATTTTCATTTTATTGCACTTGACTGAGTCTCCAAATTGTGTTTCAGAGTTGAAATTGAAATGATAAGCACAGAAAAGTAAAGGCAAACGCCAGAAGGAACAGGAGTGCTGTCAGCTACACATTATTCTTTTCTAGTTGTTATTTCTAGTAGTGAACTAAGCTGTTTTCCTCCAGTTCAATGAATATAAATATCCAGATATTCTCTCCCTCCCTGCAATTGAGAGGTTTTCCAAGTATGTTCACTATGAAACAGCACTAACTGATGCTGTGTTATTAGATTTTTATTACAAATGTCTTCTCTCCATATGATATAAAGATTTCTCCTACTGCAGTTGAAGTAACTTCTCAAAATTGTCAACACAAAATGATATTCTAACAATTCATAAATCTGCTATTAAATCCCTACTGAACTTAAAGGCAGATTAATCTGAGTAATCTTTTACCCTGCAGTAACTTGTTCATTAGGCTAAATTTTTATGCACCTAAATTACCCAATATAATTTGGATTTGTGGGAAGAATTTCTTCACTGTGTACACAGAGATCATTCAGTCTTTAGTCAGGAAAACATCAATTAAGTGTTAAACTGAAGAACTGGAATTCAGCCCAACTGCTCATTGATGCCTGTTTGTTTAAATTACACTGCAACAGAGTTTTTAGGAAATGCAAACACAGTACAAAATCCAGATAGAAGTAAGTTCTAAAAATGTGAATTTCTGGTCCATCACAGCAGACATGGCTGAGTAAGCTGTCAGTCATGTCCATAGAATCATGGAATGATTCAGGCTGAAAAAGATCCTTTTTGCTACGATGAGGATGTTGAAACACTGGTAGAGGTTCCCCGGAGAGGTAGTAGATGCCTCATCCTTGGAAACATTCCAAGTCAGGTTGGGTGGGACACGGAGGGACCCGGTCTAGTTGAAGATGTCCCTGCTTACTGCAGGAGGGTTGGGCTTGGTGACATTTAAAGGTCCCTTTCAACCCAAACTATTGTAGGATCATTGAGTCCAAACACAAACCTAACAGTGTAAAGTCCAAGGCTAAACCATACCTGTAAGCACCATGTCTACATATCTTTGAAATTCCTCCAGGGATGGTGGCTCAATCACTTTCCCTGGGCAGCCTGTTCCAATGCTTGACAAACCTTTTGGAGAAGAAGTTTTGCCTACTAGGTAATCTAAACCTCCCATGGAGCAATCTGGGGCCACCTCCTCTTGTGCTATCACTTAACTCCCCAGAAGACGAGACCAACACACAGTGGCCATCAGTAAACTTTGGAGGAGCAGTACCTAGCACTGTGCTGCACTCAAGTAACCCATGGCTCTGGGATGACAAAACTGCTGGCTCAGGTGGGGCCTTTCTGCGGGGTACCCAGAGTCCACATAACAATGCATGTCCATTTACTGTTCCCTTATATGCCCCTCAGGTATTAGCTTAATGCTAGATTAAAAGAAACCAAACCCAAAGAATACTATTTCTCCCCACCAAAACTCGCTTAAGTTCACCTTGAGAGCACCTCAAGTTCATTCAGTGCTAGACTACAGATAGCTAAAAAATTACTAACATCTGTACTGCAGAGCTGCTTTTAAAAGGCTCTACAGCTCAGTTAAAACAAAGCACAATGCTCTATTAACTATAAATGTAAGAAACAGTAAGAAACTTCCAGTTGAATTTAACATTCAATTATGGGAAGATAAAGGAATGTAAATCTCTACATTCAACTATCACACCAATGCTGAAACCCTCCTGTGTTACATTCCGTAAAGCTTCTTCGATTTGTTCAGACAGAAACAGATTTCTGTCAAAAGATATTTAACTTTTTGAAGAAATCGTTTAAACTAACTTTTGATTTGAATTTCTAATTTAAAAAGAGATAAATTTTAAAATTTTATTTTTGAAACTATTGATTTTAAAAACATTGTTAAACATTCAGATTTCTTGTCTTTTCCTTCTTTTCCCTTGCCTTTGAATGTAGTAGAGTTGTGTGATCATTACA
>WEIT01026570.1:17136-37824 GCA_013389985.1 Dryoscopus gambensis
ACTTAATGAAGATTATGACACTCAGAAACAACATGGAAAGAAATCAAAACCAAGTATGAAACTTTCTCCACAAGTTTCAATAACTAACTAACTAAATAAATCAATGCTCACCATAACAGACACAAATACAATTCTTGGGCTAAGTCCATCTTCCCAGTGCAATTTGTGCACTGTAAGGGTGGAGATGCAAGCCTAGAGACTGAAGCAAAAAGATGTTCAGAATATCTTTTGATGAGGACAGCTGCTTGAGTTTTGAAGTGATCCCAGTACAATTTGTGTTAGCTAGAGGTAAGGAAGGAACAAGGGGAGGAGAGAATGAATTACCCAGCCACTATAGAGATTAAAAGTTTTGTTTGTACATGAAACTACGCAGTACCATCCCGCCCTATTCACCAGGGGGAACTCCAAAATAAGGTATGCTACAGGATCAGCAGGAGTGAATTTCCTTACAGAGAAAGGTTGTGGCTTGGAGAAAGTGTATAAACAGTGGAAATTGTCTATACTCGTGGATGGAAAATCAGAATACACTCAGGCTCATAGGAATAGATGCAAGTTGTGTAGAGAAGATTAAAATCCTCCAGAACACTTGCAGGAACCCCGTAGAATATTTGCTAGCATTAAGCTTTCTGGAGCAGGCTGACTCCTTAGGAAATCCCTAAAGTAAATTAGATCGTTTGCCTTATAACTTTCCTCAAAGACAAAAAATTAGGAATCATCACATCCAGTTCTACTTTTCTACCCTGTGATATTTTCACAGTATCTTTTTCTGTAAGATAGCTCAAGAAAAACTTTTTTTTTTTACTCTTTTACTGCAACCTTACAGACTTTGTCTGAACTTTTTAATCTTCCTTCCTAAGAAGGTGTATTCAAGACTTGGCTTGATTACACCATTCACTCTTACTTACTTGAACTTAAAAGGGACACATCTTTACATTTTAAAGTAAAACAGGAAAAGGCCATTCCTTTAACCTTGGAGAAGGTTATGAGCATTTTAAAAAACTCATGCAAAATCAAAATTGTTTCCCTGATCTTTCATTCTCCCCCAGATGCATGGCTTTGTCTTCAGTATATACAGGATACTGAATAAAAAGGGCCTTTGTGTGTGATACACTCATGGAATAAGACTGAAAATAAAAACATCAACTTTTATGCAAAAAGCAAAAAACAAACAAACAAAAAACAAACAAACAAAAAACCCCAAACCAACAAAAACCCTCAAAGGAACACTGCAAGTTAGTGTTTTGTGTCAAAGCTAAGGTTGCGAACTGATAGAAAAGTTCTGTAGTCTAAAACTTAAAATAAGATATTCTCTTAACAAAAAAAGTGAAGAAGAACATTGAAGTTTCTATGTGAATTACAAATTTTGCATTCCAAATTCATTCTGAAAAAGAACACTGGAATGATAAAGGAGTCATTAGTTGAAGGATGACAGGAAGAAGGCTGAAAAGACCTGTATTTGGTTAATAGTTAGTTACATCATTAACACATACAATATCTGGATTCCATGTTAACTAATATATAGTTAATATAAAAAATAACAGTTCATTAATAATAATTCAACACAATAATAGCAGAAGTTAATGTCTAGACAGTCAAGCCAATGATATTTTTTCATCTTTTCATTAGTGATCAAAAAAAGTAATTATAATTCAGCATAAACTTCTCAGCCAGTGTGCCTGGTAGGCCCCTATGCAATCTACTGCATCCTATATGGGGAAACACATCCATTTCTTCTGAAACACCCTGGCACGGCTGACACCACCCCGAGGCAAGAGCCTGTTGTCCTGTGTCAGTGGGCCCCATTCAATTCTTAAAACTCTGAATTGGCTCAAAGAAGCAGAGCCAATCACAGATGGCGAAGGAAATGTCTCTTAGGATACACCATCATGTGCTCTGGCTTCTTTCTTCAATCCACTATTTCCAAACAAGTTTTGATCCATTAAGAAAATGTTATTACTGCGCTTCAACTTATGCTCATGGAAGTTTAGCCTCCTAGGAGTGTGTAAGTGTCCCCAAACCGCCTTAATTGTTGAGCTGAAGCAGTCTGATACTGGAGTGTCTCTAAGACTACACAAGAATGTATGAATGGCAAGCCCTGGACTGTGGATCCCTGCAGCTTCCTTGCATTCTAGCAGCAATACATCAAACCTTTGCTGTCAGAGAGCAGCAGAAACAAAAACCCAGTTAGTAATAAGCAGCATTCTGAAAGGAGAGATAACAATAATCACGGAAATTGATAATTTTGCAGGTTTTGCTCAGGAAGGAGGCACCATCCACAGTTTAGTTTTAATCTGCTTTAGAGAAAAAAGCATATTGCTTTTGGCATCAGATAAATACAAAAGGGAGACTGAGGAGATTAATTAGTTTTAGTTTACTGAGTGCCCTTCATTATTATTGTTGAAAAAATGCACTTAGGCAGCTAATAAGGAAAGTATTTTAACTCTAATGGACATAAACATTGTATTAGGTTTTGGCATTAGAAAATGGAAACAGAGTTGTCTTAAGGCTGGCTGACATATTAAATACTATCTTCTTTTCTTCCACTTTAGAAATGTTAATTGAGCAACAAAAGACATCAATATACCAGTGAAGTTCTCCTCAAGTATTAGCAACTTTCCCTGGTGACCTGACAATACTGGATAGGTGAACAGCTGCTCAGGAGTGCAACCATTATGAATTTTATTCCATTTAATAGCAGATGCAGGAAATGGAAGGTTATATTACAGATCAATACACAGGCTAAGGGAACCTGACAACCTTTGGTTAGAATCAGAAGAATAAATGGCATTAATTAATTCACAGAGTTGTTGAAAAAAAGTACTATTTTTCTGTAACTGAGAAAGAAGAGAAATGCTCTGCTGTGAAATATAATATTGATTAATGTGAAAAGCAGCCTCAGTTATAGGTATCCTGCCATCGTACAACTTGTAAATTCTGTTTAGGCTGCCACTTGAAGAAATCTTTACTATTTCTTTTGATCCTCAAACATTTAGGTGACAGGATAGTACCTAGCTGTACTGAATATACTTTCCAGTTTAATAATAATGAGACTATAACGACATTTAATTTTTAAAACTATATTTCATCGATTATTCTCACATATTTATAACTCCCTAACTCTGAAACTCTGATCTTGAATGTCAACAGCACGTGGGAACACAAATTCCATTTATAATTAGAGGGTCTTTAAGCCTATCACATAAGAAGAGTTGTATAATGGAAGAGTGACACACTAAGATACCCCTCAGAGAGCTTTAGCCTCTGGACGCATTGAAAGGATACATGTAAAAGGTTATTTCTGTAACAGGGGTTAGCACACATCAACTCTGGGGTGCTGCACAAAGGATGTTGAGAACAGGCTCACATTCACAGCGGTTTATTAGAGGGCCCATCACTAATGGCATATATTGAGTCCAAAGGTCGAAGTTACTTTTAGGAGAGAAGAGGGAGGGAGGGAGAGAAATTTTGGAGCAGTTTTGATGAGGAGCAACTGCCACATGGCTGACTGTCAGTAAACTCTGTACANTCAAGGGGTAGAAAAAAGGGGTACAGAGGGGTGACTTGCAAATCAGTGTGAGGATCTGGCATATCAGCAATATCAGTGTTTACAGCTACAAGACTTTGGGAGTAACAACAGAGTAATTGCAGGGGAAAAGAACTGTCCTTTTGCCAGACTGGAATTTTGAATGATTTAATCAGTGCTTTTATTTGGGAAAACAAAAAGGGAAAAGCTGAAGTATTTAGACCGTACAATCTAAGATAAAATCATCTCACAAGACTATCACCTAGGTTGACAGAAAACCTTCTATCTCCATTTTCAATATGTGTCTTAATAAAGCCTAGGCTTCTATTTTAACTGAACATTTCCAGCACTTTTTCATGTTCAATCCTTGCCCCCAAACCTTCCCAGAGTACATCAGAATCTTCTATATAACCAGATTTTAACCTCCAGGAATCACTTGCTAACAGAGGTGACCCAGGAAGACTGTTTTGTATCTCTGTACAGGCATTTGATACTCTCCTATCAAAACCATACCCCAAAAAAGCATGAGCTAGGGACAAGAAGAAAATGAAAGGATTCACTTCATCAAGCTAGTTCTTGCTGAAACTTGTCCTGCTGTTACTACTGACCTGTCTTTCTGAGGCAATTGAGAACCAATCCTATTTTCTGTGTCCTCAGTAGACAGAGATAACATCACTTACTCCTGGGGAGAGGTGGTCTCTCTACCTGGATCTAAACAGTCCCAGGCTGGGGCAGTCAGCCTAGATGGACATAGAAGACAAATCAAGCACAGGAAATATCCTGACCTGATCTTTGCAAATAATTTGGGGAATTCTCTGTATGCATTATCAAACACAGATCTAAAATGAACACCATTAATGCCTTAGTGTTCCCATTGGTGCAATGGCATTCTGGGAAAACCTGCATAAATTCTGCGCATACACCTTGTACCAAGAGAAGAGACTTGAAATCACTGGCAGTTTAGTCCATACCCCTTACACTCAGCATACTGGCTCTTGATTTTCACTTTCTTGCAGCAGTGACTAAAGCTAGTTGTCATAAACTGCAGACCAGGTGACTCCATGAATGCATGGGAAAAATCTGCACGACTTTGTTTTCTACGAGTGACTCCTCCAAGCATGAGCACCCTAGGGTTGTTGATTGTCTTCTCCTGAACAGACCAAAATAAAAAGCTCCCCATTTCAGACACAGTGGGGCAGGATGGGAAAGGAACAATTTCACAATGTCTTCTCTTCCAGGACAACAACCACGCAGAACTATTTACAATTTGCCAGCAAAGCCCGATGCAACTTAAGTTGCCTTCTCACTGAGCCTGCCATTTTAGCCTGTTGGAGAGCTTTTTTCCCATTGCTGTCTTCAGTTCACATATCTTTTGCAGCTCCTCCCCTACAAATATAACTGGGCTACAAATGGTTCACTATTTGCTCCACTGCTTGATTCCTTCCCTTCCAAGTTCCTTTCTTCTGCATTCTCCTTCCTGCTCATATTCCTGTGGTGTCCAGGACATGTCTTTTGTGCACACGTGAAGGGAACATCACATTTACACTAACGGTGAAGGTACCTGATGAAGTAGAGGACTGACACAAGAACCAGGCTTAGGAGAATGCCCTTTGAATCCTCCTGGCGGAACAAAATATTTGTGGCTGAATATCACCTGAGATCTCTGACCATCCTGAGCATCAGAGCCCTCATATGAATCTAGAAAATGATCCTAATGTAGAAACAAAATATAAAAGAAGTCACAGTCCAGATGTGAGTTCTGGCTGATCGTTATTTTGAACTCTAAAAGAGATTCTGCTATACTGATCTTCCATCTTCTCTGTATGAACATGCTACTAGAAAATTGTTCCAGCATGTCCTCTTGGAGATCTGCAGGAGGATGACCATCCAATTAAAATTCATGGCTAGTATTCCCAAAAGTCTGGCACATTAATGTCCTGTAACTGTTAAGAAGCAGATACTGTATCTGGAAGAAGTCATTCAACAGTCCTTCCATAACCATAATTTTCCTGTAATTTTTGCCAGGTTTTCCAGACTTGCCTTTGATTTTATCAGGAATCATCTGGTAATCGTATTTTCAAGCTGCATATTTAGTTAGATAAGGAGGGTTTCATGTTATTATTACTGTCTGTAATAATAACTGTAAAATAACTACTGTCCAAGATGTAGTAAAAGAATTCTTGTAGAAGTGGCTGTAGACTTCAAACACCTCCATATAATTCTAGCAATTATTAGAAATTAGTGCCTGTTATCTTTTTCAACTACAAATGCTACTACTTTGGGTCAATAGCTCATTTTCTGAAGACCTTTCTGAACAACTTTTAGTAAAGATATTTTCTTCTAGCCATGTAGCATAATGAATATAGATTTGTTCTTCAAGCTAGATAGTACAACAGCAACAGCTACAAATTTAAAGGGGCTGCCAGGAAAAATGTGTTCATCCACAGTAATCATCAGTGGCACCTGATATATAAATAAATAAATAAATAGCTGGATAGATAGCTGGATAGATAGCTGGATAGATAGATAGATAGATAGATAGATAGATAGATAGATAGATAGATACCTCTGCCTTGTCCTCAACAACCTGCAAGTTATCACTCTTCATTGGGTGCATGAGGAAGAGCCTCGCCAGAAGGTCAAGAGAGCTGATCCTGCCCCTCTCCTCAGCCACATGGGGCCTCATCCTGGAGTGTTGTCTAGTTCTGGGCTTCTCAGTACAAGAGAGACATGGAGCTCCCAGAGCGGGTCTAGTGGAGGACAGTGAGGATGATGAAGGGATTGAAGCATCTCTCTTGAAAAGAAAGGCTGAGGGGGCTAGGCCTGTTCAGCCTCGAGAAGAGATAACCAAGAGAGGACTTTATCCGTGTCTGAGTATCTAAAGGGGGATTGCCAAGTGGATGGACCAGGCTCTGCTCACTGGTGCCAAGGCATAGATAAGAGGCAGTGGGCAAAAACTGATGCACAGGAAGTTGCACCTGAACACGTGGAAGAGCTCTGCTGTGTGGGTGACTGAGCACTGGAACAGGTTGACCAGGAGATGTTGTGGAGGCTCCCTCATTAGAATCATCTACAGAAGTTGCCCAGGCACAATCTTGACTACTGTGTTCTTGGGGACTCTCAGGTTGTAATAGACGACCTCCAGATCTCCCTTCCAACTTTACCACTCTGTGATCCTTTCATATTCACCCACCACATGGTTAATGCTCCAGAAGGTCAGAAATGGACTTCCCCAGCACAACAAACTCTCCTGACTAATCATGAGACTGTGCAACCACTCCCAGGCACTGGCAAATCAGAAATGTACCTGGTTTGAAAGATGCACCTTCTTGAGTAGCATTACAGCCTTCAGCACAGTGCTCTTTAAATGTGCAAAATTATGTAACTTAAAATAAACAATTTTGATACAGTAATCTCGTGGAAGGTGACAAGGGTATACAATTCAGCCAAGTTACCTTCCTCATTCTAGAGCTGTGGAATCATTTTGGTTTGGGTTTCCATGAGACCTTGAATCAGTCTGCTTATGCGCAGTTTGTGACCATATTAGTAGGTACTTTTCATAATTAAGCAAAAAACTATATTTGACTGATTGAATCACTTAAAATGAATCCATAAAGCAAGTATGCAAATTAAACACAATTCTCACAGCTTATATTTCTATGATGGCACACATTGCAGGGATAACCATGTGATATGGTGAAAGCTATATAATTAAGGTGTTTCCCATCCTCTTCTGTCTACTCTGCTGGCTTTCTGCCCTCTAAAGTATTTTCCATAGGACTCTTAACTATTTTATAGTCTCAAGCTTCTTTAGGCAGCTGCAAACTTTAAAAAACAATCACTTAGTCCCAAAACTTTATTTCTTCAATCTATTCTGGAAAGTACTTTCCTTACAAATACTCCGTAAGACCTCGAATGCATGAATTTCACTCACACACGAGTGGCATTGTTTTGTCACCCTACAGGTTAGTCAGGCATCATATCTTAAGATACAAAACCAGAAGCTTTGCACTCTCTTAGAGAGAAAAGTCAATTTCTCAGACATTTGCTTTTAACCAGAAAAATCCCCAGAATAACAGGCTCAATAAACCTGCACTTTTGGTATTTATAAACTATAATTTGCTCCTGCATGGTTCTCTGCAAGCTTTGAATTAGGGTAAGGAGCAAATGAAGTATACACCAATTTCAACTAGTAATTTCTTCAAATATTTCTTCCCCCTGCAAGACACATAATACATTGCACTGTAGTATTCTGCTGAACAGTTTGACATGATATTGACACCTATAACTCATTTGTTGTAATCCATTTGTGCCCAGAGAGACCCCAGAGAAATGGAATATGTGTAAAATCTTAAGGGCTATGCCCCTACCATTAAAATTAAAGTCGTGCCTTTCATCTATTCATCTATTTTCAATACTACTGAAGAGAAAATTTTAAAACTGTGAATAGTATGTATGTGATGATATATAAGCTACTCAAATATTGTTCTAATTGTTAAGAGATAAAACAACTGTGGAGAAAGACAGGTCTCAGCTGCAGTAATTTTTGTGGGAATTAATAAGAAGCCTTAGTTTGAATATTCAAAATCTGATGAGTTTCTTGTGCAAAGGTAGATTAAATCTTGCAGGAAATAAAATTAGAAAGAAGATGAGTCTCTCTCCCTCTCATATAGGCTGCTCAGGCACACAGAGCTGGCCCTAAAAAATTTGTTCTAGGAAATACCACATCCTTCTCCTCAAGCCTTTCTATTTCTTCCTTACAAAGGAAAAATGTAGTACTGGCAATGTATACAACAGCACTAAATAAACTTTGAAGTTAGAGCTTGCAAAGTCACAAAATTGTTCCGATCACTGGTGTTCCTCAGCACCTTCAGACAGAAACTCAGCTTTGTTCTTTTGGAAAATCATGAAATTGCACACTAAAGAACTGAATTTTTCTAAATGCAGAGTTCTACATTCAAAGGGGAAAAAATACCACACTGATGGTTTAATCCACTCTTCTACCAAGGTGAAGAAAAGACAACTGTGGGTGAATCAAAGCTGTCAAATACTAGTATTCTGCTTTGCTTTGCCAAAATACGTGTGTTGTAGAGCCACTGTTCATTAAGTGCACAGCACAGGAAAATTTTTACAGGAATAGATGCCTATTTTTTCTTTAATTCAGCATAGTTTAACAGGAAATGAGAAGGTTCCTGTGGGCCAAACTGTACTTCACCTATACATACTTTTATGTGGCTACCACCTAACCTAGGTTTTATAGGCACTGTCACACCCAGATGTACTATTTAAATGTGATATTAAGGTATGTAATTGCAACTAAATGCCCTTGATACCTGAATGAATTTCCTATCAGTTTCAGAGTGATCCTCACATGCTGAGTGATCCTCAACAATGGCTATCACAACCTGGTTTGTAAGTGATGAGAATTACATTTCTAACCATTCAAAACTAATATGTTTCAGATATATTGCTATCATTTCGCTATAAATGGTAAATAACAGTCATTGTAACAGTAAGGGTATATAGGCACACAATTTCATTTCAATAGGTATGTTGCAATTTTCAATAGCCAAAGGTAAAACTCTACTTCTAGTCCACAGATGATGCACAGTTTTATTGATTTCAACTGAAATTGTTCTTGTAGTTCTACTAGCTGCATTCTAATTTTTTGCACTTTTCTTTCTCTATCCTAATTTTTCTGATTTTCCTCCCTTTCAAAATCAATCCATGATCTTGAATGAACAAATTTTTATATATATATATATACACTCTGTGTCTCTCTTTCAAAACCATTTAACATTTTCATTTAGAAGCCTGTTTGCCAGAATTCTGTCTCAAATAGGCCTTCTCTGTCTAATTCACAAGGGACATGTTGTTACGTGCACAAGATACATAAGAATAAATATTTGCACCAGTTGTTAACCTTGTACCCTAACATTTATGTATGGAAGTGTGATTTTTATATTGCAATTAGCAAGTATTTTTCAAGCTTTTGTGGACTTTTATGAACAAAAGTCAATTTGAAGATATCTTTCTTTTATAAAATAATAAATATCAGAGGAGCCTATCATCAGAAGAAAAGTGACTGCAAATGCATAATGGGAAGTAGAGACATATGAAGAAGATGGCACATACTTCCACAGTGAGGCAAAACAGTAGAGAGCAGCACATGTGGGAGAAGGGGCTGAACACCCCAGCCAGTGCCAGGAGCCCGGTTACCTTGGCCGAGCAGCTGGACTTAGCCATCCTTCTCTAGAGGTTTTTGACAAGTCTGGGCTGCAGGCCTGGGGAATCCAGGAGGGCAGTTTCTCCTACACCTCAGTTATGCCAGCACAGCTTCCTGTAGGGCAACGCTCCGAACTTACCACAAATAACTGCAGCTGAGAGCAAGCACGGCCAGAGACACCTCCGACCACCATGCATTGTTGAGCTGCAGTGCAGCTTCTCTGGGCTCTGTCGGGGAGCAAGCATGCCTGCCCTGGTCCTGGTGCTTTTATAACCTCTCCTGACCAGCACAGCTGTCTGCGCAGCATGTTTACAACACAAGCGTATGAGAAGTAAGAAAAAGTTCAGCCTTCATTTCTCCCACATCTTACCTATACCTGGCTGCATTTGGTCTGCTTCTGTAATTACATGTGCACATAGTGTTTGCCTTTAAGTCCCTCCCCATCTCTTTTTGTTCCACGTTTACACAGAGAAAGAGGCATTTTGGAACTGACTCATCCTGAGAGACCACCTCTTATGATATGGGGTTTTTCCTTGCATTTCCTTCTTCTTGATGTAGGGAGATCACCTTCACCCTTTCCTATTTCCAGCTTCTCTTTCCACCCTGTAAATAGGTGCTGGGTTGGGGTAAAACATGGAGAAGTGGAAACTGCATTCCAAAATTTATATTTTGAAAGTGCTTTTTTTTATTTTCCATGTCCCTAATAAGGTTTTGTTAGCCTTGGTTGCTTTAGTTTCCTAAATGTTAACATAAATGAGTTTTCCTCAGAAGTGTTTTCCATATACATATATATGGAAGATAGGAAAGCAAAGAGGGAAAAAACCCACGGTGGTGCAGAATCTATTAAAATCTCCATCATGAGAAGGCAATCTCATCATTTTTTGATGAAGTGGCCTTTCACAAGTGAAGCAAGTTAAACTGTTTTGGTCTGACAGCCATCTACCATGAAGTTCAATAATTTCAAGTGCCTAAGAGCTCTAGCCTTAGGGCCCAAACTTAAATGTTTTAGTAAAGCCATTTGTACAATCATTGTTTTAGTTTATTCTCTTTTAAAATGTTTCCCAAGCTGTAAAAACCCTTGTCAATAACCTCATATGCAGCTTGTTAATATTTAAGTAATTAGTTGTCTTACAGCACTAGAAAGCTTTCAGTAAAACTACTGAATTCATCCTTTTTTTTACAAAGTCTGATCTTCTCTCATGGAAAACAGAGGCACAGTTTGAGATAAGAAAGCAATTTGATTTTTAATGGCTCAGGCTCTAAATTTTCTAGATGTATTTGGTTGAAGAATTTGGTAATTCTGGAATAAAATTTCTTTCCAGCAATATTTTTAGAAACAAAACCAAACAATATTTGTCATTTGTTTCATTCTGTATGATGCTATAAAGTCCTAAATTGCATAATTTTTCAAATTAATTTGCCCAATTACATGTACCAATAGAGGAATGAAGAAAAAGCAAACAAGCTATGCAATTCAGTTCTGTGATATTTCAGGCATCTCTCTTTTCCTGCACCTAAGTACTGCTCATTCTGCCACTTCCCTACTCTCCCAGCCTTGGCTTTCAGGGTACATTGCATACATATAGAAAAGACAGGAAAAGTAACAAGGTGCTGCAGGAGAAAGGCCTCAAGTAACTAAATGTTCCATTCTGAGTGATGACTGCACACTCTTACATCTATGCCTCTGAGATGCGCAATTTGCACTGTCATGGTGTATGGTGACATTCTCTTTGATTTTATCTTTAAGAGCCTAAGTATTAGACATGGATCAGGTGAGGAGGAAAGTACATAAAGCACACGCTTTCTTTCTTCTCAGTAAGAACTGTAATTTCCTTGGACTCTAGTTTTGACTATTTTCCAATAAAGAAATAACATATTAAATGTTCTAATTTTTGTTTGGTTTTGTTTTTTTTTTTCATTGGGGGAAAACAGTGCAAATTAGAAAGTACAGAGTCTGAACATTATGTAAAAGACCCCATCAGGCTCCACATGGTCAGCAGCGATAAACACCAGGTCAGGGGCATCTCTTAAGCTCTATTCAGAACCCCTATCTTGGGGTAGCCTGAGATGGCTATCTCAGGAAAAGTCTCTTTTTATCATAGGGTCCAGGTTCATTAAGAACCTTAAGGTCCAGCAAGTGAAGGAGCAAAAAAGTGGGAGTTTGTCATTTTTTTGTCTAAAAATGTAATTCAGGATACTTTATAATGTATGATCTAATTCTTAACTCTTTACTGATTCAATATAGATCAGTGATAAGATTCCATCAAACATTATTTTAAATCCCAGTAGAATAGTAATTGCCATTTCCAGCTTATATCGCAAATTATTATACATACACTGCTGCATTAATGAACTTAAGTATGACATCATGAGGTTTTAGAGTCAAAACTGGAAGGCTTAGAAATGTGAAACAGAACCAAAAAATAAAATGTGAAAATTAAACTTATAGTATGGAAGAGACACTTTTGGATATATTTTTGTAACATCACATTTTATTCTTTCAGCATCATGATACCCCAGCAATTTAAAAAAAGCTTTAGACCCTCCACTTGCTGCCTATATGCGCCCAGTTACAATTATGTCCATTAGTTGCCTTAGCAACAGAGGCAGAGGTTAAGTCATTTTCTAGAAGAGGCCCAGTGCAAATTATGGCATTATACCAACTTATTGCCAATCGTTTTAATTAAAACATTTCGCTTTCAACTCAGCTAACAGCAGAGATCAGTAAACAGGGCAGATCAAATTACTGATATTTAAACTCTCCTGCCTTTGGAAAGGCCCACTGTAGCTTAATTACTGGTGGGTAGGACTGATGGAGAGAGAGCAAAGAACTGAGATCCTTCTGGAGAGGCTCAACATATGAAAAATACAGTATCATAATTCTAAATATGTGCAACACCAAATAAAACTCATAGAGTTTCTGGGCACTTACCACTGTGCTATGGACACATCCATGGTACTGGCAACAAGAATACCTTTTCCCATAATCTTCCTCTACCACTTTTCCATTTCTTTCATGAAGCAGTTGAAGAGGCAGAAGATGCTTGTCCCATTTTGCCTTTGTGATGGTGAAAATTAATTTTTCATTTCCACAAAATGTGCTAGAGCTCAGGAGAAAAAGTATGTCCAGGCTCATGCACGTGGGGACTAGGGGAATGCCTTGAAGCCACAGGAGACAAGAGAGGATCTTGCACAGGCAACAGATTTTAAAGGGAACACAGTGCACACAGTGTAAGCCAAGAAACAGGGAAACAGGCCAGGAGACTCTGGGAGCAAGTCTCAGCACAGGTAGAAAGTGGAAAAGGAATGGGTCCAGCACGTGGTCTCTACTGTGGGGTAGCCAAAGTATCACAACACTTGACAGTCAATACAGAAGGAATCACTACCCACTCCTTTCAGTGCAGCCCGGGATGCAAGTGCTCACCTTAAGTGTTCATGTTGAGTTTCTCACCCACCAACACCCCCAAGGCCTTCTCCTCAGGGTTGCTCTTCATATTTTTGGTTTAAAATCATGTGAAGGCAGTAATGGCAATATACAAAAATTTCTGTATCTTGAGTCAGCATCTTGGTCCTTAGTACAATACTACTCTTAAACATACATACTCTTATTTTGTTGATATGAATTATGTTGCACTACTATACTATGTTCTATCTGTTCCTTCTCCAAAGGAAAGCTGGCCCAAACCTATTTAAACATTGTTTTGATATAGAAAAGAGCATTTTTCTTGTGGCAGCAAGTGAATTGCAAAAGAAATTATGCAGCCAATTCACCTTCTCCTAGCTCCTGAGTAGACCAATCGTTCTTTCCAACCAAGAATCTTAGGGGGTCTATATTTTTACCACTAAAATACAGTTATAAATTGCTAATTTATTGCAAACTAACACAGGTTGATTTTTTTTTTCTTCCTGAGTGAATAAAATTCTGAATATATAATAATAGTCACTCATTCATGTGCTGATAGATTTCCAACATGCACTAGCATATACCTTAAGCTGCTCTTTTATTATACATCCCATTGTGATGAAGAAGTACATTCAAAAGCAGAGGGTTAAATTGAGGTAAGAAGAAAATATCCATTAAGACAAAGCCATTATTCTTCAGCTAATTGCAAAAGCTAATCAGAATAATTAACCTAAGAGGAATCATAAAAAGACACATACTCTCTAAAACATACAAATGTATGTAAAAAGTAGAGGGCTCTTTATACAGATGACTTGCTAAATTACTAAGATATCTACTGTAACACCTTCATGCAAACAGAATACTGGTAAATTGTAAAGAGAAAATAAGCAGAAACAACATAAAAGCTTCATAAAAGCTAAGTTTGCAAGCCATGAAACATTTTAATACTTTCTTTGCTCTTCCTCTGCTCATCACCTCTTTAGTTCCATACACAGCAAGATCAGTTTGTATGATTATTTTGAAACCCCGAGAAGTTTGGCACGCATTTTTGAGAAATAGAAATAGATGGTAGATATGTAGAGTTTTGTCACTGATTTCACAGATTACGAGCTGAACAGAACCCAATGATAACAACATAAAAACAAGACTTTATCTCTAAAGAATATAGCATTTGATATGATAAATCAAAAATCTTTTTCCTACCCCCCCAAAAATGTATAATACAAGCCCCTTGCAAGCTTCCACCTAGCGCTGCAAGTGCTTTAAAGTCTTAGATTCTGAAGTCATCTCAAAAGAACTCTTGCAAGAATAGAACCTTTTTCTCAAAAAGGCTATTTTTAATCTTCCTGTCTGTCCAGAAAACTGTAAATGTAACTCTAATCCTTTAACTCAAAAGCCTAATGTAAAAAAACCAGCTCTATTTTGGGTTTTATGTTTATCCTTATTATTTCCAGATTGATAAATTGATGTTAGAATTTGGGAAGGCTGAACTAACAAAACCACACATACTTTTATATGCTGAATTCATTAGCAATACTGTTAGTGTAAGGAGAAATTTTGACTTGCACCAAATATTGGTATGATGAAACTGTTTGACACTGTCGCTTGCTCAGAATGCTAACAAATACAGCACAGTGAAATGTTGGGGTGTTTGCTTTATAATGATTTTTGATTTTTTGCAGGGAGGTTGGGGGATGTTAATGTTTCTTCATTCCCCTTTTAATGAAGGAACTTTTTCTTAGAATAAGGTATCAGGTTTTCCCCAGCTCTGCAACAGGCTGGCAAATCAAACTTTCCACAGCCGCTTGAGTTCAAGGCAAGTTTTAAATTATTTTGCTAATTCAAGGCCTTACATACAACAATATAATTTTTTTCAACCAATGAATACATTACAAAATGTAGATTTCACACACATCCAGTCCAAAGTTTCTAAATGATTCCTTTTCTATTCCAAATATGTGATAATATTTTGACGAGTCAAATACTACTTTGTTGAGTCTTTTAAGCCACTGATTTGATTGATTGCAAGGTTTGAAGAAATTACAGGAAAACTATTATGTGTAAAGCCTGATAAGGAACAGTTCAAATTTAATTTCATCACAATAAAAATGCTCTTAAGCCTACTGCATGCTGTTCCAAACTACATTTGATATTTGAACTCACTCAAAACAAATCTGTATCACCAAAGAATTCTACTTTTACCTGACTCATAATTAAAGCTAAGCTTCTTTTTAGAAAGAGATGCCAGCATTTGTGAATTCTATCACATTAAGCACTCCAGAAAAAACACAGGAATAAAAAAAAAATTATTGACAAAATTTATATTCTTTCAAACCAACACTTTCATGTATGTCTACATTTTACTTATATTTTACTAGCTAGGAAAAAAAATCACAGTTCCTTGGAAAAGCTTATTTTATCAGTCATTTAAATTATTTACAAGAGTCAAATGGATTGAGGCTTAATCTCTTGAAACAAGGCAAAGCCTTTAATGGGGAAAAATTGCAAATAACAACCCAACCTCCCACCACTGATACCCTTTAGGGAAACGAGAGGGATCCTGCAAATTAATCGTGTCCCAGCTTCCTCACCACTAGGATTCTGAGTCGTACAAGGACTTTTTACACTGATAACATACACACGTATAGACATACCCACACTCTAGTATTGCTTCTTTACATTAAGAATTTGATTCTAACACTATAACCTCAAGAAACCTCAGCTTTGGGCCAGCTTTCCAGTGCAGAATGAACAGATAGAACCTAGTATTGTACTGCAAGATAATTTACATCAACAAAATAAGACTACATATGTTTAAAAGTAATAATGCAGTAAGAGCCAAGATATTGACTGGGGATGCACAAATTTTTGTATATTTCCATTATTGCCTTCACATTTTAAACCAAAAATATGAAGAGCAACCCTGGGGAAAAGGCCTTGGGGGTGTTGGTCAATGTGAAACTCAACATGAACACTTGAGATGAGCAGTCGCATCCTTGGCTGCATCCAAAGCAGTGTGGCCCACAGGGCAAGGGAGGGGATTCTACCTCTGCTCCACTCTCATGAGATCCCACCTGGAGCACTGCATCAGCTCTGGGGCTCCCAACATAAGGACATGGACCTGTTGGAGAAAGTCCAGAGGAGGCCACCAAGATGATCAAAGTCCAGAGCACCTCTCCTATGAAGACAGACTGGGAGAGGTTACCCAGCCTGGAGAAGAGAAGGCTCTGGGAGACCTTAGAGAACCTTCAAGTACTTAGTGGGGCTACAAGAAAGCTGGAGAGGGAGTTTTACAAGGGCATGTAGTGACAGGACAAGGTGGAACGGATTCAAACTGAAAGAGGGCAGGTTTGGATTAGGTAATAGAAAGGAATGCTGTACTGTGGGAATGGTGAGGCACTTGAACAGGTTTCCCAGAGAAACTATGGATGCTCCACCCTTGGAAGTGTTCAGGGCCAGGGTGGATGGGACTTCAAGCAGCCTGATCTAGTGGAAGGGTCTCTGCCCATGGCAGGGAGGTGGGAACTGGATGATCATTAATGTTCCTTCCAACCCAGACTATTCTAGACTCTACGATTTAGTGCCTTCACAGAAAAGAGCAGCTTTGCAAACTGACTATTGCAGATTTTCTTCAGTTCCAAAACACTTAGTTCCCATAAATTATGCCAGATTTCTATTTCAGCCACCAAACCTTCTATCACCTCTCCTCTGAAATCTATCATCTGTTATCTGAAATCTACGTTTAACAACTTTTCTCTTTCAGCAGTGTGATATGTTGAAAGGTTGGAGGTCTCCTTTTCATCATAGCTATCTGTGTCTTGGTCAAAATACTTAACCTATAAACAACTCTGTTGATGCAAGGATTTTGGACTTTTATATGCTGGTATTTTAGAGTTTTCATTTAGTTTGGGAAATTAGTGAATTTAATTGTGTATACTGGGATTGTTTTGGCTTGCATTTGCTTATAACTTTTCCTCATGCAAAGCCCCTAACCTCATGTAACACAGACTGACAACACACAATATTTCATTCAAATAAAATATTTGGGGTGTAATATTTTGTATAGACTAAGAACATCACGCCACACAAAGACATTGCTCAGGGATGGTGTCCTCATCAGACCAAGAGAGTTCTGAAAATCCTAAAATTCTGAATAAACCTATTACAGAAATCAAAACCAAAACCAACCAAAGAAAAAGTACATAAAACTGCTCACACAATAACTATTCAGGCAATTCAGTGTCCTAAAACAGTATTATATAAGCATAAAACAAAGGGCAAGAAAGAAACTCTGGCAGTGTAGACATATGTTACTATGAACAATCACATCTTTGAGGTAACAGTTTTTACACTGAGGCAATTTTTTTCAGCTACACTGACAGCAGGTACCACATGCTGGCCTCAAAAAACGGTAACTTTTTTTTTTTTTTCACTTATTTAGAAGACTGAAAAATAATCCATTAACACAAATTCTAGATGGATTAAGAATTCTCTTGTGTTTTCGAAGTTTTCAGTGGAATAGAGAAGAAATACAAAGCAAATGAGTCTCCTACTCTTGGGAGTAGGCCCTGTACACTACTCCACCTCTCTCCTTCTCACTGACTCAATATGTCAGTGTGGATGTAAACAATAATCTCAAGCCTAAGGCGTGCAGCATGTCAACCGTCCAAACATTACATGGGCAAGCAACAGGAGGCATAAATTCACCTTGCTACCCTTAGAGAGTCAGAGAATGGATCTGAGCTCCTATTTCAGTACCTATGGATGAACCAAGATTGACTGGGCTTTACTGCATTTGATTTCTACCCACAAGAAAATAAAGACATCTGCTGCTAATACCAATGGACCACCTGCCAACAAGAAACCTTAGTGAATTATACAACAAACGATACAAGAAACCATCCTCAGGACCACTCAGACGCTCCACAAAGGGTAAGTCCTTTCACACCTCTATCAGGTGCAAGAATCGCAAGAATGAGCCATTCTCTCATTTACAGTTTCTGCCCTGAATACCTGCACACTTCTATTGCTTACTTCTCCTTACTGCCCCTTTGGGAGCAATGCCTGTTAATTGAAATGGCCCCCCTTGGTAACAGTCAGCAGCGGGTTTGATAACTGTATTCCAATAAATAATATGGCTGTATTAATTCAGACAGAGCAATTAACACACAGGCCAGACATTTTTACTGTGCCACTTTTACTGTATATTACCAATTAGGTGTTTCTATCTGAAATACTATCCCCTATTGAAAGCCAAATAAATTCAGCTGCAGATTGATGTTTCCAACAACTGTGTCCCCCATTAAGTAACATCTGACAGCGCCTTTCAAACCATACACATTGATCCTCCCTGCCCTGAACTTGCATCTGGATTCACACTAAATCCTTTTCATCTGCCTTTTATTCTTAAGGAGCAAAAATGCATGCTGATACTTTGAATAAGATATTTAAAAGATTACATTGGGAAATTAGATCCACGTTCCACTTTCTGTTACTCAGGTTCACCACAAGTGTCATTCACATAGAAAGAATAAAAATTGCTCTCTAGAAAAAATAATGTTCTATCAAATCAGTGCTAAAATTTGGAAGTGTAGGGGAGGGTATTTGTAAAGCCCCACAGTATCTGCATAAAAACATCTCATCTTCTGTCGTGACTTCTCAGAAATTTAGTTTTTAAGAAGCACAAAAAAAGCAGTAGTTTGATAAGTTATCTATGCTGATTGTGAAGGGATAACAAAATAGGTTTTATTCACTGCAAGAGGTTTTCTGAATCAGAGCTAAGTTTAAAAATGCTGTATCATTCTTATGGATAAATCACAGAAGTAATTACATTTTTTGTTCTTTTAATTGTTGAACATTATGTGGGCTTTATTATTACAATATTTTTGTAAGTGTTTAGAAATCTAAAAAGTTCTTTGTATAAAAAGGCTTCGCAGCTCCTTGCTTGGACAATTTCTGGTATTTTTCAAAAAGCCAGTGCCATTAGCCCAATTTAGACAGATATTAAGGTGTCACAAGAGCATATGGAACATAGAAACTGAAGCTATAATTGCATTTAAGGGTATTTCATGCCTACCAATCTTGCATTC
Organism: Dryoscopus gambensis; assembly: GCA_013389985.1. Taxonomy (NCBI): domain Eukaryota; kingdom Metazoa; phylum Chordata; class Aves; order Passeriformes; family Malaconotidae; genus Dryoscopus; species Dryoscopus gambensis. The sequence continues at coordinate 36,378 of WEIT01026570.1, forward strand.
TCTTTAGGCTGCAACTCTGAAATAAGGGTTGTCATTCTCTGTTTTTCCTACCTCATCATTTTCACTTAAATCCTGGCCTAGAAGTCTTCAGGAACAATTATTTTTCTAACTGTTGGTAACTAAAAGAAAAATGAACACCATTAGGAATATTCTGAGGGTAGTCTAAAGGGAACATGAACTAAATGTTTGAGAATGAGTCCTTGATTGAGAGGAGTGTGTTGCATATTCTCTTATTTGTTAGTCTGGAGTAAACCTTCAAAATACAGTATTTTGTTTTGGCTTATAAAATAAACACTGATGTTTGTTATTAAAGCTGTTAAACAGAGCAAGAAGGAAGTAATGGTGGTTTTACACTTTAGCAATTTGAACAGGTTACTTGTTATCTTCCCTCACTCAACTACATGACTATGAAGACCTTTAAGCATTACACAGTATAAAGGCAATGCAGAAACCAGGCAGCATTTCACTGCATGATTTCTCCAGAAATAGGATTCCCATCCTTCACTTGAATAAAATCCAATTTGCAAAAAATGATGGATAGAAAGTATGAAACATCAATTGTGGTATGAGATATTTGATTCTGACTGCTCTCTACATGGTATGATTGTGCACTACAAATTCTCCTGTTGATTCAAAGAGTCTAACTTCTATTTCATGCCAGTTCAAGAGAGTGATAAACACTCAACAGAATAAAAAATACAACTGTGAACTTACTGGGTGCGCTGCCTTTCCCCTGAACTTCTCCAATTCCTTAAAGCTTTCTTCAACTCCTCACTGGTATCACTGGCAGGTGTCAGCTTTCTCCCCCCAGAGCCTCTGAGCTGCTCTCCCACAGATGCAGCTGTGAAATGAGGCAGAGCCAGTAAGTGCAGCCGTTTTACAAGTTTCCTTAAGGAGCACATAGGCACTAGGTGCCATAAGTAACACAGAAGCAATCTCTTCAGCAGTGTAATATTTGCTTCCTGGAAGCTTCATGGCAGCCAGCAAAAGCAGTCACAAAGAAGTATGTCTAGACCCACTGCTATCTTACATTTTGGATCTCTTGTGAACTCCTCAATCAGCCATAAGTTAATGTAGGCGTGCATTGCAATTCCTCGAGGCATGAGTGCAACCTGCGCACACAAGTCAATTGGTCTTTATCATCTTCCTGTCACCCAACTTATTAATTAGTTTAGCTATAAACCCCCCATTGTTCATATGCAAACTAATGCTGATTTGAGATATTAAGAAAAAGTATTAAGCTTGATGTTATTTTAAGACCAGGTGGAGCTGCTGACAAAGTGAATGTTGACACCTCCAAGCACAAAGCTCAGGAGCAGGAGTTCCTGAGCTGAAGCCGGCAGGAGCGTGTCACATTTCTACTAAGCCAAAACAGCAAGCAACACAATTCATTGGGAAGTAAGTTAGAGGGCAATTCTTAAATAAGTGGTTTAGGAATCTTCTGGGG
>WEIT01026573.1:0-30356 GCA_013389985.1 Dryoscopus gambensis
AAACATTAACAGAAATAGAGGAGGGAAAAATTACTTGTGAAAGAGGGAAGAGAGTCAGGGAATTTATGAGTAAGCACTACATGAATTTATATGTCTAAATCCTGACCAATGAATCTTAAGTCGAGGCAGACACATTTGTGCTTAGGCAAAAGAAAAATATGTGTTTTAAAGTTGCACTCCATAGCAATTTCTCTAAAGGATTATTGTGTGGTTGATTTTTAAGCAGTTCATTGTCGCACTGTGATTGTACACAGAGGTCACAGTGTTTGTTTCTGTAGCTTGGAATGAAACATGTAGCTTTTGTGAGTCAATTTCTAGGGAGAATACTTTCACTTATCAGTTCAGTCATTTCCATGACTATTTAAAAATGTTAATTAGTGTTTTCAGTTTATGTTCCACTTAATAGACTTGTTCAAGTGAATGATTGTATGAAGCAAACATGACAGGACATGGTAAAAGAAACATTTCTTATTTTGAAATTGGAACGGACATTAAAAGAAAAATTAGTGTCCTTGCTTAGGCTGATTTAGTAAACATTAGCCTTACCTTTATTTTAAAGCAGAAACTCACAATCTGCTACACTGAGCCAGAAAAATGAACTGTCCACTAATTCCTATTTTTTCATGGTTCAGAAAAATGTAGAAATTTCTTTGTGGATAACTGAGTAAAATCTTTCATGAACATTTTCTTACTGATTCTTAGGTAGTTACTGTTGTATCTGTTTCCTGACTCTGAGACCTTATATATTCCCCATATTTTTCAGAAACACATGATTAGCATTTCTGAAACTGATAAATACATGCTGAAATTGGACAAAAGTAATGTTTAATCAGCTTCCTTTGGAGGTAAGGAGATATAAGGTTGATGGCCGGTAATGATGAAAGATTTTTTTTCTGTTTTGCTGAGGCATTCAGTGGGAGGGATGGCATGACTGTATTGCTTCTTGATTGCGCTGAAGTGTAAACATAGGAGTACTTTTCTGCAATGGAATTATTTTGGATTTTTACAGGAGTGCTCATATAATTATTCTCTCATCAGGGAGACCCTTGCTATTTTGGGCTGGTTTTTTGGATGCTATAATGTATCTATCATTAATTTCACAGCAAAATAAAAACAAAAAAGATGAATGAAGGCAATTATTATAATAAATTCATATTTACAAGTCTCCTGATCAACGAGCTCAAGACTTTGCTACATCATGCTTGTAATTTTCCAAGTCCCAGTTCTTTATGTTTAAATTTCTTCTGAGGGTCCACTTTTGCATGATAAATCATGTGTATCTGCTTGAGAGATGGATTTAGATCAAACTCAATTTGCCTTGTATTTTAAGGGTGGAATGGTCACAACCTTTCAGGTGCAGTCATTCACGTAACAAGTAATCACGGTCTGTTTGTGTAACCAGATCCAGAAGGTTGAAGCAGGAATGAAAAATACATCTGAAAAGTAAAAGAATCATATAATTTTTAAGGTTGGAAAAGACCTCTAAAAGCATCAAATTCAATCACTAAACCAGCACCACCATGTTCACCGGTAAACCGTATCTCTAAGCATAGAGCTTCCTTTTCTCCAGACTAAACAATCTCATTTCCCTCAGCTCCTCTTGTAGGACATGTGCTCCATATAGAGCATTTGCTTAGGAAAAATTACCTCAGGGAAGGATGGCAAGAGTTTTTATTATTTAATTTCCGTGAGGTCAGATGCAGGGTGAAAAAAAGCACTCTAAAAGCACTGGTAAAATAGAAGTTATTTTATACACAAATGGACAGAAAATCATCTTCCCACAATCTAACCTGGCCAGACTTGTGACAGATATGGTGTCTAAAGTATTTCCCTGAGTTCATATATTTTGCCCCTAAGTATTATTTCAGTAAAAACATTATTTTAAATATGCACAAGTGTGTTATTTTATGACACTTGTGTTTACAGAAATGAACTGGAAATCAAATGCTGCTGATTATTACTCAATGGGAAAATTAGCAGATTATCTTTCTCCCAATAGCCCTTGGCTCTTAACATATTTTTTTTTAACTGACTATGATATGGAATAAAAGCACTACATACTATTCTGATAGAAGACACAAGTCTTCTAAGCAAATTGACTGAATTTGCACTGAATGTAAGAATATTCAAAAGTAGGTCCATAGCTAAGGTTAAAATATTAATAAACAAAATTTTGAGGAAAATAGAAGAATTAGTTGGACTAAAGGGCTCATGAACTAAAACACAATAGATACTTGGAATTTTGGAAATTCAGGGGCCAAAACATTCCACATTAAAGTAGGAAACACATGAGTCTATAGCTTAAAGAGCTAACTGGGTAAAAAACCCCAAGAGATAAGAAATTGTGAAATTAAAAGGATGTGATAAAATTAATGTTCCAGAAGACATGACACCTAGAGGGTAGAAAACAAGTTTCCCAAAGGCAAGTTCAGATAGACTTCTAAAACTATTAAAAGAAATAGCAGAGGTCTTGGTCCTCAAAAAAGAAAAAAAAGGTAAGAAAATGAGGAAATAAATAGAGTCAGGAGAGAAGCAAAACTAACGAGGTTGAATGTATTCAAGTATGGGGGGACTGGATAATTTCTAACCCCATTTCTGAAAGAGCTGGGACATGAAATTGCAGGTCTGGGAGCAAGCACTTAGAATAAATCTAGAAAGATAAATGTGACACCTTATTTAAGAATAGCAAATTAACACCTATACTTAAGAGGGAGTGGGGGAAAGTGATCTAACCCACTGCAAGCTTGTTAATCTAATATTAATTGTATCAAAGGATTTAGAATTCTTTCTTTAAAAAAAACACAGAAAGGATGGTGAGTGTAATAAAATATAATAAAACCATGCATAAATCTCAGCAAAAATAGATCATCCCACAGTCTGTTGAAAGAGATTTTGTAGTTAAATGAAAAGATGGTGACTCTAATACATAGGGATTTCAGCAAAGTATTTGACATGGTGCTGAAAAGAAAAAAAGTTAAACCAGAAAGTAAGGAATAGTAGAATAGAGGGTGTATGTTTAAATCATATTAAAAAGGGAGAATATTGAGTAAAAAGGAGTTACCAGTGGCATTTAAGGATTTCATTAGCTGCCAAAGTAAAGAAGTGAGGGAGATACTGATAAAATTTATTGACATTTTGAGTTTTGAAGTCACCATTAATACAGAATATTTTTTTACACTGTATTGAAAGGAAAAGATGAGAGATGGCCCTGAGGACCAGAATAACAAGGATGAGATGAAATTCAGAAGTACAAAATACAAACCCATGCACTTCTGAAATAATAACAACAATTTTCCTCTAAACTGGGATTTCAGGTGGTAATGATAGAGGGAAAGACTTTGTAGAACTGACTGATCACAGACCAATATGGTGTAGCCAACAGAAAAAGGCAAAGAACATCCTTGAATGTCTCAAGTGAGATAATCTCTGTATCCCACAGAAGCAAAACTCAGACTAGATTAAATTCAGAGTAGAATAGTCATTCAGAGGAATGACTAGGAAATGAAGAACTCCTCTTATGAAAGGAGACTGAAACAACTTGGCTTGTTAACCTTGTAAAATGAAGGCTAAATAGGGATTATACTTGCTTTCTGTAAATACATCAATGATAATAAACATCCAAGAGGGAAAAGTCTACTTGGAGCTAGAATAAATGAAATTAAACTGGAACTGAAAAAAAAAAAAATGTTGGAAATTAAAAGATGGTTTCTGAGAACAAGAGTCTAGAAAAGTGTCTAATACAAGAGGGGCAAAAACCTTAATCAATTTTAAACTTTGATTAGTTTATGAAATGGGATGTGTAACATAATTTCTGGTAAAAGCAGAAACTGAACTCATTAATCTATAAAATCGTTTGCAGTTCTAAGTCCGTATTTGTGCTGAAGACGATGTGAGGTTTATGACATATGATAATAATCCATTTACATATTTAATGGGAACAATCATGGTTGTATGGCCACATATCTGATGTCCTTTCTTGCAGTACATTGAAATAATTGGCCAAAAAAAATTAAAAGCATCTTGGTTTGCTGAGTGCACACAATTTGTCATTTAGTCAGTGGTTTGTGTTTATTCATTATCATCATCTGACATTCTCTATCACAGAGAAATTTTTATGGACAAATGATTCAAAGCAAGAATGACAATATGCAAAAGAGATCAGAAAATAGAAGGCCTTTTTCCTCCTCTCTTTTATTGTTTGGTTAAGGAGCGTGTCACTGTGATCAGCACTCTTGATAAAGTATGTAAATGTTTAGAGCCTGTTATTCCTGGGCTATTACTTGCATAGTCTTATCATAACAGCAATCTGATAGAAAGTGATAGGGATCAGTTCCCAGAAGGAGAAGCTCAGAATGACTTTTTTTTCAAATAGCACTATGACATTTTGAGTTCTGGCTTAATAACCCTGATGTGGGTTTTGCCTTCAGGTCATTGAGGTATCTTCAACCTTGTATTCTGTTTTTTAATAATTCTAAAGACTCCAAATTGTGCTTGTGACCATTTCAGCATTTAAACAAGGTCTTTATCTAATGTGGTCTAAAGATTATTGTAATAAGAAGTTCCTATATTTTCCTATTCCTATATAATATTCCTATATTTTCAGGCTGCTATTTAAAAAGTAAACCAGGTTTGTGTCAAAAGGGAAACTTTTCCAGTTCAAGTGGTTTGAACCAAACAGGGATCAAAGCAGTTTATTTATTTATTAATAGCACAAAACCAACAAACCTTCAGCAAACTGTACAGTCAAGGCCAGTATTGACAATGTAACAGATAAACTGCAGTACTAGACACTGTCAAAGTTGTTAAATATCCAGCTACAAATTTCTAAACACTCTTCTAATCTCAAAGCATTTTATATAAATTATACTCAAATACATACAGGTTAATATTTACATGCACACACATCCCTCACAAATTGTGTGAGTTTTGGACACACAAACCCTCTCCAGGATTTACAGCCCTTACTTGCAGCCCCCTTCTGCGGGAGTTGCAGATGCCCCAGCTGGGCACATGTCCATGCTGCTCCCTGCAACCCTTGATGTAGATGTGGAGAAGAAATCCCCACCAGGTCGCAGACAAACGCCTGAAGTGTCCCTGATCCCTCCCCCAGCTGCCCTGTCTTGTCCAGGTGCAAGCTCCTCACAGCACCCCAGGGGAGGATGCTCAGCCTGGTTTGGGCAGGGTGGTGATGCCATGCAATGACTACTGGCAGGACCAAAACAGATTTTGAAAGTTTTTCTATTTCTGTCTCTTAGCCCCTGTTGTTCCCTACTAGTTATATTTTTAATATACTTTTTTCAAGCTGATTGTTTTTTCCAAAAGTACTTTTGCAATTCAACTGGATAATGGTCATCTTCCTGCTTAGCTTTGCTGCTCACAGACAAGTGGCACTCAGACACTTTGGGGTATTTCAGCTACAGACAGTGCTGCACTCACATTCCTGCCTAACCATAATTTTTTAACCAGGTTGTGTTTCCTCGGAAGCTGCCCCAGAGACTATAATTGCAATGCCAAATCATAAACCTCCCCTTAATGAGTGTCTGTCATAAGCAGACAGCCCAAATTTTATAATAAGAGTTGAGTAAAAACCAAGAATATTAGGTGTATCATGCTATTCTGAATTCTAGATATGAATGTCACAAACAATCAGGCAAAATATTATAGGTGAAACACAGTTGCTTCTATAAAAGCCTGAATAACAAATGACCTGTTAGACAAGTATTGGAGTTCAAAATGTGGAAAGGCAGAGCTCTATTTTCTTCAATAGTTTTCACTTGAAATTCTGTGACAGGAGAATTTATCAGTAACTCAGTCAGTAAGTCAAAATGACTTATGTTTTCTGGTGAAAAGTCTGACAAAAGTATGCTCTTTAAATTAGGTATTTTTTATGAATCAGGTTAAGCATCCAGAATCTAATCTGCACTTTTCAAATCTCCACAGTACTGTCTATAAAGACCAAAACAAAACAAAATAGCTAATGAAGAATCATAGAAAAGTTTAATAGAGTTTATTATTTCTTTTTTGTGTGTGTGTGTTTTTGGTTTGGTTTGGTTTGGTTTGGGTTTTTTTTGATGTTGAAAACTCTTCTTGGGCTTTCAAACTAGGACCGAAAGAGTGATCCTGAAGGATCATGTAAGAGAATGTTTAATGTCAGAGTTATCACTCCTTATTTTACCATATTTAGTCTTCTACAAGAAGTTCACTGTTAGAGTACAGAAGATACCTAAACTGCGTGTGGTATGGCACTTGGGAACAGATTAAATGCCTAACTTGTCAGCACAGTAAGCTCTAGCCCAGGAACACATCCACACTCTGGAAGATTAACCTACTCCCACACACTAGTTCACTAAAACCAGCTAATTTCTTTCCCTAGAAATATTCTCCACAACTGCTACCAAGGAGAAAACAGATGAAGCTAGTGCTTTTTAAGTTCTTTGTTTTCTTAGACTTTGTGAGTCATTTCTATGTCTGTACACTCTTGCCTGCAACAGAATTTTTAATAACCACCCAGTTTAGCCACTGGAATGAGCCAGACAAATAAGCTTTCTGTTCTGCAAAGAGTTCTAGAAACTAGTGTCCAGATCCTTTCTTGTTCCTGCTCTGTTTAACAGAGCATGCCTTTTCTGTGCCAGATAAGTACTTATCAGGACATTAAGATTTTTCTTCTCTTTTGTCCAGTCCTGCAGCGCTTTGTCAAGTCCTGTTGTGTTTTAACATGTGTAACTTCCACCCAGATTGGGTGAAAGTTAAGAGTCAATATTTATTCTTCCTCATGACTTGCATATAAAGTCATTCAGCTTAAAACTGTAACCTGGCATCTCTCTACTTGTCAAATTATGTCCTTCTTGCACTGATATAATAATTTGTGATTAACTTTTAAGACATCAGAGACTTAACAATTGAACAGACTCAAGGAGCAAGGTGTTGTTAAGTCAGTAGTGATTTGGGGTATGTAGCTCAAGGCTTTTATTTCCAGGAGGATAGAGTTTCCTGTTCATTGACATCTGTCTTGCAGGAGTTGTAGCTCTTAGCACGTTTTTTCTTTATCAGTTGGAGAAAGTGCTGTGCAGTAGTCATAAGCAAGTGATGTTGGAGGTCAAAGCTGGGTCTGTAGTAACAACCTGTTTATGGAGAGATTAGCACTTCAGATTGGAGGAGGTCCAGTTCTCTCTCAACCTGTACCCACTTGCAATATTCGATATTCTGCTTGAATTGAGGATTGACTCAAGACTGAAGATTTGAATTAAAATTCAAGATTGAAAATCAACTTAATTAAACTGTCTGAGAATAAATTTACATTCAAAAGTGTGTTAAGACTGCGTGCACTGGCCCTGTTGAGTTTATCAGGGATGTTTTGCTGTACCTTAGATATCATGCATACTTATGTATAAGTTAATATATATAATTGGTTTTATTGGTATTAGCAGAAATAAAATTCTTTTTTTCTTTTACAATTATTTCATCATCCTTCTATCTTGCCTGCTTCTTGCTGTAGCCTTAGAGTCTGGATTCCGACAATGAGGGACTAAACATTGCTGATGCAGTGCTACCCTTCTAGCAGGATCATTAGCTATTCCTGTGATACAAACTGAAAATAAACACAGTCAGGGACTATTATTGCCCTATTAATCATAACATACAAGCATATTGCCTAAAAATGAGTAATAAGTTGCTGTATAAGGACAAGGTGGCCCAATGTGAGGGAAAGCAAGATATAAAACAAAAAGAAAAAAATTCAAGTTACATGGTCTTCCCTCTCTTATAATACAAAATTTTGGGTTTTTTTGTTTTCTTGAGCCAGACTAAGGCATTACCTTTTTCAGAAGCTGAGACTTCCTGTCACACTCTCATCAACGAATAGATATCAAAAGAAGAGTTGCAGCAATAAAGACTTTCCATGTAAGTCTCCATTTACAGCAACAATGTAGCCTTATCTACTGAAACATTGATTAAAATGAGATGAAGACAATGCATATTTCATTCCTAATATGTTAAATAATCATCTCTTCTCTGTGGTGACCTGTGACAGGACCTGGGGCACGGCCTGAAGTTGCGTCAGGGGAGGTTTAGTTTGGATATTAGGAACAGGTTTTTCACCCAGAGGGTGGTTGGGCACTGGAACAGGCTCTCCAGGGCAGTGGTCCCAGCACCAGGCTGACAGAGCTCAAGAAACATTTGGACAATGCTCTCAGGCACATGGTGTGACTCTTGGGGTATCCTGTGCGGGGACAGGAGTTGGACTCGATGGTCCTTCCAACTCAGCATCTTACGTGATTCTGTAATTCTGGGATATTTTAAGAAGTTTATGACATTATTTCCTCTTTTCTTTTTTTTTTGTTAATAGAGTAATAATGAATTATTATTTAAGGAAACAAGGTAACAAAGTGAAGAAGCATTTTTTCTTTATCATTCCCTTTAATTCTCTTTTTTAGTTGCTTCTCATATGTGTTAAAGAAGAAAAAATATCTATATTGGTTACAAAATCCCTTTGGGGTGCCCAGCTAAAACCAGTCATGTAGGAAATAGAATAATTAATTTAAAAAATAAATGTAAAATGAATGGATCAAGTAGAGAATAGGTACATTTTTTGTGATGAAAAATCTCCTGTGACATTTGCATAGAAATGGCCTGAATATATATATTTGGGAATATAACCCACACTGTTCAGCATGGAATGTTTTATTAATCACAGTTTTAAAAGACAGTGAACATAGGAGGGGATAGATCAGGAAATAAATAATACATACTACAGAAATGGCCCTGAGATGAGTAGCTCTTCCCTTTATAAATATTACAAGGTACCCACAATCCCCCAGGTAAGAACATAGCATTCAACACGTTTAATGATGAACAACAACAAAAGAAGAACATTTTAATTTAACATGAGAGTCAGTTCCAAGTCTATCTTGGCTATCCTGAGAAGTGTATTACAGCCCTAATATTGCCAATAGTGAATTCCAGTATATTTTTATCCTTCATTACTGGAAAGTGACTCTTGCAGCTTTGTATCATATTACTGGGGATGAAATTACCTGACATTTTATGAATCATCAATATCAGATTAAAGTGGCGGCAGCTGATACAATAATGGTGCTAATAATATCTGAAATTATGACCTTTAGATCCCACACAGAAAGGGATAATTTCAGAAGGGTGGGGGAAAATAATTTTTTTTCTGTATTCCCTTTTTCAAAAAAATATTATTTTGAAAATAAGCACATTAAATTAAAAACAACCAAAAAAAGTGTGCAAAGGTGTTGGGGAGACCTCATGTGGTCCAAACATCCCCACGCTGAAGTACAGGATGAGCTGGTGACTAATTGAAGTGTTCTGATCTTGCTGGCAGGGCTTGAATGTACATTTTAAGCATTGCAATAACATCTAGAATAGCTGGCCTAAATCTCTTCCCCAGAGGCTGGCATTAATTGTGTGAACATAAGAACATTGTTAATGGGTCAGGACAAAAATCCACCTTGCTCCGTCTCCAGCACTGACCAGCAGCAGGGGCACAGGGAGCCATGTAAGAGCAGGGCAGCATATGGTGCCAGATCCCTGGAATGCTCCTTTGCCAGCAGTGGGTTGTGCCTCTGGGACTGCCTGAATGGAAGGTGATGCTTTGGCGTTCAACAGAATCCTGTCAGTTTTATATCATTAATTTATCTCATCCCTTTTTAGTCCAGAGAGGCTTTAGGCATCCAAAATGTCTTGTAGCAGCCACATGTATGACAAAGTACCTCTGTGGCTTGCTTTTAATCTGTTACTTGTTAATTTTATTTGATGGTCTTAGCATAGACGAGATAGTTTGCACTCATTTGACCCACTTTGTATTACTGGTAGTTTATAGAGATAAACACTCTTTCCTCAGTGACTTCTCCAAAATAAAGTTGTTATCCTGTTTAGATTTGCACTATCATTGGTCCTCCTTACTGTCCCTCTCTGTATCTTTCCCACTACTGCTGTATTCTTTTGCAGATAAGGGAACAACAAAGTATATTAAAGACACCTGAGCCACTTAAATAGAAGCATTATAATGTTTCCTCCTTTGTTTTCTACTTCTTTCCAAGTAATTCTTAATTCTGCCTGCTTTTGGCAGGCATTAAACATGGAGCTAATAGTTTTGCAGAGCTACCTGCTGTAACTTCAATACCTATTTCCAGTACAGGAATAGCTACTTTGGAAGCTGTCACAGTGAAAGCAAGATCACTCCAAATGCATAGTGAAGATTTCTTTCCTGCAACTCTGCTTCCCTGTCACATCATTTTTACTAGTGAAGCAGAACACGGACAGAACTGCTCTTTGCAGCAGACACAGCCCTGCAGATTACAAGATAAATATCTTCAAGGTCTGTTCCTTTGGAGTCGAAGGAGTCAGAGAGAAAGATCCAAAATGAGCCTTTTGCATCTGAAACAAAGTATGCCACATGACTGAATGCACCTTCGTGGCAGAGGGATGGGAAAGGTAAACAAGCAGCAGCTGCTGAATCACTGAGATAGATTTAGAGAAGAGTAGTCTTTCCACAGCTGTTTTATCAAAGTAAGAGGAGGAGTCACTGGAGCAAAAGGGACTGAGTTAGTCCAGTTAGGCCCGCTAAAGAGTCAGAGCACTAAAAAAGTGGGTTCTTACAGCTCTTCTACCTTCTCACAAAGAGAAGATGCACCTATTGCTAGTCTGATCCTGGAGACCCTATGAAGTGGGAGAGGAATTGCAATTGGGGAGCCAAATGTGGCATGACTAAGCCCCTCTTCGCCTGCCAGCAGCAGCATGCAGTACCAGATTCAATGACTTCCTTTAGATGTGTTGAACAAATATGAAATATGAAAATCTTAACCTGAAGAAAGGTCAAGGAGGCCTTTTCTGGCACATAACAAAAGATCATTTCATGATGGTGATACAGACGGCTACTTGTGGTGGTGCGTGTTTTAAGTTTGTTCGGTTATATTTCCCCGGTTTCTGTACACTTCTGTATGTAATGGTTTGTCCCTGATCCTCCCCTACCCCTCATCCCAAGTTGGCGTCCTCCAAGTTCCTAGCCGCTCCTCCAGTCCCCCATATATGGTTATTCCCCCCCTCTACTTCCAGCGTCTTCCCTGTCAATTACCCTGACCCCTCGCTTTGTTCCAGCAGGTTCCTATCCATCACCCAAGCCCCACCAGTTTCCCCTTATATGGTCCCTGCCAATCTCCCCAATCCCTGTCTCCTCCAGAGACCGCCCCCTGCTCACTCAATGCCCCATTGGCCCATGTGACCCTCCCCCCTCCGCCCCCTCATCCCATTGGAAGCTGTGCCCATCTGTCCCCAAGGTATCCCGCCTCCTGAGTTTCCTCATTGGTGCCCATATTGTGTATGCCCCCTGTCATGTCAGTGTATAAAAGATGCTGTACACACCAGTTTGGGGTCTGTTCTCAGTTGTCTCCCTTGGTTAAAACCTTTGCTTGCACAATGAGATCTGTCTCTCTGCACCCCTTTATTTCCTCCCTCGTTGGGGGTCACCTGACAGCTGCTGGTATTGGAGTTTCAGCTCCCTGAGAGCTGGTTGGGGCTGAGACTCCAAAGGAGTGGTTCCAGTTCTGGGATCTCAGGCCACTACCCTCTCCTGCCGCACACCGCAAGGAGCTAGCCGGTGGTCAGAACGCGGTTGCTATGACAGTTACTGTTATCAGGATGATTTATCCATGATAAGGACAGAGGCTGATTGCATTATGGTATTGCTGGGAAGATTTACAATTTATTCTCTCCATGGGGTATTGAAAACTGTCACTGATAGTGATCTCGTGACCTCAAAGGCAGGGTTTCTCATCGAGAATTCCACAACTGAAGAATTTTAGTAACAAGAAATGAAGCTCATGTTTCTTTTTATGGGTAGAGTTTAAAATTAAGACACTTGAACAGAAGTGTAGACACACTCTGGATGGACAGCCACTCAGTGGAGCCTCCTGAATTAACCCAGTCAGAGAGCCAGTGGGCACCTGGTGCCATACAACACCATCCCTGGGCTGAGAGATACATCAATGACTTCTGGGAAGTAGCTGGAGGCCAAATAATATGTTCCATGGTCCCTTAAAATATGTTCACCCCCCATACTTAGGATACTGAATACCAGTCTTAGCCCATATGGTCTGAGGAGACTGGATAATGATTCGACTTTCTAGATGTATATTGTACGATTTAAATACATTAAAAGAGGTATTTGATCATGGCTGAGGTGTGTTTGTTTTCCTTCTTGGTCATAAGTCATCACTCCTAAGGCCATGGATTTAATGTAGATCCTGTGTGTTGTATTTACCATCCTTGGGCAGAAGTTTTGCATGGACTAGTCTTTCTCAAATGATATTTCGGCCTGTTTGTAGCAAATTAAATTGCACCCCCAGTCAATTGTCAGAGGAATCTGTCCCTAAAAATCAAGGACTCTGTTCAGTACGTCTCTATTGATTATGTGGCAATAGCTCACCTGCCTGCACATTCCTTAAGACATCTGGTTTTGGTGTCTTCTTTTTGAATTGAATCCACTCCTCTGATCTGGCTCCCTGCATATCAACTATTTTTTTTCCTGTTTTTTTTCGGGTGATTTCCTTTTGTGCCAGTGACATAATTGCAGTATATGCTTTACTTCTCTGTGGAGAACGGCATTCACAGAAGGACTTTACCTCTAAATCATCAATATATATATTGTGATGTTAGTGTTAAATTCAGTTTGAGACACCAGGTGTAACTCAGCTACAGCTAAAGTTCAACAACTAATTCTACATTAAAAAAATGCTGCAAGCAAGACTCTACCAGCTTGTGGGGGGTGGCACACGCACACATGCACACAGAGTAAACCTACATGCTGATGAAATTCAGGCAATTCAGTTTGAGATCTGGTCTTCATGCATTTTCCTTAAATGATAGCACTGTGCTCAGTGAGCCAGCTGCAGCTTCAGGGTGACCCTGCCTGGCAAGACCAGGACTTTTAGTCCTACATCAGGGTATGGTCTCAGTGGCCTTTATCTGATGGTATTTCTAGGACCGTCACTCAGACTTGACTGCTGGGATCCCTCCGGGAGAGTTTCCCTTGCAAATCCAGGACTGGCTATGAGAAAGGATGTAGAATTTACATTTTCCTGCGTCCAGTTAGCACTGGGGTTTTTTACTGTTATTTCATCAGTCCTTTTGGGATCTCTTTTTCTTACCCTTCTGTCTTTCTGAATTCTATCAATACACAGAACAACAGGAAGTTAAATGGGCATCTTGGGTCTGAGCTGGTTTCTTTTGCTTCCTGCTTTTTGTTTATCTCTCTAAAGTTGACACTCTGTCTAGTCTAAGGGTTGGCCTCATTTACATGCACACAAAAAAACTCAGATTGTGAATTAGGTAGAAGAGTAGGGATACTCTACTGTTCAGAAGATTACTTCTATTTCACTATTTCTGTTGACTTCCATATTTACGGTGGATTAAAATTCATGCTGTCTGGCAAAGCAATTCTCTTTTCTAGTCTTGAGACTCTTCTTTCTAATAACGAAGTTACTCAGATTTATGCAGAAAAGCAAGCCAAACATTGTACTTTCTTCATGTTGCTTGTCTGGAAAAAGTGGCTTCACAAAATTTGTTGTGGAAAAAAATTTCTTCTTCCCAAATTTGAAACAACTTTTCTACTTTGCAAGGTTTCTGATGTTCAATATTTTCTTGTAGGTATATTCCTCTGAAGATTCTTACTTACTCTGTGTTCCAAAAGGAAGTAAAACCAAAAACATTTCCCTAGCTGTCTGTTTAGACAAATTGAACTGGTTTCGCACAGTACCAGCATCATAACACTAACCCAAGGGAAATATAAAGACTGATAAATATGAGCATCCTGTCAAGGGGCTTGTGAATGGTCCAGTCCAAAGCTGAGGGCAGGAGAAGACTTGTGGTAAGAGAGGAACACAGAGCAGGACATGGAGAAATAGCAGGGTAGAAGAACCTCACAAAAGGTAAGGCAGGGAAAATGCTGCTTATTGGAATCACAACTCCCCATCTGTTTTTTTCTCGGATTTGTACAACTGCAAACACCCCTTTCCTCAGAACAAAAGTGATGAGCTTTAAAAGTTACATTGGTAGATGTTTCACCTCTCATTTTCATGGCTTTTTGTGCTCCTCAAGAACAACCACAAGAGGAAATGCTGCAAGAAGCATTATTTACGAGGATTTCTCTGGGGTTCCATAGTGTCTGATGCTCCCCAAAATGGAGATGCATGATTAATTTTTGTTGCTAGGACAAGTTCTCCTTTCAGCTTGCTTTTATCTTCTGGAAAGTCAGCTAAAGGATAATAAAAGTGGAACTGGTGTGATAAAGCCTCAGTAGAGTAAAATCCATTATATATAAAAGGAGACATGGAAGGATCAAAGAAGGAGCTAAATGTGTCCCGAAGTACTTCAAAAAGTGGCTCACTTAGGAAATATTGATCATCTCAGGATAGAAGTGGAAAATTGGCCAGCTTTTACTGAGAGAACTGAAGAAGCTATTGTAGAGGTGGAAGGGCAGCAAGTCTTTCACTCTATATGTAGGTTTACATACTTATAATTGTTATGGTTATTTGCAGCTATGTGAATTAGTGTATGAATGAGACATCACCTTATCACTGGTGTTTTCAGGTGTAATCCACTTTATCCAGAGTTTTTGTTTTTAGGTTTGCTAGTGTTCCTAAATACAGAAGCTTCCTTTGTTTTCTAATAATGTAAAGTACATTTTGCTGCCTTTCATTTATGCCTCATTCTGTAACAAATTTAAAGAACAGCTTTCTGATCTGGAACATGAAGACCATAACAAGACCTTCAAGTGATAACCATTATAACATTGCTAGTAAATATTCGCAGAGTTTTTACATATGTGTACATATGGAGATGCATACAGAAATACATACAAATAGCTAAGTGTATGCTACATATTATATATTAATATTGTAGATAATATCTGATGTAATGTCATTGAATCATAATATAGTTTGGATTGGAAGGGGTCTTATAGGTCATCTAGTTCCAACTCCCCTTCCATGAGCAAGGAGACTTTCTAGTAGACCAAGCTGCTCCAAGCCCCATTCAGTCTGGCCTTGAACACTTCCAAAGATGGGGCAATATATATAATTATACATAATGCAAGAATAGGTGTAATTATGTATAACATAGTGCAAAAGTATTTCCTGAATTAAGGGAGAAACAAAAAGAAAGGGGAAAAGAATACATATTAAGAAAAGAAAGAAAAAAATATACATAAGTAGCATTTCCAGAAAAACATAACAAAACAAAAGCACTCCGTCTCACATGAACTGGAACAAAACGATGACTTGTCTCCTCCTACCCTGAATGTCGCTCCTCAGTATTGCTCCCTGCTTGCAGTGATGGTGGATTGACAACCTTCCAGGACGAAGCAGCAGCACTCTGGGCTTCTGTGTTCTCACCCTTCCAACCAGCACATAAGGGAGAGTGGCTCAGCCCGGAGGAGGCAGAGAGCTCTGACAATCTGCCTGGCCAACGCCTGTCAAATTTGCTTTCTGCCTGCCGAGAGCAAAGCTGGCAAAAACCTTCCAGGTGAGGAACCTGGAGACCTGTCAGTTTGATTTTTCCCGGTGGAAAAATGGAATATTTGTTCACAAAATAATTTTTTTTTAAAAATCAATTTTTCAAGAAGGGCATGTTCTATCAGAAAATCCTCCTGACTGAACATTCCCAAATGCGTTCAGTGAGAATTTGCATCTGCTGTGGAAGCAGCATACAAGGACTGCAAAATATGGACACTCCGATGGTTTAATGAGAGACTGTGGCTGGAATTTCCCACACCCCACAGCATGTATGAATACACCCCTCTACCTCCCACTTAAACGTGTGCATGGCCGTGAAAAAAGTATGATTTGGATGAACAAAACCCAATTTGAGCAGGATCAGGTAGTCAGAAGAGGAGTCATTGCAAATGGGATGCTATGCAAAGATGCCTGGTGAATGCATAAAAGAAATAAAAATAAAACAAAATATAAAATCAAATAAATAAAATAGCTTGTTTAAAATTTCTCTGACTTCATTGAGTGGAATATTGTTGCTGACCCAAGCAAAAGTTCAGAGAGATTCTTTAAAAAAAATAGGTTTTTTCGCTTTGGAAGTCTGATTTTTGGAGTGATGTATTCGGATTATTCGTCTAAGCAAATGTGGGGATTTATATGTTAAACATTCACAAATATTCTCTTTTTCTTTTAATAATCTTATATAAAATCAAAAATAAATTCACAAAGGTAAAAGAATTTATTTCTCAAGCAAAGATAAACAAGGGCCGCATTTACTGCAGTAAAACGTGGAAGAGGATTTTTGTCTTAGATGAATCCATGAAATACTCATGATTTTTAAGGTGCATATCCTTGACAGCAAAATCAATCCAGCGACATCAATGAAAAAAAAAATTAACATAGCTCCAATACAAAAACCAGAACAATTTTGAGTATTCAGTGTAACAAAGTAAGAGCACAATCCTGCTTCCAGTGGAGCCCTAGGATGAGGTTCTTAAATCCAATGGATCTGCATGAGCAAGAAAGACTCATGATATGTTTTGAGCTGTCTTGATGACATCAATAGTTATCCCTGTGGAGAAGGTATTTATTTATAGTTTTTATAGATATATGCACACATATATACAGATACAAAGATGTGTGTGTTCTTATACAAAGAATCCCTTCGCTGAAAAAAAAAAAAGAAGGAACTTTATTCCTATTTCCTCAAATATTTGCTAAGATACAAATCTAAATTGAGAACTCCCAGGCAGCTCTTTATTTTAGTTATCCTATGTATATAGTTTGGATAGTTTAAATGGGAAATTTTTTTTTCTATAATATGTGGCATTTTAAAAAGATTAAAGCTTTCCACAACAGTTTTATTAAGAAAATAACCAGTGGCAAGTGTTGAGCTAGTTTTTATTTTTTTCCCAGAATAATACCATTAAAACAATATTTAATTAAAATCCAGTTAGTGTATAATGATAAAACATTATTTTCAATATTGAATTTAGTTTCTTTTTCAAATTTCATTTTTTAGCATGAAGGCAGTTATAGTAAGCATATTTCTCTACTGTGTTTTCAGTGCTAAAAACCGGGGTTTTTTTAACTTTAAAAGACTGATTTTTGAAGTGATGCATTTGGATTATTTGCTTAAAAATATGTGGCATTTATATGTTAAACATTCATAAATATTTTCTTTTGCTTTAAATAGTCTTTAAATCTCAAACTAGAATAAGGCAGCAACAGACCTGAAGGTTTGCAGCTGTGGAAAGAAACTTCTTGTATTCAGTACAATGTGTTTAGCATCTTGCAGCTCCATAAAATGGCAATTCTGTGGGCCATTGTTGTTATTTATTATGTTTTATTGTGTTTCACACAGCTTCACGAGCCCATTCTGACAGAGTTATGTACTGCTGGAAGACAGTCTACCTTCAAAAAGGCTTTTATTCTAAATAGGACAATAAATGAAATCAACATACAGAGAACATGAGCAGAAGAATAATATATCGAAAACTAAATGTGTGGGCTCAGTGCTAATCATTTGAGAGATGAAAAATTAGTGTTGGGCTCTATTTTCCAGATTTTTTTCTGGATTTTGTAAATAAAATAGCACTTATATAAAATCTGTAAACATCCTGGGGAAGAAAGAAAGGGTTTTTTTTTTTCATATTTGCTGATGAATGTCCTGCCAAACAAGGTACAGCATTGTTCTTACTCTCTCCTTTTCTCTCTGGACAAAGGTGTCACATCCTGTTCTTCAGTTCTCTGTACCAACACAGTCTATAGGTCTTACTTTTCCTTTTTCCAGCCTCAGAGAGAGAAGTACATTCCAATACAAGGAATAACCACAGCAAAAAGGGGAGGGTCAGCACCTGGCAATCAGCACGTACCTGGAGGAACATTGGAGCCTGCTGGCTCCTTCGTCTGCACCTGTGCAATAAAAGGTACATTGTAAATTAATTCAAATGTAAACATCTATCAGTATGCTTTCCTTAAAAAGCCCTCATGGAATCACTGACAATACCCTTCTCTGAATAATATATTGCCACCCCACAAATCCTGTCAGTCTTTTCTGGGGAAAGGCACTTCAGCAGATTTACTTTTAGTTACACTTTCTACATTCCCCGTCTCTTTAGGGTAACAAGGAAATATGTTTTTGATGACTCACAGTTTTTTATGATCTGTGTGAACCATAGAACTGTATTTCAACATGATTTTTTTTCATGCTCGATTGACCAGTGTGAACTATATAATATCAAATCTTGTTTGTCAGTCTCTCAGTCCTGTGCTGGAGTATCAGAAATTGTGTGGCCAGCAGGATCAGGACAGTGACTCTCCAACTGTACTGGGCACTGGTGAAGCCACGCCTGTAATCCTGTGTCCAGTTCTGGGCCCCTCACAACAGGAAAGATATTTTGGTGCTAGCACATATCCAAAAAAGGGCGATACAACTGGTGAAGGGTCTGGATGACAAGTTTGATGAGGAGCAGCTGAGGGGACTTGGGGTGTTCAGCCTGGAGGAAGAGTCTCTGGGAAGACCTCATCACTCTGTACAGCTCCCTGACAGGAGGTTGTGGCAAGGTGGGGGTCAGTCTCTTCTTCCAAGTAACAAATGACAGGACGGGAGGAAACAGCCTGAGGTTGCACCAAGGAAAGCTTAGGTTGGATATCAGGAAACAATTCCTCACTGACAGGTTTGTCAAGCATTGGAACAGGCTGCACAAGGAGTGGTGGAATCATCATCTCTGCTAGAGAATCATCATGTCTGGAGAGTGTCACTTTGGGGATATGATTTAGTGGTGAACATGGCAGTGCATGGTTGGACTTGATGATCATAAAAGTATTTTTCTACCTAAATGATTCTATGATTCAACGGCTACTTTCTGCAGTCCTGGAAACCACTCACAGTCCTGAATGTGCTGGTGCAGATAACGGAGATGTGATCTATCAAGGGCACATACTCTCTTCTCATATGGCTGTCACATCTGAAAAATTTTAGGTGCAACTTTTCTGTGTATTAAACCATTCACAGATGACAATATGAGGTCTGGAAGCTCTGCTGGACTTAATTCTTTTGCATAGCACTATTTATTAGGTTATAGGTTATTACTGCTGCTTCCTTTATCTTTTTTTCCCTTCCCATTAAAAATCATTGAGGAAAGAACCTCAGTAGGAAACTACTTGTTTGATTTGACTCACCCTGGCAACAGTGTTACATATAGATACAATGAGTGGCCTCCACATGAAGTTCACAGAATGACAGAATGGTTGAGGTTAGAAAGGAACTCTTGAGATCTTCTACCCCACACCCTGTCCTACTCAAGGCAGGATCAATGAGCGGATTGCCCAGCACTGTGTCCAGTCAGGTTTTCTCAATTCCAAGGATGGCTCAAAGGACAGAGATTCCACAGCCTCTCTGGGCAATGTGTTCTAGTGCTTGATCACCCTCACAGTAAACAGAGCTTCCTTGTGTTCAAGTGGGACTTTTTGCTCTTTAATTTGTGCCCATCATCTCTTGTCGAGTCAGTAGGTACTACGGAGAAGGATCTGACTCCATCTACTTCGTATCTGCCCCATCAGGTACTTAGACACATTGATAAGATCCCCCTGAACTTTCTTTAAAGTAGGCTGAACAATCCCAGCAATCTCAGACTCTGCTCATAAGAAAGATACTCCAAACTCTTAATCACTTTTGTGGCTCCATGCTGGCTCAGTATCATAATCTAGAGTCTTTCTTGCACTGAGGACCTCAGAACTGGTCACAGAACTCCAGATGTGACCTCTGGTAATGAATAGAGGTGAAGGATTACCTCCCACAACCTGCTGGCAACCCTCCTAATAAAAGCTGTTGGACTTTATTTTTGGTGGGGATGCATTGGTGGCTTACGGTCAGGTGCATGTTCCGCACCTGGACCTGAATCTTCCTCTCCGCAGAATTGCTTTCAGGCCTGCTGGCTTCTTGAGTACTGGTTCCTGGGGTTATTTGTCCCCAAATGCAAATATATACAAAAGGACTAGTGGTTAGCCAGCCATAACTTGAAAACATTCTCAGATTGAACAACTGACATAACTCCATGATCATTTTTCTTTCTACATAAGACCAGCAAAACTCCAGGAACTATCAGTTCTAATATTTTCACTCACAGATCAAAAAGGAAATTCTGGAAATTTCCTACTAAGGATAGGTAGTATTCAAATTCCAGAAAATTACAGGAAAGATATCACATGTCTTGCTGGAAATTAATATAACTCAAATAAGCAGTCAATCAAGCGCTTGTTAGTGCTGCATGATGGTTAGGTGGATTATGAACACATGAAGAGATCTTTCCTACATCTCCATGACAGTGGCTGAGGATATCTGTTCTCTTTATAGATCAGGATGCAGGGATTTTTCTTTCTGCTTTGCACACTACTTAACAATTTTTGTACTGCTACTATTTGTTATTAATTGTACTTCTGGAAAATTAGTTGAGTTGCCAGAATGCAAGTAGGAAGAAGGGAGACATGCCTCATCTTCCTCTCACCAATACAGTACAATTGATTTCAGTAGGTTAAGTCCTGAGCACCTGCAGTTAAATAAGAGGTAAAAGAAATGCATAATATCCCTGAAGTGCACTAGTCTGAAAAATGGTGCTTGATACCCTGAAAGTAGGCAGGACAGAGATGAGATCTGTAAACTCGTTAGAAAAGGCAATATAACCTCCTTTATTTTGTGTAGAATTTCATTGTCTTCTGATGGGAGGTTAGGCTATGTAAGGAATGCAGAAGTAGGCTCTAAATCACCTTTCAAAAAAATCTATTGACTGTTGTCCTTAGAGCAGTTGGTAATTTACTTCCTTTTCTTCAGGTGACTTGCTATCCTGGTGCTGCAGCTCTTGATTTGCTCTTCCTTGCAAGAGACAGCATGGAGTGTAAAGAAGGAGTCCCTGGCATGCAGTTCATTGCTGCTTGAGTCCTTTGGGTCTTATTGTTAGCAAAAGTAGCATGACCTTACATAATGTGACACATGACAGAAGAAGTAATGTGACAAGACATATCAGACAGGCTGTGCTGCACACCAGATATATGACACATCTCATCTGAAATAAATATTGCACCTAGCAAAGATAGTACTTTAAAAGGCACTTTACTTTTTTCTCTACCCTTCAAAGTGTTGATAGATACGAGGGTCATTACAAAGACTTACACCTCTGTCCTGAATAATACCAGAAGCTCAACAAATTGCTGAAGCTAATGTTTAAATTTAGAAGAGTAAAATCAGAGATACAACACAAATATGTTCAGTTGTGTGGCCAGAAGGAGGTACAGTTTTTTTCTGTGTTGAGTGTCAGATCAATTACACCTAATAGCACAGAGCAACCATTGCAGTCAATTAGAAATAACACAAGTGAGATTTCATTAGTTTGGGTCACTGTGATTGGAAAACCACTTGGAAAGCCAGGACTTCTGTGAATTAGTAAAGAAACACACTGGAAATGATACCATATACTGTACTATGCACTGGTCAGCCACTGACGCTGACCGCTGAGCCACCCGGAGGCTGAGCAGGCGTCTTGCTGTGAGGTGTCCCAAGCAGTGGACAAGCGAGAGCTTATCAGTCGAGTGTTGGCTCTCTAAGGAGCAAGCTGCTACAGGCTCCCGCGTGGAGCAGGCTGCAGGGCGATAACAAAGTAGCGATTGGCAGAGACAAAGGAGCGAGAGAGGGACTCTTCTTAGCAGCAATCCAAGCCTTTATTCCCTGACCCAGAGATCAAGAGAACCAAAGAGGAAGAGCAGAAGAGCAAGAAGAACCAAAGCGAGGCCGTTACATGGACTTTTATACAGGGGGCAGAGAGAGGAGGTACAGGGGAACAACCCAGTGGGGTAAGGTCACGTATAGAGGATTAACCAGTCATGGAATCTCAGGGGAGGATCCAATTTGAACTGGCCAATTGGGGGGTGGGGGGGGTCAAAGATCACAGAACTTTCTAGACAGAAATTACATAGGCAATGAGCTCTATGAATAAACATGAGGGATACATAACTTGGGGAGGGGAACCCGTGAACCAGTAACATAACATTATGCAAACTAAGGACAGGGGGATCTTGGCAGAGTGAACCACTCTCACCCTGAGGACAATGTCTAAACTGTGGTGCTTGGGTCATCTCTGAGTCACCACTCACTGGTCTGGATGGTTGTGGCCACATACACCACAACAAACCACAGCTCAACTTTTTCAAAGTTTGTTATTGTGTATTTGAAAGCAGGCTGCATTCTAAATTTTAACAGCAAGCACAATAGATAAATAAAGTGCAATGAACAAATTAACTGATATTACATTAAACCAAGCCTCAGTGACTAGTTCTTGCATTACTGCACAGAAACCTCCAAGCTTGAGAGAAATTCTAAGTCAGAGGAATTAGTTGGATAATTTTTTATCAGTTTACCTATACTTGACCACCTTCATCTAAAGAGTGGCAAAAACATTCCAAGAATGAATATATGAAAGTTCAAAACATCTTGGCTAACAAAAATAATATATTTATTCCTCTTTGATGGACAGGAGAACTGGCGCTGTTCAATAAATTGCAGAAGGTGGCATAGAGAATTGCAGATGCATCATCCACACTGGCATCCACTTTGATCAGAGCAAAGGGATGAAACCATGGGCCAATATGTGGGGCTGACAAGAGGGCAGTGTGGACTGCCCAACCCTTAGTACTGCATTTTGGGCGTCTTCTTTGGACCTGTTAGGACTAGACGCAGATGATTTGGCTGCTGAATAATGGACCTGAGGTTAAGTTAACTGTACAGGACATGGAAAACTATTGGACATGACATGAGGAATTGCTGAATGTGACAGATAACAACAAAAGAAGATGACAAAATTTAGAGATGAGTCCGTGAGGAATAAATGGAGTTCCCCGGTAGTTAAGGGAGAGTTAAATAAGAAGCAGCCAGACCTCACATATAAATGTAGGGGACCTTTGGGGACCTTTTACTGAGAAAACATTTCAAGCGGAACCCTTGAAAGCACCTTGGTTAACATACCAATAATATCATACTAGGCTGTGATTATCTAGGTAAAGGTATCGGAAATATCTAAATTAAATACAGCTATAAGAAATCCAGTGAGTAGGAAAAATAATTCACTTATCTGGGAGGAGATAGGGAGGTGCAAGGACAGTGAAAAAGAGAAGTAAGAAATAAGAACGTAGTCAATACAGTACTTAAATTCTGCTACTGATGATGTCTGGGGATATCTGCACGGCAGCACTACACTTGATCACTGCAGCCTAAATTATGACAATAAATCACATCTGTCTTTTTGCCAATGCCATACAAATCAAACCTTATTCTGACATCAGGAAGACTCGGGCGATCCTTAAAAAGCTGGGTGCTTTACCTGGCTTTAGGCAAACACCCAGATGGATGGAACCAATACCCTGGTGCCAAGGCATTATTGCCCACTCCAGGCTGGCAGAAGCAGCATCTACCCAGTGCCTCCTACTAGTACCACCAGCAGTATCCAGGGCTGTGTCTGCATCCCACATCCATTGCAGGCATAGTTCATGCCATGTGAGATCAGCAATCAGTGAAAAGATAATTGAAGACTGTGGAATTCAATATTTTTTTTACCCAGATTCCTGCTAGTTGTCTACCAAAACATAACTGTGCTCATAAATTAGTCTTTTCTACTATCATTAATTACATTGTGCTTTTCCATGACCTTGCTCTATGACCAGTTTTCACACTGTACCAGAAGCTGTAAAATGAGGTTGATAGTTTCTCATTGTTTCTCTGAAAATGGCTTTTTATTGTTCTGGATGAGACACTGGTCTGGATTTGAGATGTACAGATATGAATTCTGGTAATAAATGAAAGTCATGACAGTAAATGCTTTTCTCCAGGGGCTCATTTCTGCCTTGCTGCTACACTGAGTGACATCTGACATTTTGACTTGCTTCCTGACCTCAGTTTCCCTCCCTTGTTTGGAGACAAGGATATAAAGCTTTCTTTGGCGAATGTTTTGTGGTTTAACAGGTGAGAATATGATGAGAACACCTCAATTAGTGTTACATGTTACTGTATTTTTTGCTATTTAATTTCCTTCTTGTGAACATGAACAAGCTTTGAGCAAAAATGGGGGAGAACTCTTTATGAGTTAATATTTGACCATTGTTTGCCAAGTAAGACCTCATCAGTGAGACTTTTATTGGACTGCCAGCACTGTTTAGATAATGTAGATAATTCAGATAATCAAAATGCAAACATTTTACAGGAGGGATTTTACACAGAAATCATTCTAGTTGGATTAAAATATTTACAAGCAAGGAAAATTGTACAGGGAGAAACATAAGACTATTATTTTCTTTTCTAATGTGCTGCTGCTACTGCCAGTTTCACAAACTCCTGCAGGTCACATCCTGTGTACTATTAGAGAGGACGGGATTTAGTCTTCTGCATGACATATCTTTGTGGGGTTTTTTGTTATTTCCTCCCTTGGTTTTAAATGGTGAAATTTCACTGATTTAAGAGAAGATGCTTCTGGTTAGTTCACAAAAATGAGCAGAAAATCAGAGTTTTGACTTACAACCCTCATAATAGGTATCTACTTTTGCTCAAGAAAATAAACACGAAATGAGGGTTGATAATATTTTTCGATCTCTAAATCAAAAAAGAATATTTGGGCGTATACCAGTCTGTATTGCCATTTCTTTATTGATGTTTATTGCCATGAATAACTTGATCCATTTGTTCAATATTAATATTACATGAGAAGGGGGTTTTGTGCTTGTGTATGTGTGTTCTTTCTTTCCCTTTTTTAGTTTTTAAATGCTCTCTTGAAGATTATTTTGCATATTTTTGATATGTTTGTTGCTAGAGTAAAAATAATAAATTGAAGTCAAGAATGTAGTTTTCAACTGGTATAGAAAAGTAATTAAACCTCTCTGCCTTAAAGCATAGCTGTAAGTCATTTCTTTAGTTAGACTCTCAGTAAAAAAAAGAGAGGAGAGAGCCATGTATGCTTCACTTTTGCACACCCAAGGCGTGCGGGTTGTCACTGGATAGTTCTTACCAGAACACAATATTGATTATAGCACCTGTTTTCACACAAGTTCTGCTCATCGGTGAAGGACTCATTTCCCTGAACATTAATTCAGATGCAGTGACCTCCAGGAACACTGTAACGAGATATATTTCCAACATGAATGCACAACAGTGTGGTTTGCTTCGGACTTGGCTTCATTCTGACTTGACATAAATGTCAAACTGAAGGCCCATCTCTCTTCTTGAATCTCGGGGACCAGAGGTTACCGAGCCTGACAGCTGGCAGCCTGATTCACTGTCTCAGAGTCATCGAGGAGTGGCTTTTATTCTTTCTTTTTATACTGCTTCCTTCTTGCATTTTTTTTTTTTTTTGGTATATGGTATTTTGTCATTTGAAAGCTGAATGACACATTAATTTCAAGCACTAATGGGAAACTTTCAACTTGAAATCTAGTCAATTTAAAGGAAGTTAAATGCAGTTTCTGCCAGTGCACTTACCTTGAGACATCCTGCCAGTGTAACAGTTTTGCATTCACATTTTCCTATCTTTAAACCATATTTCTTTTTTCTCTATTACTGTGTAAAAGACAAAGTCACTGGAGGATGATAGTGACAGAATGACTGACTATACAAAAGGTGCCCACAGAATTGTCTCTCTGCCATAAAGAGCAAGTTGAAATTTTTTCACATTTTTTCTTTTCCAGAGGAACTTAACATAACATGCAAATTTTCTAAGAACACCCACTGTTCTTTGAGAGATTTATTACAATATTTAAATCAAACTTTGCTTTTTTAACAACAGAAAAAATCTGTAAAAACATAGTTGCAACAGAAAATAGCTGATCAGCATTGGTACAAAGAGTCCTTGCCAAGTATATGTATGAGACAAAGAGAGGAAGAATTTCTAATCTCTTCCAGTGTCTGTCAGTAAAATGTATTACTTCTATAACAATATTTTAAAAATTTTCAGGATGAAGTATGATTTTTATATTAACAATACCCCTTTAATTAATAAGCACAACGTATTAGCTTTGGCTGCATAATGCTGTCTGTTGCTAAGAGTAAATGAGTCCCAGCAATCTGAGTTATATTCATGCTGCTTATATGAATTTAAAGACATGAGACCTCCTGCTTTCTCAGTTCAGAGAATTCAGGAGCCACCACCCAAGCTCTATCCTGAAATGTGCTTCACAAATCAACACTTCTCTACTTAACCCAAAGATCCCACACTACTCACTGACGTGCTGATTTTCTCTTTTCTGTCCTGACTTGATTTCCAGTGTGGTCATAGAGTTACCCCTTTGCAAACCTGCGGGAATGCTGCAGAGGGAGCCAACTGTCACTGCCTTTACCACAGGTAATGGAAGGAAAGTTACATGTCCCGGGGCAAATACAAAGACCTTAATTTATTATAGTTTTTATTATTTTTGTGCCTATGGACTCCAAGCTGAGATTTCACTGCATTAGGCATTATTTAGCAAGTTGAACTCCCCCTCTACAGCCCTCTGTTCTTTTAGAACTCACCCACTCAAATTAAGATCAGCGTAACTGTTTAAGTGTAACCAAGACTCCTTTTCTTTTCTCAGATTCTCTTGAATTAAATCTGGGATAAACTGTCCTACAATAAAGCAGAGTTCCCTTCTAGGGTTTGTCTACCTACAGAATATGGATACAGAGATGGTAGGATCATGGATCACTTGCCAGTTTAAGCCCTAAAGCACCAGATGATTAAATCTACAAAGAGAAAATAAGTCAACAGAAAGAAGTGTATTTGTGTAAGTTAGTAGTAACATCAGTCCTAAAGCGAGTGACCTCAAGATATGCTGCAATAAACTAATAAATGTACATTTTTGTACAATTCTAGTAATCCTTTTAGCTTATCCACTCTTTTGTCCCTATTCCAGACACATCAGGAATTCTCTGTCCTACTTAATTTTTCCTCTGAGAATGATGAGAGCATGCTGACTTTAACCACAAAGGCTTAGATTGTATGCAATTTGCTTGTCAACAAAGATGCCCTCCAAATAACAAGTGCTCTAACATATTTCAGTGATTCATCCCTCACATGATGATAAACATTTAATGCAGAGAGATGTGGGGATTTTAGGTAGCTTTATTTTCACTAACTTACCCATAGACATTTTGTTGCTTTGGCTTTCTTGCTTTTTAAATTTATCCAGCCAGTACTTATCATATATCAGCAGCTCTCTCATTATCAAAGCTTTAGTGCTCAGGGCAATGATACTGTGCTTTTGCTTTATTTTCTTGAATACCCTGACAATGAGCATTGGGAAGAACAGCTGATTGTCCCTTTCCACACCTTTTTTTTTTTTTTTCTTTTTTTTCTTTTTTTCAGTTGGATTGAGGAAAATCTAGCAGGGTCTGAAAATGGAAAACTTTGTCAGGTCAAAATATGTGCTGATTCATGTGACATTCCTTAAAAGTAACTTAAATATAGGCAGAGTGTCTTTTGGCAAAAGAACTTGGAGTAGGTGGCTAAATAAAGAGCCTGACATTAAGAGAAGGTGCAAATCTGTCTTGCTGGATCACATCAATAAGCATCATGCTTTGTGTCAGGAGGTAGTGAGAAAATGGGAGAAACATTACAGAATTTAGACAGCGACTCTCTCCTTAAAGCCAGGTGTTGCATGAAGGCCTTGTTGCCTTTGTAAAATCATGGCTCAGACCTGTTATTTCAGCTAAGTAGAAAAGGACTGTGGGAAAGAGACACAGCTGAATTAAGGGCAGAAAACCATGCTGCGTGACCATCACATGCTCACATCATGGTGTATGGTGGTTGGTTGAATTACGTTTGTTGTGCCTTAAAACTTATGTAAACAGCTAACCAGCGAACTGCTTAAAAAGGCCGGGTTTTTGCAATAAAGGGGGCTCTCCTTTGCACCTGCCTGGGGAATCTGCCACTCGTTATCGCAACATCTGGCGCCTGACCGATGGGATCTCAGATTATGGTGAGGAGGAGGACTGCAACCAGCAGCGAAGCCCCGTGGACCCAGAACAAGGGATATCAGATTGCAATTAGGAGACTGCAACTCACCCTTTTGACCCTGGACCCCTCAACTGCAGGCAGAGAGCAGAGCTCAGACCCTGCTATGACGACGGGGGACTTTTTTGTGGACCACAATCCAATGGAGAGCAAGATGCCTGCACAGCCTATAAGGTTAGGTCAGTGGTGTTCGCTGGATGAAGGACCACGGGACTGTGTGTATTCTGTGACCAGGGGAGTCCCAGGAGCATGGGCGTAGTTTAAAGATATTGCTGTGTCTTCTCCACACTGGAGCAACTTTCATTATGGGTTAAAAACCCCTGTAACTGTTTCCTAAATGAGAACGGCTATGATGTTAAAAACTCTTGCGCATATCTGCGGCAGGGACTGCTAGAAAGGCCACCGATAATGAACCAGGGAACGGGTCCAGGGAAAGGATTGATCTTCAACTTAGCATAACGGACTCAGGACCCATGTAATGTTACGGGCACGACTCATGCCCTATCCCCCGGAGCTTCCGCTGGAGCAGAATGCTCTCCCACGGCTGTGTTGCTTTTGGCAGCCCCCTCAGCCAGTTTTGGCCCCCCGGGCGTGGACGCCCTTCTGGCTCTTCAGAGCCCCCCACCTCCAGATGGCCCCACGGCTGGTAAAGGCCTTCCGGGCATTGATGCCCACCCCGGCTAGCCTCCCACCCTTGCTGGGCTCCTAGAATGCTGCAGCGCCCCCGCCCCCTATCAGAGTGGCCTCTTTGTATGGGACTCCCACCTGGGAGCAGGATGCGCGCCCTGAAGCAGCCCGCCCCGTCCCCTGCAGCGGCTGCTTTGCAAGGGACCTCCCCAGCGAGCAGCTTCTCTGCTGCCCGCTTCTCCGCTGCCCCTCCGACGCCGGCCTCGGTAGGCACTTCGGCCGCGACAGGGCCCCCTGAACTCTGCAGGCTGTACAGCCGCCCCCTCGCCAAGACCTACTTGGAAGTGAAGAGATAAAGAAACCTATGAGAAGTCCGTATGTTTGCATTCCATTTCATAGTAGGAAAACTTCTATTTCGTTTTGAGCTTCTGGGAAACACTTACTTTTTCCTAAACTCAATCAGTGTCTTTAAGAATGCAAATTACTCGTGTTAAAAAGTATGTTTTACTACATCATGAGAACATTTTTGGCTTTTTTTAAAAGTAACTTTGTATTTTCAGNAAAACTTGTCGTATAAGATGTATACTGCCTTTTCAAAAATTTTGATCTGAAAGTCTGATTGGACTGTATTAATACAGATTTTTTGGTCAGTGGTAACGATGTTAGCTGTTACCACAAAAATTAGAAACTTGTATACTTGGAATAATATTTGCCATCCTGGTACTCTGATAGTATCACTTAGCATTATGTGGCCCCTTAGAAAATTCAGTAGATACCTCCTTGGAAACAGCGATTAATTCTAAACGCTGACATCAAAACATTGAATGATTTACAAAATTTGCTGGGAGCAATTAGCTGAGTGGGGCCCATGGTAGCATTCCTTTCCTCACTCCTCTGTCAATGTTATCTACAGAAGCTATTCGAGTTACAGATATAATTGCATCACCACCTCCCACTGTAAAGGCAGGTGGAATTGTCTAGCTTTGCCTGTTCACTTGCCTTTTTACCCCACACTTTTTATAAGGTAACTTCACTGTAAATATTTCGCCACGAGCAAACACGTAACAGCATTTCAAATAGGTACAGCTATTTAGTGGTTCAAGTGTAGTTGTTTTTCCTTGCCACTTATAAATTGAAGTTGGACTTGTTATCAAAACAGTTTACCAACAGTGATGGACCAAAAAAGTGACTGAAAGTGACACCACCTTACAAAACAGACTTGCTCTCTGAGTATGTGTTATCTGCTCAGTGGCTGAGTTTCTAATATTCTTTATTCTTATGGGGAAAGGAAAACAGTGGAGTAAATAGTAGCACACTCCTTTAGAATCATCTGAAACCATGGCTTTGTAGCTTATACACCCACGGACCTGACAAAGTTACATGTGCAAAACTCAGGGCAGTATTATATAACTAAGTCCTTAATATTTTATCCTTACGCATTCATACCTCATTACCTTTGATAGTCCACGGTCAAATCTATTATACTGACAATCACAAAAGGCTGTCTTACCATCTGTGAACTGAGCAGGTTTTAAGTGCAGTTCTGAGTAAAGCTGCACCTTAAATAACTGTGGCAAAATTGTGCTTATACCAGAAAAGTCCTGACTGTGATTGATATTTTCAATACTGTTTATAGTTACCATGAGCTATTCTCACAACTAAAATATGTTAAATCGCAACGTATTTGCCACCCCTTTAT
>WEIT01026578.1:329-10826 GCA_013389985.1 Dryoscopus gambensis
AGCCAGCCTTGTTTTTATCCTCTGCACAGCATAAGCAGTCGCAGCTGGAGGCTGGCGAGGAGGTCAGTGTTTGTGAGGAAACATGGAATGCTTTTAATCGGGCAAGTGGCTGAGGGGAAAGAAACTACTTGGAGCTGAGCCCGCTTGTAAAAGTTGGTGGCAAGATTCAGAGCCTCTATCCTCTGAGCTTAGAGAATGGAAAAGGCTGCAGAAATGGAAGAGTCTGGCATGCAGACATGACACTCAAATACACCCTTTTGTCAGCAAAAAGTCTCTTGGAGAAGAGTTCCCACTTGAACTTTTTGAAACCATCACTGTTCTCTTCTAATATTAGAAATTTTTTAATGCATATTTATGCATCTGTGGCTTCAACAGCACACAAAAT
The DNA here is from genome assembly GCA_013389985.1 of Dryoscopus gambensis. Taxonomy (NCBI): domain Eukaryota; kingdom Metazoa; phylum Chordata; class Aves; order Passeriformes; family Malaconotidae; genus Dryoscopus; species Dryoscopus gambensis. The sequence goes on from WEIT01026578.1 coordinate 715, forward strand.
AGTGATACTTAGAAAAATAAGTTTATCAAACTGTGGCATAACAGAACTTGAGACAACCTTATTCGCTGTTACTTGTCAAACTCCAGATATCTTTAGGATATTTTGGCCCAAAGATTTGATGGCTTTACCGTGGAAGACTGCTCCCTTCACAGTCATCCCCACAGAGGGCTGTGTCAGCTTTGGCTGTGTGAGATGACAGCTCATCCACAGAATGGAGCAGCCAAAGTATTGCTTCAAAGTTTCAATCTATGATTACTTGCAAATCAAACTTCCCTGGTTTTATTCCTTTCCATTTAAACTGCGATGAGTGAGGTGAAGACCAGTTTCTATTAACTGAGTGATGAAAAGAAATGGGCACCCAAGGGAGCCAGTTGCCCAAAATTACTGTTTCCTATTATCTGGCATGACTAGATTAATTTGTCAATGACTGCATTTAAATGTTGCAGTTAAATCACACAATTCCAATGTTTTTTTGCATATTTGCAATAACAAAACAGGTCTCTGTGACTTAAGAAACCTCAGACAGATCTGACCTTTATCAAGTAACAAGCAGCTAAGCTCAGCCTCTGTGAGGTGTTGTAAGGTACAGACCCCATGAGTGAACAATCTGAAAACATTCAAAAATATGTCTCTTGTTTGGTGAAATAAATATTTTCTGGGAACATATTTAGCATTATTATTAAAGAATCCTTTGATAATCAGAAAAATACCCCCACAAAATGACATTTAATTTATTGCAGTTTAGATCATATTGATCACTAAATAATTAAACTACAATAATTTAATGTTTACAGATAATCAGGCAAAGCATGGCACAGAAAGCAAACATTTATCTTATATTTTCCATAAAACACAAAATATCTTATTTCATCTTCCAGTGTATTATAATTCACCTGGAAAACCAGTGTTCTCTGTTGTTTCTCAGGACTCCCACTGATTACTGCATTGAAATCAGCCCTGGAGGGATGAAATGGCAGCAGACATGAAGCACTTTCCATGCAAATAAAAAATTTCAAAATTTTATTTTACACCTTTGTCCGGGAGTTAAATGGGTTTATGGGATAATTAATGATTTGTTTTATTTTGCAGTTCTCTACCGTAATGCGAATGCAATGCCACTGAAGTGACCAGGTAGAGGGGAAGGAATAATATAGCTGAAATTAAAAACCCTTCATATTGCTCTGCCCAAAAAACCCATGGTAAGAAGTATGCTCCTAAACTGGGTTCCCTGAATTAATATTCCTGAGCTATCTTACTTCCATTAGCAGTTTATGGAATGAGGTTCCTAATTTAAAAGCAGCAAAGAAGCCAGTGGAGGTTTCAGTAAGCAAACACGTTTGGACTTAGTAATCTTAAAGGTCTTTCCCAACCTAAATTATTCTAGGACTCTGTGATTAATTATCTATATGTATTTAGCTGAAATTATAGAATCACAGAGTGATTTGGATTGGAAGGGATCTTAAAGATCATATAGTTCCAAACTCCTTCAGCCTTCCCCATTTCCCAGGTGACCGAGTTCTCTGGTTTGATTCTGGACAGGCCTCACATTTTCCCTATTCTTCCCTTAATCACTGACGTACCTGTAGAATTTCTTTCTCCCTTGACATCTCTGGCCATATTTAATTCTATAAGAGCTGTGACTTTCCTAACCTTATCCATGGATGCTTGGACAAATATCCTGTATTCCTTCTGGGCTACTGGGCCTTGTTTTCGCCCTCTGCAGATCTTGCTTTATAATTTGGAAAATATCAATACTTTTATCCCTGCTGTCACTATGTGAAATTCCCCTTTTGTACAAATACATCAAACAAAAGCTGGTAGGCAAGACATGAAAATCATCTTCTTAATACAAAGAAATATTTTCACGCCTATCAACAGCTATGATTTTTCTTTCCAGTGATTCATGTCTGCATCGGACAATATTTTTTGGCTACAGTAGAAGTTTAAAAGATGTGAAAATGTTTCTGTTTATTGATTTCCCTTCATACTTAGCAGATAAATCAATAGGATGTGAAGATGAGGCTCTATTAAAATGATTTCTGGTGACATCACTTTTGCCTGAAAGTTTCCACAATAATGACCCTTGAGTTTGTCAGCAAGAGGTCATTCAAACAAAGGAACAAATAAAATCACAGGCCTCTTGTGGGTTTAGTCTGTAATTTCTTCTCTCAGGATAATTTTATGTCTTAGTTTATATTTCTGCTATGATGTAAGTACAATTTTTTCCAATAAAAACAGAATGCAGAAGAAAGGAAACAAACCCCCCAAATTTTGTAAATAACCACAGCAGACCTCACTTCTCAAACCTGTGACTGATAACACTCTAATGCAAGAAAGCCCATGACAGAAAAGCCTCTCAGAAGAGCTGTATATACAAAGTAGTAAGAGATGCCAGAGATGCACCATCCTTTGTAAAACTGTTGTGGAAGATGCAAATGGCAAAAAATTTACAAGTATTGTTCCCCATAAGATGCTCAACTGAAAATTTCCCTCAAAAGGTTCTGGTCTCCAGACTGCACACAATCCAAAACTTGAGGTTTTGTGGTTAACACCCTTTGCTTTTGTCCCAGTTTCCAGAATAAGAACCTCCTCAGGGATGAGGATCCCTCACTGCAGAGAAAGAGGAAAATGAAAGTCCGCACACAAAACCTTCTACAACCTGTGTGAGAAATGAGGTGGGCAGGGAGGTACTGGAAGGGTGTGGAGGGAGACTAGGTGACTACACATCCTTAAGCCACAAAACCAGCTGGCAGAAATTTTACTTCTTAGCAGAAGAGAGACAGATGGAATTGAGATGTAGATCATGTAATCATAGAGTAAAAAGATGGTTTTGTTTGTGGAATTAAAAAGGGAATCCTGTGGAGAAAGAATGAGTGAATAAATAGCTTGGAGGAGAACTAGGAGAAAATTGAATCATCAGGGAAAGGCAACATTTCAAGAAAAAGAGAATGGTGGCAGTATTGAAGGCAGCTGTCAGGTCACAGAGATGAAGATAGAGTACGGGTTCTGGGACTTGGCTAAGAATAGGCCATTAAAAATTTTGGCATGAGTGCTTTGAATTGATCGAGTACAAAGGATACAAGGCAGAACTAACAGGTCTGAGCATGGAATTGAGGGAATTGAAAACAGCATGGTAAATAAGAATAAAGATAAATGAGAACAGGAAGGCAAATTGGTCTCTACAGAAGCAAATGGGCTAAAGTGTGAGATTGTTTGTTTTTAGTAAAAAATACCAGAGCAGGATTGTATAATGAAGATAGGAAAAATAAAACTGTAGTAAACGAGAGACTTAAGGCAGCAGTAACATGACAGTGAATGAAAGAATGGTCAGCAGATGTGATGAAATGCAATAAAGTGCAGAGGTTGGATGGTATTTTTCAAACAGAGTCAAGAGGGAAGAAAGGAGAAATGAAAAATAGGCAATAGCAGGGAATAAGATCACGTTACAGTTTGATAATTTAATCTTTAAGCCAGCTATTAAGAAGGTGAGAAGACACCAGACAGGATGCAGAAGAATGATGGAGATTTAAGTATGCCTTCTGATGAAAACATGATAAAAATCACGTATGAGAGATGAAAACATAAAAATCAGCTATGAATAACTATCAGCCATGAGAGGGATGGGAACAATCCAGAATTTATGATGCTGGTAGACTACGGACATCAGAAAGGCCAAGTGACAGGGTGTGATTGACTAAAGAGTCACACAAAACAAACAAAATGCTCTGGGAGAGTAGGGCATAGTAAAGATCAGTCGATTACATTCTCTCTGCAAGAAGAGAAAAACACCATGAAAATCTAGTGGACACACTGTCCACTAGAAGGTTTGGGAGAACCTATCCTCCAGTTGTTTCCAGAGTGTCCATGACCTGTATAAACCAGAAAGAATTTTGGGATCAGTGGTTTAGACAAGCTCAAAGATCACAGCAAGTCCCCAGTGATCATGTTCAGATGTCTGAATGCCTTTTTTTTGTGGTGATCATCTCCTCATACATGAATTTTACCCAGGCAGAAATGATGCAGCTACTCTGGCTATTCTGATATTTTTTCCTTCTTCTAGTGGGAGAAATCATCATCTGACATTTGTACAGCACTGAGAAAAGGTAGGAACAAATGTAAACAAACTCAAAACATTTGGGTCATCCCATGACTAGAACTTCATTTGGCCTCTGAGTCACAAGACACAAAAGTGCACTTTCTATCAGTTATGAAGGACTACTTTAAATGGCAATTTGTTCTAATTTTCCAACCATGCAATTCATACTAAATATTCAATAAAATTATCATTAGAATCAGTGCGTGTAAGTTTGTGATAAGCAAAAGTAAAACGATTAAGTGCAGAGATGCACGCAACTAAAATATTGTAAGGTATCTGGTTCTGCTTTTATTCCATTTTAAGTACCTTACAGAGAAATTTTAATAGGCAAATTCATGAGAAAGTGTTATCCCAAGAAGGTTGGACCATCTCCGTCAGGGAGAAAGATATTACAAAACCAATCAGTGGAATAGTTTTTAATCTAATATTGAGCCTACATGGTTTTCCCTGAAAGAAGAGGAATATTGCTTTGAAAGATGGGGACCACCACCTCCCAGCAGGCACTCCAACCTGCTGCCAAGTGCCCTCCCACAACACTCTACTACACTTGGATTGCAGCAGTGCAGAACCTCCTGGACAGGAAGATTTTACCAGCTGGATACAAGAGCAGACATTCCTGTGCCGCCCACCACCATGGGGTATCGTGTGGTGCTTCCAGAAACTCTGCCCTGTCAGTGCACAAGAAAATCAGATCCAAACGTTAATCAAGAAAGGGTTATTAATATAACCATCTTCCCCTGTGGGGATCCTCCTCATGCTCAGCACTCTTTGATTCACTGGCTGAAGTAGTAAAAAGGTTTTGTTGCTCATTCTGTTTTTTATTTCTTCCATCCCTCTGCAGCAGCTCTTATTGGCCAGTTTAGCCTGGCAAATCCCATGCCCTTTATCTCATGAGACATCTGAGCTTGCTCTGGGATCACACTTTGTGTGAAGAGCTTATCTAAACATGTATCATTGTCCCATATCCTTCAATTGTCCTGCTGCACCAGGGCTGAACCGCTGGCTCAGATGATATTCATTATTTACATCCCTTCTGGACAATGGTAAAAATAGGCACTAGATGAAGAGGACATCCATTGAAGAGATCTATATTTATTGAGAGGATCTATATTACTAATTGAAGCAGAAAGGTACATCTTGCAATAGAATTCTCTGTCCTATAAACCAGGCAAAGAACTCTTCCTCTGTGTGCCAAACTCCATGGCAACCATTAGGTTTTCAACATCTCATAGAATATTTTGCTGATAACAGCTTTTGAGTGAAATCACTCCTCACACATTTCTTCCTATCCAGACTCCTATGACAGCAGCTCTTCCTCTGCCTGTATCCTGAGTGCAGCCAATCCCACCTAGGCTGCTCTGGAGTAGTTAGAACATGGTCAGATGGCCCTGGTCTGGAGGTTTGCCACATTCTGGGGAAAAAACACAGCCCTAGAACGGCAAAACAGATGAATGGCCTCCTTAAATCCTCTCCTTACAAGCCATATTCTAAACCAGAGGTGTGTGAAGCTGTTATAGTCCCCCTCCTAAATTCCCAAGCTGCACAGTAGTCAGTGACCTGCCCCAGCATTTTCCCATGTGCTTTTTTTTAGGGGCACAGCATTGAGCAAAGCCTGCAGATCCCTTTGGGATCATGCCTTTAGTCTTTAGAGAGGTGTCTGCCCTGTTCTGATAACGCTACACAATAGGGTAGAGTTGAGTTAACAAAGATTTGTGAGGGGACAAGGCCATTAATCAGCATTTTGGCATCCTCTGCTGTCACTCAGGCTGCAAATGGTGTTGCCATCTGCTTTCTCTGTGTTCTCATCCAGGCTATGAGATGTGCCCTTGAGAGACTGAAAAAAGTAACAAACCAGGAAAGAATAAAAAGGACCAGCTTGATTTCTGGCTGCAGCTTGAGGTTTGTGCCAGTCACTGGCAGAACGCTTTGTTTGTAGGCAGCCATGGGGTGTTAAGACAAATGGCTGTTCTGCTATGGAATCTATTTTCCAAGAAAAATGTTGGGATTTAGCCACAAAACTCTCTGGAGATTTTGAATCGTCTCCTTGCCTTCTTGGAAACACATTTTCTCCGCTGGTAAAAATATATTTGCACCCTTTACACTTGATTGAGGGAGCTCTGAAACTTTGGTAATTTGAATCATACATTAAGAGCCTAGAGAACTATGCACCATATGCCTTAAGTGTAGTATTTTCTGCACAGCGCTGCCAGGAAGGAAGATCTCAGAAAAAGTAAAAAAGCTCCATCCATCCAACCAACTAACCAACTAACCAACCCACCAACCCCACCCCAATCTTAGTTCTTTTTATCCATTTTCATTTTTTCAAGGAAACATTATAAATCAAATTTTCATATGGTGCATAGTTCTCTAGACTCTGAATGTATGATTTTTCCCCACTCCTGAATTAACTGGCTCAGCACTATCAAGAAATAAACTAGGGAGGAAGAAGCTTTAAGTTAATAGCTTGCCACATACTGTGCTGTAATCCTCACTTTTTGAAATAATTGAGCAATGGGCAATGTAAAATTCAACTGAGGAGGAAAAAAATTCTTCTCTAATATGTGCAAATTGGGGTGCCACTGTTGTACGCACAATTTTAAGTACACAGCTCTTCTAAACTGAGCCTTCAAACTAAACTACTGCTGATTATTGAATTCCAGGCAGCCACAAAGGCACATGGTGAATTTGTTTTCCATAATTGTATATGGATATGATGGTCACAAGCAATTTCTTAAAATTTAAAGTATTTTCATAATCTTGGGCTTAAAATTCTTCTAAGAGGAAAGTGTTGGAGCTAAATCTTTGAAGCCTTCAGGTAGGCACCATAATGACATTTTTAGGCATAAAGCAAATGCACACCACATTTCAGAAATCATCTGAGAAAGGGAAAAAAGAAGAAATTCTAACTACACTTTGGGGAAGGGAGGTCATTGAAGGTGAGTAGTAGCTTTTAGAAAATCTAAGGTTCTCTTCAAATGAGAAAAACACAGAATACAGGTGTTGGCAAGCTGAATGTAAGAGACACGGAAAGATAGACCAAAAAAAAGCTTGTAATTGAAAAGTATTTACCAGCAGTTTTTATACACTTAATACATTGTCCATCAAACACATTAGGAGTTAAAAGCCTTCCAGAAGGTCTCTACAGTCAATAGATAATAAAGGTACAAAAGGACCACTCAAAGAAAAAAGGGCAAAGCAGAAAACGAAATTAATTTTCTGCCTTTATATTTGTTGTGGAAGAGCTTGGGGAGGTTTCTGCACTGGAACCCTTCATTACTGGGCATTCACTGAAGATCTGATTCAAATTGAGGTGTCAATATATTTTACAGAGCAAACAACAAAATTGAACAGGGACAAATTGCATCAATAAGCACTTACCAAAGAATTCAAAAGGAGTTCAAGGACCAAAGAGTGAACACCACTCTTAGTGTTAGTGGTGTATAGTGTCCCTTAAACTCACTTTCATATCTGAGAAGAAAGTGGCAGATAAGAAAGGATGACAAATTTTCAAGAAATATGCTATGAATGATCAAGGGAACTACAAGCCATTAAATGCAATATAAATCCACCGAATTAGGAGTTTATCCAATTCTTTTTTTAAAGAAATTCCCTCATATACATGACAAATTTTGCTGAAAATACAGTTCTGAGGTTGTGAGATCGAAAGACTGTGGCTGCAAAAGTTGGCCTAAGGATACTGCAAAACTGGATCTGGGAAACAAAATGGACAAATAGAATTCAATCTGGGTGAATGTTATGTGATGCACATGGGTGGAAAGAAAGGTTATTTTGCATATTAAAGGAAGGTATCTATGTTCAGCAAAGTACCTGGATAGGGAGACTGTGGCTATGATGTGTAGTTCAGGTACTTTCCATAGCTCAGAGAGTGAAAAAAGAAAAGAGCATGCTTAGAGTTATTAAAGAAAGAAGAGAGCAAACAGAAAACATTTTTGCTCCTGCATTAATCCATGCCACACAGCTCTCATCCTCCTCTACAAAAAGGCTCAAAGAAGGGCAACAAAGATGAAAAGGAATATTGAACACTGTTCTTACTTTGACTGAGTAGACAAGGGCTTGTCCTATTGAAAAAAGACAGCTGAAGGAGGTTTTGATAGAGGTCTGGAAAATCAGGCTTGGTAAAGGCAAAAAAGAATTGATTATCCAACTTCTCTTCCAGTGCAAGAACTAGGAGACATCAAGTGCAATTAGCTGTGGGCAGAATAAAAAAAATTAAATTCACAGAAAAGCAGCTTTTCTTTCATCTCATGTTTGAGTTTCAGAGTTCCTTGATGCATTACATTAGGGGTGTTAAAAATTATAGAAACCAAAGGAAACAAATTCATGGAAAAAAATGCACACCATTACCTCCAGCTCAGGAGGTACCTCCCGAGGTTTTGGAGGGTATCTTGGGAGAAAAGATATCCTTAAAAAAATCTTTCCTAAATTTTAGACTTCTTGTTGTGCTGAGGTAAAAAAAGTATTTTGACATGCCTCTGGTGCGACACATCATTTTTCTCTTTATCTTACAATTTGCATCCTCACTTCCAAATGTTTAAGACAATAACATTGTCTTAATTATTACTGTCTTAAATATTTTTTATTTATTTCAGAGTCAGTGAATAAAAATTTTGGCTCCCGCTTTACAAGGCAAGCTACTCAAATATGCTTATATAGGGGAGTGAGAGAAAAGTGTAAGCAATATAAGAAGCAATTTTGAAAATATAGTATTTTAATTTCACCAAGATAGCAAGGCAAACAATTATGTCATTGTTTAAAGTAAAATATTAATTAAAATAATATTTTAAAATGAAGATGTGGTTGAGCACTTTCACATAAAACTACTTTCAATGGAACTGAAACACCTCATGATGAGAATTTAAACAATTCATTTTCATCAGTTGGAATCCAATTCAAAACTGATCCATTCTAATAAGTTTTGCAAGCTTCAGAACAGAGAAACTGTCTTCAAGCATTTCAAGAGCATCCAACATATTCCAGAGTCTGCTGTTTCTTTCACAATAGCTAACTAATTAAATTTATCTTCTATTATTATCAGATTCTTTCCTTTGACTTAATTTCTTAGATGGCTGAAAAGCTTTCATCAACCATTGCCATCCAGTAAAAGATGCTTCCTTTCACTGGCATCATTCAGAAGAAAGCACAAAGGTTCCTAGATACCTTAGGAACTTCATGCATCATCATTCCAGAAATCTGATAATTTAACATGAGTGATGGTGGGGATTGTTTCCAAATTGCCTTAAGCAATGAAAATCCTAAAGCCAGGACTATAATTTTCTATGTAAAACCTACAAAGCAGCGCTGAACAGGTTTGGTGCACAATGAACACAAGGAATGAGAGCCCTTCTCCAATTTTTCTGAGCAAAGCACTCCAAATAGTCGAGAGTCCAAAGGCACCAGTGTGCTGTTAGGCTTCAATAACCTAAGAGTTCAGTAAATTATTTAATGTCTTCCTTTACTATCAAGGAAACACAATTGAAGCTCTGCTGGGTAACACACTGAACAGTCATGATCAAAAACTTTCTTTCTGCTTTGTCTGTGGTACCCTCTGCTCATTCCTTCCAGAACCTCGCTCTGGCAAGTGACCCACTCATGGCAATACAGCTTGGCAGATCAGTGACATCCCAGCACACTTTGTTTATGTGTGTTTCTGCATGCTTTAATTTATAAATATTCATCGGGGTGCCTTGTAATGAAATTAAATATAAAGCAACGCAGCAATTACTTGTGTTTGCTGCAGTGAATCTGTAGTGAAACAGATTTCTTGTGTTTGCTGTTAGGAAGAAACAACACAAAATATAAATAACATTTTTCAACCTGGAGTTACAGACCAGGTCGTGGTAGATTTTCTAAGACTCCAGGGCTATGCTNTTTTTTATTTATTTCAGAGTCAGTGAATAAAAATTTTGGCTCCCGCTTTACAAGGCAAGCTACTCAAATATGCTTATATAGGGGAGTGAGAGAAAAATGTAAGCAATATAAGAAGTAATTTTGAAAA
>WEIT01026578.1:22790-48586 GCA_013389985.1 Dryoscopus gambensis
GCTCTGTGTAAATGGTTCTCATTCTCTCCCTTAAGGAGTCATATGTGCCTATGAGTGCCTGAATTAACCTGTTGGTGACTCAATATACAGATAATAATAGTTTTAAAGGGAAAATGTCACCTATGTAATCATAAGTTCTTTTCAACAGAAACTTGAGCACTTTGTATATCATCCTTTCAATGCTCCAGTCAACCACTATTTGCCATTTGCAAGTAGAACACTGAGGAAGAGGCTGCTAGCTTTATCAACCTAAAACTTAGCAGTAAAGAAATATCTGCAGATGAGGACTGTGAAGTGAATCTTTGCAGATATTATATAATAAATGATTATACTGTCTCACAAGTTTACAGAAAGATCTGGCATAACTTGATAATGATCTGGAGCTGTTCTTTGGTTTGCAGCACAATCCCTCCCAGGGAACAGCATTCAAATTCCAGCTGTAGCTTGTGATAAGGACTATCTCCTACTACTGAAATCATGTCATCTGTTTTTTGGCAAGAATAAAAATAGGACATTTAAATCCAGTAGTCACAAAATATCCAAAACGGAAGGTTCTAGGGAAGAATACAACTGGGGCTTTTTTCCAGTGAATTCAAGGTAAAAATTTCCCATTGTTTTTAATGGCAAATCCAAACATGAGAGGAAATGTAAGTCTCATTTTTAACCTCCTGTGTTTACTAGCTCTGCTGCAGAATTTTATAGTAATCTTTTGTACATCATTTAGGGAACATTTATATTTTATAACATACTTGCAGTTGGAAGTTTAGTTTCAGGCTTTATCTTATTAAGAAGTGGGAAAGTCATGGATTAATACTAACTGAGACAGAGGACAGAATCAACCCCATATCACATTCTCTAACGCTCTGCAGGCCGTGTTTAAAGGCAGGGGTGGGGGGGAAGTCTTTCTTCAGATCTTCAGTGGGGCCGTAGGACCCATTCTTCTGTACCTGACTACAAGTCTGTAAATATAAGACTTTAAATTCCAGTTTTAGCCTTTTGGCCCTTTTGTTACATTTGAGAGCTGAGTGGGACTGTCAGCTGTGCCGTGTGTTCTGACCCAGCTGCACCACACCGTCTGCTGGGGTGAGAATTCCTCACACAGAGCTAAAAATCACATCCTGGGGAGCCAGGTACCCAAAGAGTTTTGATGGTAGGGAGCACAACTTCCAGCTGTGGCAGGTATTTTCTATTATTTTGTGGAGATAGACCTTTAAAATGTTGGTTCACTTCAAGAACACAGAACAAATGTTGATTCTGACCTAAAGAAATTGTACTTAAGTTCGAAGAATAAAGATGAGGATGGACATGAAGAAACAATGGAAAACCAGCATTGGGAATACAGGATACAGCATTGCAACAGCTGATGGTACTTGTGCAAACTGTATCCTTGGAACACATTTTTAAATTTCTCCGAATGAAATACGACTATGTAAATATTTATAAAAAGTGAGAAAATATACCACAGTGATAAATTTTTTAGCCCTATTTTAGTGTCCAGTAGAAACATTGCAAAGAAGAGACAAGGAAGCAAGAGAAAATCCGAAAGACTAAACCATCAGCTGAGCTCTGCAGAGGAGTTAAGATCTGTTACCACTGACACAGAAATTTGGTTTGTAGATTACCTTCAATGTGTCAGAAAACCCCCCTTTTTACAGTTCAAAAGGCTTTAGATATTTTTAGTGCTTCTCAGTTTTTGTTAAGCTGATTGGGAATTTACTTTAACACTGACCTAAAATGATAAAGAAAAACATAGCTGGTATCCAGTTTCAGATTTACTTGCCTTGTTAGTCATAGATTGAATACTGAAAGACAGTGAATGAAATCTATTCTTTTCAAGCAAATAGATTGTTTTTATCCAGTTCAAATGGTATCAGCCTACTGTGTCTCACTTTGAAAACAACAGTAAATATTCCCACAAAACGAGTTTTATGTACACATCCATTGCTGCTATTATTGAGCTATCTAATTTGGATGTATATGTGGATCCCCAAATTCATTTTTATGTGACATTTGTTTCTGTTCCTAGGTAAAGCCACGCTTCTTGGTGCACAGTGCACTGTTATTATAACAGATGGCTTATTTCAATTCATAATGACTGGGAAAAATAACAATGAATCATGTAAGCAAGAACAAGCACTTCAATTTCTCTACAAGGTACCCAGTGCCTGCCAATTTGAAAAACAGCTGAGCGCTCTGGCTCCTCATCAGAAATGCAAGGCTGCTCTCAGACTGAACTACAACAGTACATCAAAGAGGGGAAGAGCAAAACTAGCAAGATGCAGGGACTAAAAGTCTTCCCATTTGGACATTCTGGGTTTTCCTTCCTAACAATGAAAGGGAAAAATAACATAAATCCCTGGTGCTGCCAGTTAAATAAAGTAAAAAGAAACCCTGGTGTTATTTCAGGATACAGCTGTACCCAGGCACGTCGCTGCACCCACCTAACTCAAATGACTTTTGCCAGTCTCAAAAAGGAGGGTCTGAGTTACAGCCCCACTGTCACCATTCACTTCTGAATGACTTAGCCCCTTTCTCAAGAGGCTCAGGTGTGCAGAACCTCTAATGCATTGAAAATGAGCAATTTGTTTGGAGACCTTTATCCTAAAAACTAGGAATTGGATCAGATTGGCTACAGTTAATACTCTGCATCTATCAGCTCTCTCAACTCACAAATAAGTGTATAAAACTTTGTTTACCTTGACATGTCTCCTGTCTATTCAAAACCTCCAGATTCATCTCCATTTCATCTTTCTCAAGTCTTTGCATCTTCTCTCTGAATCCTGCAAGGAAGTGCATACTGTGAACAGAAGACTCAGAATTTAGGCAGATGATGGTTTCCAAATTACTGTATAAACATAATGTGACCCAATTCAGAGTTCTCCTCTATTACTACGTAGCACTAGAGTGGTTTTGATATTTAACGGCTTGAGAAAACAGTAGATAAATCAATCAATACACTTTTAGAGACAGACCTCTATCGATCAATTCTCTTTGCACTGCTCAAAGTTGGCTGAGTCAAAGGAATAATACAGGTCTTCTCTTAGGTACACATATTTTTGTGCACTTCTTTCTTCCTGTTTCCTACTTCTTTCTTCCTATTTTGGATTCCTTCCTAAGGCACAAATGTTGCTGTGGGACAGCATACATACATAATTCACAAATCTCTTTCAGAGCACATGATGTAACACCAACATTAAAGCAGGAATTGCCCTGTCATTGGCTTTTCTCTTCCCAGAGTAGATAAGAATAATTTTGAGTTTCCTGTTTTAGTGGAAAGTGTCCTGCCCGTGGCAGGGGTGATGGAATGAGATGATCTTTCAGGTCCTTCTGACTCAAACCATCTTATGATTCTGTAAGGTAGAAGGAACAGAGGTTATAGGCAAAGATAATCAGAATAAGCAGGAAACATTGTTTTTCCCCTCAATAGAATTTCAAATTAAAACTAAAATTGAATCAGCACCCTCTCAGATGTCATGGAAGTCTTTGTAAAAAATAATTATTTTGACCTGACTCAGACAGAAGAAAAAACGCTGCCCAAAATAAACTTCGAATGCCGTTTTTTGCTGCATCTGGATATGTGTATCCAGATGTGAGCCAGTCTGGAAGTCTATATGGCTCTGTGGAATTATCACAGCTCTTTGGGCAGCTGAAATGCTTCCATAGAAAATGAGAACTTTTACCCCTAAAATTAGAGGGTCCTTGTGATGAATATTCAAATTGTTCCCAGACTGGTAGTCTGGCTGAAAAAACAGACACAGAAGGAATAAGGACACAAAAAATGGATCAAAATATTTGTAATTAGTATTTTCCTAGTTAAAGTATGTTTCATTTCCAAATGAAAGTGCATTTCAGCTTTGAAAAGGGGAAGGAAGGAAAGAAGGAAGGAAGGAAGGAAGGAAGGAAGGAAGGAAGGAAGGAAGGAAGGAAGGAAGGAATGTGAAAATAGGGCATTAAGCCACTGAAAAGAAAGCAGATTGCTTTGGAAAAAACCAGCATTTTGTGGTGATTCAAATGATTACTTTTGTGACTGTTTCTCTGCTTTAATACTACCCTAGAAATCTTTACTTTTCAGTTCAATGTACACTGCACATTTTGCCAGTGAGTTACTAAGCTGAAAAATTTATTGCTTTTTCATTCCTCTCTCTTCCCCTTGTTGGTTTCTGCTAAACCTCATCCCTTTTTCTTGTCAGTGGCTACTGTGAGCATGTCCAAACGGGGTGTACAGAGGTGATGAATGAGCTTAAATTGCTTCTGAAGTTCACTCATAGCTCATTTTACCCAGAAAAAATTCAGGAACAATACCAGATCAGATTCTTAGCAAAACATTCCCCACACACTTGGACATAAAACTGTGTGTGGGCACTACTAGCTCATTCTTCACAGTAAAAAGTTATCTGTGCTATATATCCCACTGCATATTTATGGAGTGTGTGGGTAATGGTAGACGGGAACCTATTGTGGCAGCACCCTTGGTTATCTCATTTTCTATGATCTGTTTTTGTTATCTTCTTGCTTTACTTCTTTTAATGAATACTACACTTTTTATTGCTTCACCAGACACATTTTAATGGTTTTTTTTCCTGCAGAAAACACATAAGGGGCAGCAGCTGACTTTAGGAACATAGTTTATACATCTATATACACTGATAATTGAAGATGCTTTATAAATTGTAAGCCTCGTGGTACCAAACTTATCACTGTAGCAGACAACCAGGAGGCATACCTGTGTATTACATTGTATTACATCATTAAAAAGTCTCAGCACATATATATATCAACCCAGTAGGAGAGAATGTATTAAAAATGATGTATTTACTTGCCAAGTTACTCAATACACTTACAAGGTATTCTTCTCTAGCACTGAAGACTGTAAAATGATAGTTCTTTAAATTTGCTCTACAAGCCAGATCTTCCAAGAATTCTTGCTGGTATTTCTAGGAAAACCTTCCCTGCGTGGCAAATGATAAAATGCCTGTATCATTTGGAGAGCAAAAGCTAACTCAGGATCCAGGCTGGATGTGTGTGCACGGTGCTGCTCTGGACCTGCCTCGGGCTGGGATAAATCAGGTGCCCAGCTGGAGCATTTTGGGTGCACAGGTGGAGCGTGTCTGTCAATTTGGCGTGGTGCACACAGAGCCCGGGACCTGAGGCTCCAGCATGAATCAAAGTGGGGTTCCCAGAAAAACTCATTCATAACAAAGCTCTCTGGAAATTCAAGAATCAGGAGGTTCAAGAGTGCAGTCCAGATCTGATGTAGGCTGCTAATGCAGGTGGGCCCTCTCCTGACCTACTGAATGCTGACCTTGTCAGCTAAGTGATGGATGTCAAACCTCAAATTTTCCTTTGCATTCTTCTACCCTGCAGTAAATAAAATTATGAAGCATAAGGAATTATATTCAAACTGGAACATATTTGAACTGAAACATGTTAGGCATACACTGCTGACATTATGCAAAAAAGGAATATCACTGGCATCTTCTCTTTGAAAACGTGAGGGAGCTTGTATTAAGTTTAATTAAAAAAAAACCCAACGAACTAAAACAAAAAAACGTTATAGATTTTGTGCAAGAGAACTATAAAGCACACATGACTGATGTCTCCAGCAGAGTAATGGAATTAGTGCACACAGGGGGCTTGATTTGAGGAGCTCACTTATTTGCATGATAATAAAGGGGATATATGTGTATAGGGGCACACAGTACTTTTTGGAACCCTGTTCAGCTTATAAAATGGTCATATTCTCTACTTTGTGTAAAAAAAATTAACTAAGAATTCTTTGATTTTATCACTGTTTCTAATTCTTGATGTATTTCCAATTTGTTTTCCTCCTTGCTTTGTATTCAGAATTAATGTGTGCTTGGTTAGAGAAAACTATTTATTACATTTTTAATATCGATTTTAATACACTAGATCTAGAATACAAAAGGTGCCATGACAGCCTCATAATGTTATAAACATGGAACTTTGTTTACTAAATGCCATGTGCATCTCAAAATCTACCTTCAGTACATAAATTGTAGTTTATCCTCATCTGGATTCTGAAAAAAAAATATAAATATATATATATTTATAGTGAGATATAAGAATGAGAAGTAAATTACAAAACTGGCAATTTTTTATTTGATCTTGTAAAATCCTGGCTTCTTTATCATTCACTGCAAACCCACTCTGATTGTACTGTGCAAGAATTTCTCCGTATGAAATGTGATTGATGAGGTGATTTTCACCAGATGCATATGATCACACTTCTGTGTAGTTTAACAAAAACCTTCAATTCAGATCTTACATTTTTTTGTGAGCATCCTAATATCCTCCTTTCCAGAGGTGAGCAAATAATATTTTTCCAAATTGTTCCTAATGTGTAGCATTGAAAAAATGAAAGGTAAAATAGTATCACTGGAAACATGTAGAGGTTGTATGTTCTATCACTGAATGCCACAAAGACTTTTCAAAGACTTTTCAGCCTAAAGGGGAAATTCCAAAGCAGTTATTCCAATATAATTTAAAACATTTGTTGAAATTCAAATCTTGCTTAATCTGAATAAACCTTGAGCTGTGGAGTTTAGCTTGTGTAGTAATATTCAGAAGAACATGTTGGTGTGACGTGGAAATTTATCAAAAATACATATTTATCAGCTCTGTATTTACCGATTTGGAGAATGGACAATGTGTCTTGCAGTACAAACTACACATCGTAACTAAACAATGTGGATTAGAATTGATCTTCTTGGCAGTGTGTGCTATAAACAAACAGATATGCTGAAGGTCAAGAAGATCAGAAAAAAGTCATTCACGCGTACTCTAGGATCACAAAAAAATTATAAAGGTGATATTTATCAGGTAAGGTTGCTGCTGTCTGCCAGGTGATCATCTCTAGCTGTTAACAATGCACATATTGTCAAGCCCTGAGCTGAGATTTACTAGGCAAAGAGGTTGCTGTTTCACCGGCAGAAGTAATGCACCACCCACAAAATCCATTTCTTTGCCAAATAATGTTTCTTATCCAAGAAAATTCCAATGTCGCGGATAAAAATTACTCTATAGAGAAGTCCTTCACCAGGCAGGACTGTACTGAGATAAATGAATAGTGGGAAGTGACCTGTCAGCCAGACAGCTCCTCCAGCACAGCTGGAAACAACATACGCTTACCCAAAGTCCCCTAAGACATCATTTCAAGAGGAAAAATTAAAATATTCCTGTCATTAAAGGTAAACAGCCTGGCTGCAACTGCTGCAAGGAAGTTCCCATGTGAGAGCCTCAGGAAGTTCAGTAAGGACAAGTGTTAGGTGCTCAGACTTTATTCTTTACTACTTAAACTGGGATATGAAGTTTTGACCTTTAGGAAAAAATAAAAAAGTTCTATCTGTGATAAACTCAGTCTTAACTATCTGCTCTGGAGGATGAAGTTTGATCATAAGGAGATTAAAGAGGCTTAACCTGACAGGCTGAAACAACCCCATGGGATCTCAAATCTTATTATAAGTAGGAAGACAAAAGAGTTACATCTAACTAGAATTTCATTTTCAGTCTCTGGGATCTGGCAGATGCTATTATACAAGACAGGTCGGAAGGTTACAACACACTGGTCACAAGCATTCCCTATTTCAAATTGTCCTTTCCAGAATAAGGATGAAATGTCATGGAGTTTTCTGCCCATAAAGTTTACCTGTCCTGATGAAGTATCAGAAAAAATCACTAATGGCACATTATGGTTTCAAAGCTACATCCCCAGTTATTCAAATTTCTATTCCATTCACTTCTTTAAAATGCTGCAATAACATTCACAATAAAATGGTACAAAAGGGAACAATGAGTTCAAAACTAAAATGTTTGGCCAGTGCTCATTCATGGGAAGCAAATACCTTGACAAGGGTTTTATGTTAATGTTAATGTTTATACTATACACATCTCCAGAACAATACTTCAGTGACACTGTACCATTTAATGAACATACTAGCATCTTTAATTAGTTTTTTATTTGTTTGAGAAACTGAGTTAAAAATCATGTTGGCATCTGCCATTAGAAGTCAGGGGATGACCCAATTATTTTAAAGGCAAAATACGATGCTCATTCCCTGTTAATTGATGCTTACAGCTGCGTTTTTGTCAATGTATGGACTGGGGCTGTCACACTTTATTCATAGTTTAATGTTGAAGGAGACAAAAATCTACTCATGTTGATGAATTTTAACATGGATTATACTCTGAGAAACATACAGAAAATAAGGTTTTGATTTTTTGCTGCTGATTGCATCAGGGAGGCTTCTTATACTCTCTACATTTGTTTATTTCTGTGTAAAACACAGGATTCATGGGAAAACATACATATTTTGGTATGTGCTCAAACAGTTCCTACCATGGAACATCTAAACAACTTTTTGATACAGTGAAGAAATAAAGAAAACAGTGAGAGAAGAGATAGATCATGGGTAAGAGGATCTACATACCAATATTTGCTTAAAAACTAGCACATAGGTATTTTAGCATTTATATAAAATATTTTTTACACTCTTAAACTCCTTTTAAATATCCATCTCTAAATCTCTGCATAAGTTTTCAGTTGAGTAATTTTGTTGCCGAGTTCATAGTGTTCCACCACGACTCCATCAATGCAGAGATTTAGGGAGATGTTTAATGGAAAATTATCCCCACCAGTTATACCCTGAAACAAATACACACTGGAAATAATCAAGCTGCTGTTACTCAATAAACAATTCTCAGTAGTTAGCACCCCAGGCAGTGAAATTTCTCTGCTTTTTACAAATTTACTAGTTTATGCATGCCTGTTTTAACCCAGAATGCACTTAACAGTTCTCTTTTTTTAGGTATTTGCTTTTAATTATATGTAATTCAATGTGGACTGCTCATCTAAAGCAGAACATCTTTCTGATAGCTGCCAATAAGGAAACAAAAAACTATTAAAAACAGAAACTGTTTAAAGGATGAAGTTTTGCACAAGTCATGTTTACATGTTTACATAAATGAGTCTCCAAAGGAGTTTTAGCATGGGAAGAAAAACCTGGGCTTTCTACCGAAATTTCCTTAAGGCTCTTCATTGGTCATAAAGTCAAATTTTCCACAGGTCTAAAATCCATTTACACATTGAAAAAAAAGCCCTGTCACACTGTGTAGAATTTTGTAGCTCTACTGAAAAGCAGCAAAGTTTATAAACTTCTGGAAAAATCCTTCCCTAATATTTTTCTAAACAGGTCAAAATAATGATTCAGCCAAAAAAAAAAAATAATATAATATTTTCTTAAAGTGAGAGTAATAAAACCAAAAATGTTAAGTTCCTTTCATCTTTATTTTCTTAAGTCTACTGAAAAAATGCACCTTCCAAGCCTTTTACAGTCAACCTTTTTTCAGTGAAGCTATCATGTAAAGCAGAAAAATAGTAGAAAAGAAAAGAAAAGGAATAAAGTATGGCACAACTGTCACAGGAAAATATTCCCAATTCTTGCAGTTTTAGGAACTATTTAATAAATTCTTCTGCTGGGTAAATGAGTAGAAAATGTAGAGACTATTTCTGGATTAATCTTCCATTGAGAATAACCTAGACCTATCTCTCACTGAGGTATTTTGCTTCCACTTTCCCCCTGAGCCTCACGTAAGATTAATGTGTGAGTATAGCACAGTAGCTTATTTAGCTTCTCAAAGATTCTACTTGGTGGCAAATTATTAATATTTATAAAGAATCTGTGGTAGCAGAAGGCTCTGTGCCGGATTAGCTATCTGGGAACGCATTTATAATTTTGGGACTAGAGGAAACACTTCAGTGAAGACTCAATTTTTTGAGTGCCCCAACAGCCCAGGTGAGAAGCCAGTGGCAGCACCTTCTCGATTTCTGGCCTGTGTACGTCCACACCTTTGAAAACTCCACCGATTTTGGGATTCCGCATGAAATGGGCTGAGGCTTAACTTGTGCCTCTTCCCTGAACATCTCCAGAGCATGACCTTGAAATCTCTCACTGTGGCCACAGTGCATCAACCCTGCCTGAAACACAGTGTGTGCCCTGACTCCTGTATTTCCTCTGCAAAGCTGGCAACAGGTGTTCTTTGCAAAGCCGCTCTTTGCTTCTTGGCTTCTGACTAAGGCCTCTGGGTCACATTGAGCACACTGACCAATTTCTCGTCAGAGAGATGAAAAACAGGTCATGGCGCTATGTTTTGCTCCACTTGGCTTCAGTGGGACTCAGTGGATGAACTGATTCTTGAGTATTTAAGACAGATCCTTAATAGGGAATGGGAATCGTGTTACGAGCAAGGACCTAATTCTGCAGTCACTCAGTCTAACTAATTGCATGAGGGGCCATGGCTAGATTAGTTTTCCAAGCTAAATTCTTTTATTGCTTGAAAACAATAAATCTAAAGCAGAAACCAATGTCTGTCCTCTAGATATAGATTTATTTTCTGCTTTGCGATTCTCAGGAATAGCTACTGAAACGGTGAACTTTTCTAAATGTCACTTAAAAGGTTCACTGATTTCTTTCCTCCTTTCCTGAATCCAATGTGTGTGTTTGCACTCTCAGCCTGTTGCTGCAGCTAACCCTGCCTTGACACTCTGTAGGAACTCCTCTGTCCACACTTCTCTCCAGCACTCTCTCATACTTACTCTCCTGTCATTCCCCCACTGCCTTCCAAAGATTAATCAATTTTTTCACCAGAAAAAAGTAACTAATAAATTTTACTGAGCTGTTTAATGTTGCCACAACGTTTACCAATGTGAAAAGAATAATATATATTTTCTTTCTCTTTTGTTTACTGGGTATATATGTATTTGAAAACTCCTTACTTTTGAGATTTCCATTTCAGTCATTCTCTTGTTTTCATCTCCATTTGCTTCTTACAAACCTCCTGGTTGCCTTCAGTGCTTGTGTCTCCTGTTTTTCCAATGGCATTTGTGTACATCAGTCCCTTCAAGGACAAATGCTTAAGATGTAACAGAATAAAGACACTATAAGCAGAGTCTCAACAATATAAAGAGACACTATAAATAAACAACATATCTTTCTTACGTTCCCTTTTCCCTTCATTGATAAGTCGGGCGTGTGAAAACAGGATTGATTTCTAAGGATATTGGGAATTTTGTTCCAGTGGTGGGGAGGGAACATGGCTTAGAAATTCTTTCTTTCTAACAGATCCTGAAAAAAAAAAATTGAAGCCTCTAAAGAGTCTCCAGTGTAAAAAATGAAAGGAAAACTTAGTTTTTATCCATTTTATCGTTACACTTCAACAAGACCTCTTGCCCATTTATATGAAGGAAATGTTCATGCACATTTCTTTGGCATTGTGAGTGAATTTGATTCTTGTTTCTCTGTTTCTTGGACAGAAGGGGAAAAACCAAAGTTGAGAAATTAGGTCACAGATGAGTGTCTTAACATTCATTATTTCCCTCAACTGAGACTTTTAAAACAAAGCTAGAAAAAAATTACAGGCCAAAGCCACATTGTAAGGAATGAACTGCAGAACAGAGCTTAGACAAGCTCACAGGTGTTCCCCAAACATGACTGGGAGCGCCAAAAGATCTTTCAAGTTCCATGTTTCTGTTTGGTACAGGTTTAGTCATATTTGCCCCAGTCCTGAGGGTTCTGCAGTCACTTGTCTCCTGGAACTGCCGGTCCCACCAGTGCTGCCAAGGACTTGTTTGTGGGAATCACCTTCCATAGGCTCTGCAAGAGCCAGAGTAAAGCTCTGTTTGTGTTGCTGGCACCCACTGCACCAGGCTCTGCAGGACAAGATCCTGCTAAACCACCACACAGATTTAATTTGTGTGTCTATGGCTGAGCAATCCCACAAAAGCACTCATTCTGGGATCAATAGGATCGCATGAACAAGGCACATACTCTGCAATCTGGCTCTGAGCTTTCTATTTGTTTGGGGTTTGTATTTGGAAATTTAATTGTGGCCTTCCTGTTGATACCCTAGAATTGTAGTCCTTTCCCACTTTCTCTCTGTAGTGCTGAATTTAAGCCAAGTTTCTCTTTACTCATTTC
This sequence comes from Dryoscopus gambensis, assembly GCA_013389985.1. Lineage (NCBI taxonomy): Eukaryota > Metazoa > Chordata > Aves > Passeriformes > Malaconotidae > Dryoscopus > Dryoscopus gambensis. The sequence goes on from WEIT01026578.1 coordinate 34,784, forward strand.
ACATTCCTTCAAAGTCTGCTTCTCCCCAAGCCCGATCTATTGGCATTGCTGCGTTCTCTGCAGGCCTCCATCAGCATGTTAAACCCGATGATGGAAGAGAAGAACAAAGAGTCAATGTGCTAAAAGAAGGCTTTCAGTGATATATGTTCGAAAGGGAGCTTTGAAATCTCAATGAGCTAAAATTGCATGTGTGAAACAGCCTGCCTTCCTGAGGTCATCAGCAAGGTGAACTGTTCTCATCACAACACAATAAAAATGCCATTGTTTTATGTATAGCAATTCTGGATACACTCTCCCTTGCAGTGAGCAATTTGTCCAAGAATAAAAGGTAAGTGTTCACAGTATACTTTTTATATGATTGTTCCTGTTTGAGGAATCTTACCAAGCAAACTGTGTTAAAGCAGGTGAATGTGAAGAGGAAAAAAAAATAGCATAAAAAGAACAGAAAACAGCACAATATTTAGGATCGGGGGGAAAAAAAGATAATAGAAAACACAGGACCATGTTTTGCTTAACATCATTAAGGGGAACTAAAATAGTTAAAACCTGTCATTAGTGGATTCTACGTGGCATAAATAGATTGTCAGGTGCTTTAATGGCAACATGCTCTACCAGCAGTGTTCAGCCTAAGAGAAACGCTTTTAGCTCAGTCTCGTGTCCCAAAGAGCAGCTAGGGGTGGAGGCCCAGGGAGGGGGATCACAGCTATGCCACCACACAACTGTGTCTCCCTCAGACACTCTCTCAGCTCCAGAGGTTTGTTAGTTAAGGCCAAGCCCAAGGTAATTTATGTTTAATAGTCAGCCAAGAAATATATCCCCCCCACCACGTCTTAACATTTTTTTAACATACATAGATTTTTTTTGCATACACAACATTTTGTGGCAATGATTCCCCTGGCTTAGCTCCATGGTTCCTTAAGAGAAATCACAATGAAGTGCAGGAGCTCCATTTTCACTGGGTGCTTGGTTCAGGATTTTGAAATCATCTCTGGTATCAAGCCTTGTTTCAAGTAACCACAAATTCTAGAGTATTCAGTTCCAAATCTATTTAAAGAATACAAAAAATTCTGATTGTTCTTCCTATACTGCTTGTAAAACTAAGCCTGGACAATGTCTAAAAGTGGCATGTTTTTCACATGTTCACAGGACATTTAAACAAACATCAGAAAGACTAAATCTAAGTCCCCATAACACAGCATGAGTCTGTACAAGCCCTGGGCTTCTGGAGTCAAATGACAATAAATTCTGTCTTTTAATAAAACATGTTACTTCTCTCATTTTTCGGAGCCAGAGGAACCCTGTGATAAGACAATTAGAGACACTCACACTGAGAGACTCAATTACTCTAGATGCAATTTTATGAGCAGATTAAAATCTTTGACCACTTAATGATGATGGAGTATTTCATGCCACTTCCTATTAGAGAAGAGGGACCCTCTGAGCAATGGGAGCTTCCATCATCAGGCTCTTGCCCTCCCAGGGTGGCACTTCTCACACTGCTCCAACACAGCCCTCACACCACTGCAGTGGCACGCACTCAGCAGCCACTCTGAAGGTTCGTGAATGGCAAAAAGGCAACTTACAGAAACTTACATAAGGTGCTTCTCGAGGAAGTCCCTCTCCTCTGTGGTAAAAAGTTTACTCTTACTTTATTTTTTAACTGAAGGGCTTGGGGACTGATTGCAGCCAGAGAACTGCACTAAAATAAAAAGTAAAAGAAAAAAAGAGAGAATAAGGGCTGTTTATATTGCCTTCTGATTTCAATGTCTTCATGTCTCTGCTGCAGGGTTTGGCCCTTTGGGACCTTCCCAATATCTTCCTTGGTACATTCCTGCTAGATGAGAAGGAAGACTTTCGGCTTCTTACTCAGTATACAGCAGGGTCATCCAGAGAAACCAAAAATCTATTGCCACCTCTCAAGAGGCCATCCATAAGTATCACTTAAGGCTTCAAACCATGGACTGTATCTTACACAGAGCTATTTGTACAAGGAAAATCAGTTTTCAGGAATAGGCAGACAAAGGAAACATGGGGAATTATTTCACAGAAATTCTTCATCACCTCACTTGGTCTTCTTTCAGAAAAACATTTATAGATGACATTATTTTATTTGGATTTTTTACTGCCACTTTAATCTACATGTTGCTTTCCCTTTTGCTGAATGAGGCTGTCATCCAGCTTTGCTCTCAAGGCCCAAGGACTGCAGGAGAAAGAAACATCAGGCCAAGGTTCACGTGTCCCTGGTGGAAATTTGCAGATCAGCTCCTGCAGAACAGATCCCTTTGGCAGAATCTGACTGATGGCCAAGAGCAGTTGGAGTACACAAAACAGTGTTTAAAGCTGTGTTTAAAAATATTAATTCCTGAAAGAGGTTGTTTGCAACTCAGTTACGCATTTTATGAGCTTTAACTTATGCACAGTGGGGGCTGAATATAGCAGAGTCGAATTCATGGGAAAGGAAAAGGCCTTTAGACAAATCCAACTCTAGGGCAAAACTACTGAAAAGAATTCTTTTCAGACACAGAGGCAACTTTTCAATGTTCCCTTTGAGCTGCCTCAAAGCAGCTGTTTGCCCTGACACATCCTTTTTAGCTCAAGGCTGGCATGTAAGAAAGCAAGAACAGACATTTCTCCTTGTTTAGTGTAGATTTCTCTCTCTCTTTGCAGCCTAACAACTTTCCTCCTTATAGCTGAATAATTTTCCTCATGCTTTCCATGGTATTCTGTGCTCCAAGGTATAAATTATTTATATTTTTGCGCATTAAGAAGCAGAGCTCACTGCTTGATCACTGACAGACCAACTGCCAACAAGGAAGGAACAACATGGTTCAACTGAAGGCTCTGCGACCAATTGTCTGGGAAGAGGGTCAGTCCAACAGGCCTTAACTGGACAAACTTCTAATGAATCCATAAATTCCAGAAGAATAAAATACTAATAAAGAAGACCAAATATTTTGCAAAATAATGATCTATTTGCCTGCATGATCGCCTCATCTTCTCCAAGCCACACATTACAGCCAAGCTTTTCATACAGGTCTTATTTTCCAGTTCTGCAGTTAAACAGTGATAAAGAAAAGGGCTGATGGATTGGGGCGGGGGGGGGGGGGGGGTATTATCATTTTTTATTTATATTCTCTCACAAAAGTAATTTAAGAGTGAGATATGCACCTATATGTGTGATATTACCCACATAAATTCTTTCATGCCATTAATACCTGAAGCCAATATCAACATCAAAGCACATGGTTTGTTCCACACCAGTGACACACAGAAACAAAAACCAATCATTACAGTTTCCCCACTCAGATTTTCTTCTGAGAAGAGAGAAAAAAATCTTTTTTATAAGCTGATGATTAACTGATAACCAGGTCTATCTGTTAATTCCTTGTGAACATCCAGGTGCAGTAAACACACATGAGCACACACACACAGTGCCACCAGGCTGAACTGGTGTGGGGCTTTGTTAAAATAGAAGATAAACAGTGATTTAAAGCACTACAGGGAATTTTATCTCCCTTTACAGAACAGCTGCAACACATATACATAAAGAAAAATTCAATTCTATCCAGGTAAAGGTCATGGAAATTTTAACCTTTTTATTTCCATATTAGAAATGTGCTGAATGGCTGGGTCTTTGGGTTTTTATAACTATTTAATATTTCTCGTGACCTGTCATACACATAAAAAAAAAACAAGATAGAGTTTGAAATCCTCCATAAGGTCCTAATAGTCAATAGAGGTTGATGATACTTGCTCAGTGACTTTCAGTATCCCATTATCCCAGCTCATACTATTAAATAGTCCACTGGAGCTAACCTGCATGATCTGGGTACTTCAAGACTCAGCAAGGATATGAGATGAATCAGATTTATTGGTTTATTTATCTTATATCCCTTTTTTAAAAAAACATTTTTCAAGCCTACCATTTTAGCCAAATTTACTAAGGAAGGCAAAGACATTATCAAGCTTCATTCAAAAAGTGAGAGAAAGAAAAAAGGTTTCCAAGGGGTTCCTACAAGCATTGCAAAGGCAGATGAATATCTAGAGGAAAAAGGTCCTACAATTGCCCTGGCAGAGAAAAGCACACAGAAAAAGATGACACAATATTCGATGCTGGAGAACCAACATAGCAGGAAAAAAGCCAGAACACCTGGACAGCATGGAAAACTCCAGCTAGAGTCTGCGACTAGCAAGGAAGATTGTGGACCCTCATGAAAACCTGAGAAAAAATAACCTTTGTTTTGTCTTCTGCTTCCAGGACAATTTCATATTTAACACCAAATGACTTTTTGCCTATAGATTTCATGTTAAGACCGTACAGCAGGACACTCAGAAAATCCACTCATTCTCCTTTTTTCTTTGACTCCATCTAGTTACCAGACATTTGGTGTTTTCCACAAACCTCATGGAACATCCCAGATTTTTTACCTTTCTCTGGTCACTGCAAACCACTGCATTTCTCAGCTTTGAATGCAGCACTGGCTGGAAGCCCTGAGGTGCAGAACTCCAAAAATCAATCCAGCAGACCTAAAATTATATTTCAATGTAAACACTTAGAAGCCCTATCAGAATGTGTTGCCTCGCACTTTGACATATAGTAACTCGAAGTTTCACTAAAACCAAAACACCATTTCTGGTTTCCTTCACAGCTGTCTTTCCTGCTCTAGTAACCATTAAAGTCTCACTTTCTCTTCCTTTTATCCCACAGGTTATAAATGTAAACAGAGATGAGGAAACTGCAGTGTGTGACAAAATGGGGATTCTTTGGCTGTGCATTTTTGCAATATAAAATATTATGCTCTTCTTTCTCTGCTTGTCTCTTTTTTCTCTGCTTTTTCCCACCATGAAGTCAATTCCCACTGTCATGCTTAGGGCAGAGTGTACCACTGCAGGGCCCAGATGGCTAACTATGGAAAACTATTCTCCATCTGGTTCCTTAGCAGTATCCTGAAGCAGATAAGCTTGCAGCTCTGAAACTGTGTTAAGTTTTCCATGCAGCTGCTGTCTTTAGAGATACTTGCCCTGTGTCTGGCTTCAGCTTTAATTTAGGAGGAGGAGCAAGGTTATGATAAAGCAAAGTCCCACGATATTATGAAAATCACTTGGGAACAGGAAAAAAAAAAAAGTAATCCTAAAAAAATTCTTCTAACAACTTTTTTGGGTTTTATAATAAATTTAAGTCCTCCAAATTTTTACACCATTCAGTATTTCTTATTTTCCAGACCAAGGCAGATACTTGTTTCCTTCAGCTGCGTGTCCCTTAGTGAGAATATGGACTGTTTTAAACATCAAGATGCTACTGCCTAGTAAAAAAGTGATGCAAAAAAATCTGTGGTGATGTCAAGAATAAAGAAAAATCAGGGGCGAAATTTACTTCCAAACTAGCAATGAGAAAATCTCTCAGTGCAGTAGGAGGGAAAAAAGAGACGATGTGGATGCTGATACATGTACAGATGGGATGTTTGGACTGCAAAGCAGTCTGAAAACTCCAATAGTAAATAGAAGAATATTTTTAAGAAGTTCTAAAATAAAACTAGAAAGAACTTTTCTGCACTCAAGCTGCCAATCTCTACCAGTGAGACTGGATCTTTCCTCAGGCTGCAACGAAGTTTGGAACAGGCCACCACTTGTACTTAGAGAAAACAAATAATAAATTTGCTGCAAAGTATTTTAGAATGATGCTGTTGGATGGTTTGATTCTGTGAGGAGGGCATCTCCCTTTATCTACAAGGGTTATTAATGTTAATAGTCAGGAATTAGAACTGCTTTGTGCTGCTACTAGAGATACTCCTTCATCCTGCTGGGGTGACCATGAGCAGCCTGAGTGCAGTGCCAAGATCAGCTGGGTGATATTATCAATTATCCTGGGTGATATTATTATTATTGGCAAACCATTTAGGCCTCATCACTTCTGGAACAGAGCAGGAGGATTTGCAATCCAGAGCTGGTTTTGGCTGGAGCAGGGTAACTGTGGAGAAGTGCTGCTTCTTGGCCAGCCTGCTGCCTGCTGCTCCCAGCTGCCTTTGGTTGGAATAGTGCTGAGCTGGTCCGTTTTTTCCAGGCTGGAGCCTGAGCTTCAAGCCAGAGTCAAATATTGAGTAGGCAAAACCACGAGCAGCAGACAGCTGGTCTCTGGTCCCAGCCTTGGCCCAACACTTTGAGGGTGGTGTGGAGCATTCATAATTAAGGACTTTTTGTAAGATTCTGAGAAAGTCAGTAAAGAGATAATAAAGGAAATTCACGTTTTTAACTGGTTTATGACTCAAGCCAAGCAGAATTTTACTTTTTTATGACTCAAACGAAGCAGATTTTTACAGGATTAAAAAAAGATCCTTTTGAACAGGGTCCTTTTCTCAGCCAAATAGCAGAGGGGCAATACATAAGAAAAAGCTACTGCATCTCAAAGGAGGGAAAAACATACCAAACATAAATTGAGAGGATAAGAAAATGATTCTATAACAACAGTCAGGATTAGAAGAACCTCAGCCCTATAAAATTAATGTGAGAATGCAAATATATATGTAATGGATTCACAGGAGATGGCATGGTGAAGGTAAGTGGCCAGCATGCTGAGGATGCAGTTTGAACAGACAGCTCAAGGCTGAAACTCTGAACATAACAAAGGAACGGCAAATTAAATGGAATTAAAGAAGAAACAGAATAGAAAAAGCCCTGTACTGCTGTTTCACATTGTCCTGGTTTCAGCTGGAAGCTGCCATTCTTCCTACTAACTCACGCAATGCTGTGTTTTGGATTTAGTATGAGAATAATGTTGATAAAACATTGATATTTTAGTTGTTTCTAGGAAGTTTTTTCCCAAAGTTAAAGACTTTCCAGTTTCCCATGCTCTGTCAGCAAGCAAGTGCACAGGATGCTGGAATGGAGCATGGCCAGGACAGGTGACCCAAAGTGGCCCAAGGAATATTCCATATTCATATTCGAATATTATCATTAGTAGTAGCAGTAGTAGTAGTAGTAGTAGTCGGAGTATATTTTACTTTACTTTAATTATTAATGTGTTTTTATCTCAGCTCATGAGTTCTACACGTCTCCTCCCCCTCCCACCAGGTGTGGGGCAGTGAGAGGCTGTGTGCCATTGCCAGCTGGGGTTAAACCAAACACACAGTCTTGACCAGAGGAGCAGAACAAATGAGCGAAAGTAAATAAACAAATTCATCCAAGTTCTTCACAAGAGGCAACTCAAGAAAGAGTGAAATAACAAGGAAATATTTATGAACTTTCCTCCAGGGTAAAGGACATGTTGGACAGGGAATTAGTCTTAATGAAATAAATTGAAATATCTCACTTTACAGAAAAGTGAAGTGAAAAACATCATTCTTAAGAGTTAAAGATTTGTTATTTATAGCTAATTTTCCCAGAGCACATTCCTAACCAGAAGGGAATTATTCAGAGGCTGATTTTTGTTTCCCTTTTTGTTTTTGTTTTAGAATATATTTGATGTACATCCCAATGTCCTTCCTACTTGTGGCAATATCAGTGAGCCCAATTCCTTCAACGCAAGTGGAGACAGGGTCTTTACTCCACCTCAGGAGTCTGCCCTCATCACTTCATGCCGAGAGAGATTTACTATTATATTATTACTCGTTTCTCCAAACATCCATTTACCAAAGGCCACAAACCCATATTTCTCTAGTTTTTGTATGTTCCTTGAACATTAATTTGCATAGCACAAGTAAAGAGTTTTTTGCCATATTTCCTTTTTAATACACCTGTCATCTCAAAAAAAAAAATAGGAGAGATTAAGATTTGTGAATAATTCTTAAAAGTGCTAAGGGAATCTGAGTGATACCGATATGCAGAGTGTTACAGCTAAGGAGAACTTCTAAACTGAGCCACACCTGAGCATTGTAATGAATGTAAAATGTCCTTACTGCCTTGAGAGCATATTTTTTCTTTACCTTATTCTCCCTGATAGCCATAACGACAGAAATCCGAGCTCTGGAGCCTACAAAGGAGACTTGCAGGCACAGAAGGTGTATTAAAGGCTTGCAGTTGTGCTGCTCTCACTCCTCCTCTTCAAATGCCAGCTCTGGCCTGAAGTGGGTGCTGTAGGATGCCAGGCTATCCAGGTGACCTGTCCCATTAGAAGAAATTCACCCATAAAATATAAGGTGGGATATTCAATTAGACAAATATTTCGCTTCAATATAGGCAGCCCTTGAAAAGACTGTAAAAGAGTATGAAAATGTGCCAAAAGAGGAAAGTCGTTAAGAGCCTTTTCTGCCTTGCTCTGGGTGTTGCATCAACACCAGTCACTTGTATTCTGAATTTTATCCCTTTGCAATTTGTCCCACTCCCCTGAAATTAAATACAGCAGATTTTTTTTTTTAAAGAGCAAAGTATCACCAGTAGTATTTTGGATTTTTGATTTTTTCTGCCTTTTTTTTTTTAAGCAGCTGACAAACCATATCTGTTCATTGTTGCTCTTTCAAGGCCTCTAATTTGTTTGAATTTCAAGGAAAGTGAAAAATAATGTGAAAGCCTGAAGGACAGTAGCTTCTAGCACAGGCTTCTCTTTCCCATTCCGTAAATCTAATGATGCATGCCATCCTGAGCTATGGGAGATGTGCTGGACTGTCATCTCAGCTGTCAAAAACATGTGGCAGTTTCATTTAGTCTGGAGCAACTTTGACCACTTTCGCCAGATTTCATTAGGACAGATTTGCAGAGGATGCAGCTGACACAATGCATGCACAATGCTGAAACTGCATTTCAGCTCCCAGCAGATCGTGCTGGAGGGACAGATGCTTGTGAAACCAAACAAGCAGAACAAAGAGCAGGGTGACCACACAATGTGAAAACTACTTACCACCATTAACAATTGACCATGAGCAAGTCCTGGGGGGAACAAGTATCAAATATGCACTGAAAAAAAAAAAAAGGAAAATATTTTTTAAAGTATGTTAAGACAGTAAAATCCCTTAGCAAAGGGTGGAAGAGAAACTAAAAGCATGAATCTCTCAGTGTCCCTGTATCTTGCTAATGGCACTGAATAAAGTGCCTTACCTGCATCTACTTCCTGAGACATCAAAGCCTTTTCAAATTTAAATGAAACAACACTCTTAAATGATAAAAGGAATTTCAGTAGCAACCGAAGAGGTGCTACCGATGCTTAGAGACTCCTAGTGATATATGTTTGTTCCTAAGAGCTCTAAACTCAGGCCACTTTCAGCCATTTTCCAAATGTGCTTTTATGTATTCATAGAACTCAGAAATCATGTAGGATTCCCTGTCATGGTTCATAATGGGGCATGTACAGAAATTTCAGGCTGAAAGTATTATAGAGTTCAAAATATGTTTTCTTAAATATATATTTTATTAGACACACAATACACTGCAAAGACACAGCCAGACGTGATAGTCTCCTTAGAGGTTATTTTGTGTAATACGCTTCGTCTCTTTCTATTTTTAAGTCCACACTTCAGCTCCTGCAGCTGCAAGTTGTGTCTTAAATGGAAGAATAAATAAATCCCAAAGAACAGAGCTCATAGCAGTACATTAGCATGAATTCCTTTGTGCTTCTTCCTCCAGATGCACTAAAGAACAGCAAATCCTTTCAAGTGCTTCGCAGCGGCTCCATGAGTGAATCTGTTTATTATCATTGCAGCAGTTCAAGCTGTATCTACACTGAGAGGGAATTGCACGCCAAGCTGGGATGTGAATTTGTGTCATATCAGCTCTTTACTGCCCTGGGTGGGTATTCAAGACTGTGCTAAGGGCAGATTTGACATCCATTTATTTTGGCAGCCTGTGCCCTTCTCCTCTCCCTCTCCTGACCACCCAGCTCCTTCCAACATCTCCCTTTAGGCATCCTGGAACAATTGTTTGTGACACTGTGGGAAGAACTGATCCAGAATAATAAAAGCCATATTTACCAGGTTATTTTAAACCTGTACCAATCCCTTGAGGTAGTTCAAGGCGTGGATGCAAAAATACCTGTGCTAGCACAGCTGAGGAGGAGGTGAAGGAACAGAAACAGCCAGGCAGCATTATGCAATCAACCTCTCACCCTGATAAATAAGTATAGCAATTAACACACAAATTACACAAAATCTCAAAATCCTACATCCCCTGAAACACCAAAAAAACCCCAAGAAACAAATCACAATTTTATTTCTGTTGATTTAGAGGATGAAATTGGCTCACCAGCAGAAACAAACCGCAGTCTCAGTGCAAGGGAAAAAGGTGGGAGCATGCAATCAGGTATGGAGAGCAGAAGGGACATGGAAGGAGTGACACCATCTCTTTGGCGTCTGCCTGTTTGATTTTCTTCAGCCATGGCTGAAAAATGCCCCATTTGGTATCCACATCATCAATTTGCTAAACAAGTGTTGGTTCAGGAAACAAGATGTTTCTGTGGTTCCACTCTTAAGCCCCCAATTTAGGACTGCTGACATATTCTGGTTTTCAAAAATCTGATAAGAAGTGAGTTCCAGCTGGGGAGTCAGTGCCTCTCTTGAGGTGCTGGAGGCTGACAGAAGTGAAGTGATTTCTGCAAGCAGAAGGCTACTCTATGCTATATATTTTCTGTTAAAAATCCATAGAATCTAGTACAATATTACTTACTACTTTTGGCCAAATAACACTCACTGTGTGAACAATTCACAGCGTGCATCACCACGGCATTGAAGCAGTAAAGTACATACCAACACCAGTCAGAAATGAGTGAATATTTGCATTTACATGTTTTGCATAAGAAGGCACTAAAGAAAAACCTTTTCCCACACCATTTAGGAAAAGAATAACCATTTTGCTGATGTCAATGTGAAGCTTTTATTTTCAATTAAAATTACTTTTCAAAATCATATTGTTTCCTTGAACAAAGAAAAAAAAATCGCAAAAATTTTAGATGTAGAAAATGAGAAAGACACACTTGGGTTGCCTATACTTTTCTGAACCAAAAGAACAAGATCAGAAATTGCAAAACTGTTAGTGAAACAGAGAGTCTGAGTCCTTCCCAGCTTTAATGACATGGCAGGGAATGACTCTGGCACCGCGGAATGTGATTTGAAAGGGAGAATTCCGCTGGCAGGAGTGCAGGAGATTTTGCTGTTGTCAGTCACCAGGAAGCAGATGGCACGTCTTGGCTGAGTGGGTTCTCAGGCATCTTATTTCAGCAACCACTTCAGTGTAGCTGACAGCATCGTCAGATGTGGAACACGCTACCTAAACACGGGCTCTGACAACCCCAGTGCGATGAATCCCAAATCACTGCAAGATTAGCAAGAAACGGGAGCACAGGAGTTCTGCCTGCCCTGTGCAGGGACTAACTTTCCTCATGTCTCTAGGTAGTTACTTGCAAACTCTTTAGGGTAATAGGTAAATTGTTTCTACTGTGATTATTTAGCAAAAAAATAAAGGATATTATTTCTATTATTATTGTTGTTAGCAGTCTGAGAGTGTCAAAATTAGAGGAGGAAAATAATGAAAATAGTCTTCACCTGTCATATCAGCTTTGAGCAACAAAAATATTTTTAATAACTCCTGCCTCATGAGGGAAACCTAGAGATTTTACAGGAAAACTGTGTTGGATGCCTTTTGTTATGAACATGGTGACCCCATTACCTGAGTGCCTTTAGGAAGGCAGTCATCCATGGGGGAGGACTACTGTGCAAGTCAGCTCCATGGGAAAGCTGAAAAGCCCCATGGAAGCCCACCCCCTGCTGCTTTTGAAAATGCCAGTAGATTTCACCTGGTACTTTAGGCATTGGGAAAAAAGTGGCCCTAGAAGACTCACCTTCCATCATAAGCTGTGTGACACAGCCAGGAACTGAGCTCCAAATTTTTGAACACCAGGCCAGTGCCTGGAGGACAAAGCATCCATCCTCACTCCATTAGTCTGACACCTAAAGTTATTCTGGATGTCTTACTCGGTAGGGGTCTGGTTAATACAGGTGTCATCAAGTGATGCAAACAGTCATTAGAGAATCAAGTACCCTGTCTGGTCATTATGTTCCATGTTAAAACCTGAGAGTAACTGTCCAAAATACTGCAGTAGGGTAAAAAACCCTACAGAACTCACTCTTTCACTCAACAAATAACAGGTTGCATAAGTTCAAAATAGATTGATTCTCCTTGCCCATGAGCATACGTTTGTTCTCTTGTCTGGCACAAATCATAGGTGCAAAACAGGAGACAGAGATCTCATAGAACTCACATGCAGACAAAAGGACTCTTGGGGGTGGTTTGAAGTATATAAGGCATAAACTGATATGCATATGTAGAGTCCAGACATCTGAATTTGATAAAGCCCTGGCATCCCAGTCATTACTGCAGAGGTATTGCTTCATTTTATTCACTGTATAGGGACCGAAAGAGTGATACACAAGAGGGTGAGGCCATGAACTTACACTCAGTATCTGTGCTGAAGAACAAGCTCTAAGTATATAAAACACCTGCAGATTAATTGAAAGCCTCAGTAGATAGACAGTAAATCACTTTACTGACAATATTTATCACTCCGTTGGATCTAAATCCACTAATTCTCTTTTATTTCTTTTGCCACAACCAAACTGTAGATACAAAATTGGCTTTTGTGCAAACGAGTGTTATTGCCATGAGACATTGAAATTACTCTGGCAGTACCATCCAAAGAGCCATAGGCACACCATAGTTATGCACTGCCTGTGCACGTTGTAACTGCATATTTTAGGCATATTTATGGATATCCCACTGAATGGAAAGAGAATGAAAGAAATGCACTGAAATTTGAATCAGAAGCCCCCACTGTATTTCATCAGTCTGCCACCTACACCAACAACAGCGTGTAATAAAAAAGACAGATATCGTCACAGTTCTTCTTCTTATCAGGGTGATCTGAGGGATATTGAGACAGACAGACAAGGATACAAAGAGTTCATGGGCTAATTTCACAGGCTGCAGCCACTGCAGTGGTCTTATTAGGCAAGGTTGCACACAAAAGAGAAAGGCAATAAATCTATAAGAGTTTTCTTGCCCAAAAGAAAGCAGTGTCATGAAAGAAACGTGCAAGAACAAGATCCTAGGAAAAAACCAGATGTATTGACTGATACATCGCTCACTATGCACTGAATTAAAATGAAATTTATATAAATAACACGTCTCAACATTAATGTGGCTGGTCATCTGCCCATCCTTTCTTTAAACAAGTGTTAGCTCTATGAACCCAGAAGGTTGGAAAAAATACACAAGACCAAAATTAGATGCCTTGAGCTTTTTTATTTCTTGCAGAACTGCTGCAGATGATTTATTAGTGAATGGATATCCGCCATCCATTTTGAAATTAAAAGTCCCTTGGAGGCTCTGCAGCCCCCTCCATTACATCACCAATGTGTGCAGGTCACAAAGGTACAGCTAGGACAAGAATTGTGCTCCATCAGTCAAAAACTCTATTTTCTTCCCAAGTACTAAAAGTCTTGAAGCATGCAATTTGAATTATCCTTAAATTGCCCTGCATGTTTAAGCACTGTGCTAATAGGACAGTATTACAGAATTAAAGATACAGGTTAAACTCAGTGCTCTTGTGCCTTGGTCTCTTGGTGGCAGCTGAGGCTTGGAGTAAGGAGGAAGGGATAAACTCAGGCTCCATTCATGAGTCCTGAGGAGAGAGAGAGTCACAACTGAGATTTCAGAGCAACATTCTCCATTTCACCTCTTCAATTTCGCTTTAGTTTATGGCTTCAGTTTCTACAGGGTGAGTTTAAGTAGACACAGGGTCCGGCCTCTTGTCTGAGCCTGGGTAAACAGGGGAGATAGACTGCTTCAGTGTGTGTCATATCCCAAGGCTAAGTGCAGTCGTCCATG
>WEIT01026578.1:51411-77616 GCA_013389985.1 Dryoscopus gambensis
TTTGTTCCAGCTATCACTGGTAATATCCATCTGGTTCTTCCTGCCACCTATCAGTTCTGTCCTTGCCATCAGTGTTTAACAAGGATATTTTCATACCATTTAATTTCAAGATACGGGTTGTTTTCCTGAACAGAGGATGAACCTACTGAAATTAATCTGGTGGGGGTAGAACTGATAACTCTTGTCAGATTTCTAACCAGAATAGCAAAATGCAGAGGCCATTTTTATTTACAGAAATATATAAACTGGGTGTGATTAGATTGAAAATCTGTGAGTCGGTTACAAAGAGGTAAATTTCACCATTGCAAGTTAATCAACTTTGATTCTTCATGGTCATTATTGATATAGAACATTATATAGATGGTATTTGTTATCTTATAAACATCCATTAAGAGATGAGGTCGAAAAGAGGATGGGAGAATCACAATTAGTGTTGATTAACCCTACAGAATGTCTCCTCCCAGGTGACAGTTACCTTGACGTGACGGAAGGCAGCTTGGATTGTCTGTGTGGTGTTTTCCCCCAAACACAACTTAATCCCAGAACCACTACAGTGCAGAGCTGGGAAAGCCAAGGGGTCAGAAATACACGGTGCACAACAACAACAAACAACTCTCAACAGTTGTAAAAATACATTAAATCTCATGTGGTGATGGATCTTTGAGGCAGGTGGGAGGAACACAGAAATGTAATAACAAATGCTACAAGGAAATTGTGAGTCCCTGGGGATCAAACGACCTGCAAAAGGTCTAATTTTCAGTACTACATGCCCAATCTTACTTGAAATCATAGATTAAAGTCAGAGGATCTCGGTCTCTTACTCACAGTCACACTGAAAGTAAGTGAAGTGGAAGGATGATTTTCTACTCAACAAAAGAATTCCCTGTGCAAGTCACTAAATGTCACTGTAACACTTTGTTCTAGATGTATATTAAATGTTTTCCACTAGAGACACGATCTTGATTCTTGTACACAAAACCTCAAAATGGAGGGTCTTAGCTTCTATTAGCAAATATGTAGAAAAATACTTCTTATTTTAAATAGTATATAGTTTCATAATCTTTTCTAAATGTTTCTCATTCATTTCAGAAGTCACTTAAAATGAAAACGAAACCCTTGTGAGATCGCTCAGAAAGATCACACTGGGTGTTCATTCCTATGACAAACACTCAGTGATTTCCACTTTTTTCTGTTGTTGTGGTGGATCTAGCCCTACTCTGGTTTCACTCCTGTTTTCTTTCAGTGGAAATCCTACTGTTGCTCCCTGCTCCCAGCTTTCAGTTCCTTTTACTTCCACTCCACTCCTCCAAATCATTGTTTTCAGCTACCAGGCAAAGGCCTCTAAGAACACAATCCTTCAGTCTATTTGAGATGCCTTTTGTCCAAGCTGTAACAGTGTTTACAGCTGCATATGGATTATATGAACCTGTAAAACATTCCCCAATATTCAGATGTTTGAGATAGTTCGTGTATTTTCCTTTCTACAGAAATTCTCTGTTTGAGATTAGACACTTCTCCCAGTGGAAATTTCGTCAAGACCAATACATTTATGTGAAAAGTTTCAGCCCCAATGAACTGACATTTTTCTGATGAAAATCTTGCCCCAAACCTCTGAACTATCTCAACGTGCAGCCTCATGGTACTTAGGCAACCACTGCCTCAGGCTCTTTACTTTAATTGTATACATTTTCATCAAACCCTGATGCCCTTTGTGGGTTTGTGCAATTTCTGAAATGTAGCTAAAACATTTACTGTATATTTCTGTTCGTTGATTTCAAGTGAAATTATTTCATCACTTTATGTCTTCTTTTTCCCCCTAGTCCTGATGTATTTTGACATTCAGAGAATTACAGTTTAACCAAAACCCTTCAAATTAGAGAAGTTTAGTAGAAAATGAACTAAAGTAAAAATATTTCACTTGGAGGCTAATAGGCAGAATGAGGGCAGTGACTATTCAGCCATTCAAGTTAAATAAGGGGCTCATTACTGTCCTCTGTGACAACTGCCCAAATGCCAAATTTAAAGGTTCCATTATTTAAAGGTTCAAGGACTACAATGTTCATGTATTTTATATGTTTTTGTTTTAAAGTAGCACTTTAAATTTAAGATCAAAATCCTGTTGTGTGGTGTTCTGTAAGATGGGTCATTATAACTACTGTCACCCCAAACACCTTTCTCGGAAAGAGATTTCTCCTGCCCTATAGTTTTTCTGCTTGTCTCTGAAACTCTTTCAGGGAGATACAGCACAACTCTGGAAAACTATTTAAAAAATTATTATATTGAAGGATGACCTGCAAAAGAGACCTGTGTGTCCTGTACATAGTTCAGAAATTAAGAATAGGATACATGAAATGATGCTGTGCTTGCGTTGTAAAAGAGACTGTATTTAGCTGCAAAGAACTCAATTTAGTAACCAAGTGTATGGAGAGTCTCCCTACATTTGCCTTGGGAGACAAATACCAGTGGAGAAGAGAAGCTACCTAGAATATAGCTGACACAAGAAAAAACAAGTTATTATGTGTTGCTTTATCCGTGTCCCGCGGTAGCTGAGAGGAGAGAGAAGCAGCAGGCAGGGATGATCCAGCAAGAGGTGATTTATTTCATTATTTACAACTCTTTTTATAGACCTTTTCTTCATAGCCTAATTGGTCCAGCATCAGCCACCCCTTTAGGGTGATTCGCTGAAATCTTACAACATCCATTTTTAAAAATATTTTTCTACTGTATAATAAACAGATCCTAGCAAGGTCACAGGTGTTCTTAGCTTACAAACTCTACTGATAACTTCTGTGAGAAAGAAAAGTCTCTCATGAGACAGAAAGCAGCTCTGGCTACCAGCATTTTGCATCCACAATTATGTGACAAGAATATGCTTAGAAAAATTTAGATGTTTTCTAATTAATTAATGTTCTGTTAAGTATATTCTTTAGTTTAATACATGTGGTTCTCTTTTCCCTTTACTGAGAGAATATGTAATTCCAAAGATTTGCTTCAGGTTTTTAATATTGACTCTAAATGCAGTAATGAAATGCTTATTTATTTGTCTGATTGCTCATGCTTGGGAAAATTTAATAAATTCTTATCCATAAAAATTAGCAGAATAGTTTCATATTCTTAGTGGTGCCCTCAGCTTACTTTAAAACTCTGTGTGGGCAGCCTGAAGTGTTTTCACAGAAGTATTCAAAAATACCAGGAAGAAAATTCAGCCCAAGGACTTAGACAACTTGAACTTTAAAAAAGACACCTATTAAAATAAATTTATTAATTCCTTATTTCTAAATTGAAAATAAAGTTTGAGTTATACGATTGCTCAGACAAGAAACGTGGATTATGGAAGACTTGCTGGCACTGTAGACAAGCTTTGTGGTGGAGTTATTTTAGTTGTCTGTTAAAGTCACCCAAACTCCATCACTTCATCAACACTTTTTTGGAGGTTTTTATTATTTTTTTTAACTTAAGGGAAAATATTGGAATTGAAAGTTCAAACTCTTCCAACTTTTATGAGCAGAAAATTGAAAATAGGGTCATTTGGACCAACAGAAACTCCTTACTGAGTTTAGCCGAAATTACATTTGCTATTCTGCTCTTTTTGATTGCATACCAAGAATGTTTTTAAAAGTCTTTTCAGCGGAGGAAAAAACAGGACTACATCATCACTGATAAACTGGAAGTGTCCAGAGTTACTCCTTGCCATTGAAACCAGCTCTCACAGGCTGGACTCCATCCGTGCTCTTAATGACTTTTAACATCCAAAATCAGGGTAACTCCATACAAACTGCCTGCTGTTAAAGCATTCTAACATGTGCCAGCTAGCAAACAATGCCTTGTTTAAGTCTGCAAAAATGAAAGCAAAACCACCTTGCAAAATTTTAATAGTCAGTGGATTTCCAGTGATCAGGGGCATTCCCTGCTCCTCTAGAATTTGTAAATATGAGTGCTGTCAGAATTTCCCAAATAATTAAAAAACTCACATTCTTTCCAGTTTTAAAAGTCTAGAAAATTAATTAATATGTCAAAACTACTAACAGCTATCGTTGAAAAAATGATACTAATAAGACAGCATTTTAAAATAAAATTTTTCCTAAAATTTCCAGCAGCTCTACCAAGGAGTCAGAAGACAGACACAGAGACGACAATTTCCAATCTAGTCTCCTGGACTCTGTTTCAATGATTTCATAACAAATCTTTCTCAGGAGGAAAAATAGATAAAGAAAACACTGAAACACACAGATTGTCCTGGCAGGTTTCACTGCTGAAAGAGTTGAAGCATTTTTGCTTCATAGTGTGGAGCAGGAGTGGGAAAAATGCCTGGATTCTCAATAACTGTGAGTAGGAGTGTTTATGTATTTTGTGTAGGGGAAATGTATGAATTTGCAATCAGGACAGCTTGTAGTACCATGCTGAAATGTAATCAATTTTCAATGTGCAGAGAGTCCCAGAATAACTTTCTAACAGCAACATTAGAAAAAGACACTCCTTTTTCCCCAGGCTGTTTGTACCTCCAACATGTAATTTTGCCATTAGTGAAGTGTGATGAAAATTAAGTCACTTGCACAGCCCAATATGCTCACTCAACCAACCATTAATTTTTGCTTTCTTTGTTACTAACTCAGGGCTCAACTTAGGAATAAATTGGCTGCAGAATTCAAGCTGCTAAAAGCTTTTTGAGAGTCTTTAGCATTGCAACCACACTGCCTTCACCAGAGCTGTAATCTACAAACCTGAGGAGAGAGGAAGGTCGTGCTAAGATTTCAGAGCCATAACCCAAGCTCTTGCTTCAACACGTCTTCTACCACCATGT
Organism: Dryoscopus gambensis; assembly: GCA_013389985.1. Lineage (NCBI taxonomy): Eukaryota > Metazoa > Chordata > Aves > Passeriformes > Malaconotidae > Dryoscopus > Dryoscopus gambensis. Next base: position 56,213 of record WEIT01026578.1, read on the forward strand.
GGATATTTGACATTGCAGGCAGGCAGCTTTCCAGATCTCACAGGCACTTAAGGAAACACATAGAAGAGGATCTTTGAGCCTCTTATACATCCATTATTATTTTCAGCTTCTCTATTTGGTAGCATGGTTTGTTGATGGAGTTCAGAGATGGGTTTGTACAGAGACTACGCATAAAAATGGATGTATGAGGACAGCCCAGTGGATCTCCTGGTCCAGGAGACTCTAAAAGGAGCCAAAATCAGACAACTAGAGAGGAAAAAGAAAGCCTCCAGCAGTGCTTTTCTAGTGCAGTCCATCAGGCATGCTGTAGTCATCGATTAAAGACACTGTCCGAAACCTGTTCCCTTTTTCAACCAGATCCCCGTGAAATTAGAAGATTGACTGCCTGGGCTTTTTATATTGAAAGCAAGCTCATGCACTGTCCTTTGAGCTCTAGACAGTTCTTCATGACTGCTATCCACATCCACGGAAAGAAAACAGAGCATGCTCTAAGCAGTTGGTGAAGGAAATACCTCAGATTACACCCAGATTTCTTTGGAAAGGTGTGGAGCAAAGAATGCAGCCTGTGGTGCATAGGAAGGGACTTGCAGAGAGTGGGCCCAGGATACCACTGGACTGTCCCAGTGGGTCTGAGCTCCTGGTGCTTTGGAAAGATCCCAGTGCATCACACAGAGAGCAATCCTGCTGCTCACTGCATTGCTGAGGGAGTAGGAAGGCAAACAGCTCTGGCTTTTGTACTAAAAAGAGTGAATATATTGAATTTTTTTTTCCTAGGCTGAGGTCTTGAAAGCTGCAATCAGCCTGCAGTCAGACTCCGAGATCTCCCCAGTCAGGCATGAAAAAGTGCATTAAGATCCTGCTGTACCTTCCAGTACATGGTGCCACTCTCTTCTGTCCGGAGTTCCAGGTCCTCTCCCAGCAGAAGGATGCTTGTTCTGGGCACCTCTTGGCAACCCCACACAAAACATGTCCTTCTTGCACAAGAGCAACCTGCCCTCCCCCCAGCCCTGGCAGATACAGCATTTCACAGCTCCCGGGAGTGTTCTTTTCGACGTTAGCCTGCAGTCCAGCCTGTCTGCAAGTGTCAGTGCCTGTCTCAGAGCAGAACTCTGCCGTCCTCATCGCTGCTGCCTGCTGCTGCGCCTCTGAGTGATCATTTCTCCCCTAGCACAACGCCCACTCCATCACAGGAGGGGAGGGAGGGACTGGGGTGGATGATTTTGAGTAGGCAGGAGGGGATGGCAGCACCAGAGGCGCTGCAGTCCCATGGGGACACTGCCCAGATGTGGCACGGGCTGCCACGGCAGGCTCATTTCATACCCTCAGGATCTCATATCACTCTTGTCTTTATGCCCAGTTTGCCTCTCTTCCCTTTGCACCACAACCATTTCTGTTCAAGCCACAGTGAAGCTGGCCTGTACTTGTAGGTTAGGCATTCCTTTGGAGGGAAAATTGTATCTGTGCAGCTCCTGGGAGCACTGTCTCTCTACATCTAGCAGAAAAAAAGTGCAGAAAGCACCCAAAAGCAATAATAGGAAGCAATTAATTATGAAAATTCTGTATTTAGAAGTCTTAAGCAAAATTTTCCAGCTGTGTTTCCCATAATTTCCCCCCATGGAAAGGCAAATTAGTGGTTTTATCTGGATTTCTCTTCTGCTATGCTATTTTACTGACTGCAGCAAATATATTTACCTATTTTAGAATAGTGCAATACCTCATCTTTTAAAACACAAGGAAACCTGACATGGCTTATTGCCAAATACGGAGAGCATTTCTTGCATTGTATATATTTTATGCTAATCAATCACAAATTTTGATCTGAATCACCTTGCTTGAAGGAAACCCTTTAAAGACTGCTAAAAGCAATGATTTGTTCTTTTCTGCATAACCTGGATTTGGCTAAAAGGCTTTGCACAGCAAACTGGCCAAAGAAATATTTCTTGACACAGCCAGCTTATAGGACACAGCGCAGCAAAGGTGCCATTGAGAGCAATGGGCTAAGATTTTTCAATTATAAAACTAGTTATTTCATCTAATTACCAAATATTTGGGGTCATTCTTTCCAGAGGACAAATGTCTCGCTCAGTTATCGGCTTTGTGCATAAATAGAAGCAGTATATGTAATTTATAATAGCAGGTTTACAAAGAGTTTTGAAACAAGCCAGCATTAGGAAAAAAGCCAAAATCTAATTTATCAGTTCTGCAAACAGAATTTTCCTATGGGCAGGTTTTTTTTTTCCCTGCAACAATTTTCTGCCAATGGTTTGTTAACTCTTAGGAAAAAAAAAAAAAGATTGATCAGTTCTTCACATTTGATACAGTATAAGACTAGGACTACTCAGTTGTGAGAATGAAACAAATGAAAAATTTTGTAGGTGTTATTCCCACCTAAACTTCCTGACTCTAAATGCAGTGAGATCTTTTGACTGAGAATTGCTCATAAATCTTTTTCACAAAATTAATCAACTTATAGGAAAAAAAAGTTTCTACCAAAATGGAAACTTCAGTCACATTTATGTGTTTTAGCATACCTCTTCTTTAAATAAAAAATAGAAAAGCCATTGGAATGTTCAAGAAGTTTCACCACAACAGTGAAACAAAATCATATTCTCTCACTTCCTACAAAAGCTTTTCCCTGCCTGCTTAAGTAAAATTTAATTCTGTTTAAAAATATTAAAAATTTTTGCATCTCATTTTGAACTATGCAAGATATTTTCATTTTTCTTAAAATGTTTCATACATTCCAGTCATTTCCATCACTACACAGTCTGCGTGATCAGTCAGGAAGTGAATCAGAACAAGCTACAGTGGAAATTTTCTACACAAGGCTCATATTCACTCCTGCTTCAGTTGTTACTATGGCACATTTGAATAAGAACTTCCACGGAGGAGTTTAGTCAAGTTTGACTAATTGACTTTTAGAGTGCATTCAGTTCAAGTTTGTTAGGTTCACTCCCATGGATAAGCTCTATTTCAGTATCCTTCACTTTCTAGTCCAACTTGCTTTGTAATGTCACACATTATTAAATAGTTGGTGTGAAGCTGTCTTAGAATCACAGGGAATAACTCTAACAGTAGAGATGTCAAGTAAATATAGCGATTACTGTGAAGCTTCTAACTTGTGGGGGATTTGTGATATTAATTAGTTAATGTGTCTAAATTTCAAATGAAAGAGGTTAGTAAGTTCAAAGTGTTATTATTCCAGTCTTTTATGAAATATATTAACCCTATCAATATACACAGAATTCAGTATAGTTGTAGCGCTCACACTTAAGGTGAATTTCTGAAAAATAAACAGCAAAACCACAGAGTGCAATCAGAGCTCTCAGCCAAGCATTTGTACATCACTAAAGCTGGACACACATGAAGGGGAAACACAAGGATGAAAGAATATTTTCAATTTGTATCTTTCAAGGACATTATAAACAGGGCAAATAGTATGAAAAAACACAGTTTTGCCTTTCCTTTTGCAGAACACAGTCAAAATGGATTTACACACTTCACCCCTTGTCCATTTGAACCGTACTCAGAACTTTTCATCTATTTCAGTAAGAGCCTCTTCAGCTTGAAAACACTGATTACTGTGGAATGGAACATCACTAAGCAGTTACACTTCCTTTACTCGATTGCTGCTTGAGCTTTCTTTTCCCTGAGGAAGACATCATGCCAAAACATCACAGGGTGGCTGCTGCAGACAGTCAGAGACAAGTAAACAAGGTCAGCCTTCTCCCGGAGACAGGTTTTCTCCATGGGGGAAAAAAGTGCACTAAGCAGTGGGGCAGCTGCTGAGAGCCTCGCGGGAAGAAAGGGCACTCTGAAGTTACCACTGTCTATCAGCGAGAAGGTGTTGCTTGTTATCATCTTCCTGTGCAGGATGTGAAGCTCCACAGAAGAATTAAAATCACCAGTGGGGAGAACAATTGCAGCCCTGCTGCCATGAGGGGGGAGTCTGAGAAGGAAGAGACCTACTTTGAGATGAGGGAAAAATGTAATCCAAGTTCAAATCATAGCTTTTACTGGGAGAATATGAAGACCCACCTGATGCTGTTGGAGCGAATTCTGGTTTCTAACAAGGAAATCAGAACCAGACATTCACAGTGAAATGTATAGTCTGACAAGCAGAAGAGATTTCCAAAATGATAACGTAACTGTTTTTGATTTCCTTGGGAAGAAATTAGTCTAGAGCATTTCAACCTCAAAAAATATGGTAGCAGAATTGTTTCTACTTGAACCTCACTGCAAATGAACGGAAATGCTTTTTGCTGTTTGAGAGGACGAATTATATCTGTATATTCTACATTTCTTAATATTAATATTAATATTCTTATTTTTAGTAAAATGTTATAAATATAAAGCAGCATTTGAAGGTGAATTTATTATTCTGATGTCACTGTAATATATTAAATGAATTTGTTAGCACAACTGATGTTAGATTTAAAAGATGACCATCCAGTTATTGGAACAACATTTTGATGTCCTAAAGTTATCAGAATTGACATGCAAAATACAGAGATTGATAAATATAAAAGTTTGTAATCAGAGATTGTTTTCAGTTTGTAAGTGAGCAGAGGAGAAAATTTTTCTGCCGAAACAGAAAATGCAGATTTAAGACAAAGCCTTTGATAAACACGTCTTAACTTGACTGAATTATTTTGATTGATATATAATAACTTAATTTAAAAGACACCTTTTTTTTCTTTTGAGATAGTATTGGGCTTTCAAGACAAATCTTTCAAGACGCCAGATTTTCAAGACACTAGATAAGAAATGTACCTAGTGCTAAACTAAACATTCTCTTAGCCTCAAAACTGTATTTAATCACATTTTCTAAATTATCAGCAGATTAAAAATCATTTTGTATTCCCACAGCTGTAACTGAATTGAGCACATCCCTTACTCTAAGTGCCAATATCAGTTATTCAGCAACCCGGGAATGTATGACCTCAGCATCATTTCTGCAAAACAGATCAGAAAAAAATACCCAAATATTCAACCTCCTGTGACAAGTCAGTGCCAGAGCAAAGCCCAGAGACCCACAATAAGATGTTAGAGCTGGAAGCCACCTTCCTGCTCTGCCTCTGCAGTTAGAGAGGCACTCCGGTACACCCAGCTCACCCTGCTTTGGATTTCAAGGGCCACATGAAGATTTCACGCTTTTCCTTCTCAAGGTTCTCCTTTCAAGTTTTTTGCCTCATTTTTGATGCTCTTCAGACAGCCAGGATGACGCCACCCCTTTGTGTACTGGCACCAAGGCACGTCAAGAGCCAGCGTCTGATTACTCACACTGAAGGCCAGATATCAGTCTTATGCTGTTAATTCAGAACAATGCCACTCAACCCAGTGCATCACTCCAGTTTCCTTTTGCTGTGGAATGATATTACCTCATTTTCATCCTGAGCTAAAGTGTAACCCATAGGACTTTCCAAGCTTCAATTTTCTACAATGGAAACAAGACCTTTTCTTTTATTCTCGAAAAGAAAAAAAAATAAATAAAGGAAAGAAATGAAATGAAATGCTAAGAGACACTTTATAGATCCAGATTATTTGGTTATGTCTTTCTGGCTGCATGAATTCATCTGAGGAAACAAATACATATAAAGATGCCACTTTAAATTTCTACTCAGAAGGATATTTTATTGTTTGGATGAGCCACGATGTCACATCACATTACTGAGTAGCACAACCCCATGTTCCTACTTCACAAAAGTCTGTCTCCTTGTTCAAAACCAAAAGTGGCATAAACCCATTTATAATTTAAGTAAGTTGCTGGCAGTTCCTAAAATGGCTTTCCTGGAGAATAATGAGATAGACCAGTGGGGTAAGAAACATGATAAGTGACTGTGCAGTAGAAGGCATAATGAATAGTTGCTCTGTCCCTGGCAAGTGACTGTGGTACCAGACAACCCTGTCATGCACTGTCTTTTATGGCAAGTCGTAAATTAAAACTGATTTTTATTGTGAAAACTTCTGTCACTGCAAGGAGGAAGAACAATATTGTGTCACATTTCTTTCCAGGATTGAAAATCGAGGCCAAAATCTCTCCTAATGTAAATGAAGTCAATACATTCATTTCAGCTGAGTTTTACCCATGTTTATGATGAGAGAAAGTCATAAAATGCTTCTGTTTTAATTTAATTGGAGTATTGATTCTTCAAAATTGTTATGTTCGATTGAATTTTAGTTACCAGTGTGACCCTGTAAAAGACAATCTGGCACAAAAAGCTGATTCTGTGTATAAGTCAATGGGAGTAGACAGGAGGATAGGTATCAGGGAGATGAAAAAAATGTTATTTGAATTTATAATGCCACAGAAGTATCTGTCTTCTAGTGTAATCACCACAGATGATCAGTAGAAATTACAAATCTATTACAGTCTGCACAAATAGAAAGCTAGCAACAGCTCCAAAATATTTTTTTTTTAAATTTTTCTCTTTCGCTGCTCATAACTTAAGAGGAATCAAAGACCTAACTTAGGGTGAACTTTGCTGCTAATAGCAACAAGTGGCCAGCAGGACAGCCAAAGTGTTAACCACCTTTACAAAGCTCTAACAATGTTCTGCGTGGACTAGCAGTACTGGAGGGCTGCCCATGTGCTGCATCCTGGACCAAAAATATGCTCAAAGTGTAGTTTACATGATCTTTCCATATCTTATGTCTTTCTTTCTTGTCAAATTGCTTTCTTTCAGAAGAATACACATGCATACACGTATTTATGTGCACAGAGATGCCTCTATATATACATTTGGAAGGAGAGAGGAGCTGACCCAAGATTCAGTTCACTCAGGACTGAATTTCTTGCATTTCTTGTTGTTTTGCCCCATTCCAGGAACCATTAATACTTCTCAGGGGTTTTTTTTCAGCCCAAATTACGCTCCAGGCTGTGTTTGTTTGTATCTCACAGTCTCCTGAAGCCCTGCCCATAGGAACTGCAGGGCTGTGCTGCCACAGATGCTCACCATCCTTTACTCAACACCAAGGACAGCCACACCGGTGGCTCACTTGTATTTAATTGAAATTGTTGGAAAAAACAGGTCACCTAGAGGATGCTGTAAATATTCTGATCATCCTGAAAAACTGTATTTGTGAAGTGGGAGGAATGTAAACAAGTGTGGGAATGGAGTTTTGCTCGTGGTATCAGCGGGTGTGTGCATGGCAGTGTGCACACAGGTGCGTGCTTCTGTGGCACTGAACTGACCGGGCAAGGGCCAGTGCACCTCTGGAAACACTGCAAGTATCTTTGCAAGATCTGCACCAGAACAAAGGTATTTTTTCTTCCAGCAGCGCTGAGACCAGTGAGGACGGGAGCTGGCTTGTTCAGACCACAGCATTGCAGACACATCTTCACGCCCCCTCCACACAAACCTATCCAAGTACACACATCCACACAAGCTCTCTGCCAGGGCTAAGAATTAAACTGGCAGCTGGTCCTCGAGCTGAGAGCACACTGATATTGAAATAAAGTAAATCAGATCCTTGTGACCGAGACTTTGATTTATGAGCGCTTCTTTCTAGACACAAACATACTTCTGATAGAACAGTTTTCTATCAAGAGAAAACAACTTAGGTAGCATTTTCTCAAGGACAAATATTCTCATAATAGCACTTTTTTAGACAGAGGAAACTGGGATTATTAATTTATTCTCCCCCCAGTGAAATTCCACTGAACGCTCTGAACTCTCTGCCTTAAATAGGAGCTACTCGCACCCATACACTTTCTGTGAGCCAGACTATGATTTCTAGTTTCATATCACTAATCAGATATTTCCCTCTTGCATTCATTTAATTATACCATATTAATAAATCTTGACTTTTAGACAGAAGCTCTATGAGATGTATTCTCAACATGATGCACATGAAAATCCCCATGGCATCATCAACAGTAGGGAGCATGTAGAGAACTGATTATAGCCTTAGGTTTTCAGCCATTGCTACCTTACTTTTAGAGTTTTCCTCTGGTGATTTCTTGAGTGCCAACACACATACTGCAGTTCCTGTCTCTGCTGAAAACCTTCCTAGGAATCCCATTAAAAAGGTTCAATTTATGCAAAATAGAATTTTAATCTAGAAAATGCAGATTTGAGACACCACATGATGAAAGAAATCACCCCAAAGTACAGCCAAAGAGGTTACAAAAGCAGGTCACAGAAATCTGGTTTCCTAGGGAGCTTCTGTCTATTAGAAAAACATAAGCAGCTACTGGCAGATCCAAACTGCACACATTAAGTGTATCCACAAAGGATTTTGACAGGTCTCTACAAATCTGGGACTTTCTGTCCTTGTAGTACATTTCCAGTTTTATGGCAAGACAGAGGTAAGAAGCAGAACGGTTTCTGTGCAACTGTTTCATACTGAATGGACACTCATTTGGACAAATATTCATTTATTCTGAGGTCACTTGCTAATCTCTGGATAGTCTAAAAATATTTTATTTTACTTAGTACCTTTTCACCTTTTTTTTTTCCTCTAACAATTGGATATTATGACCCAGTATGACTACACTGCTGATATATTTGAGATTCTGCTGCAGAATTCAAGGTTATCTCAGAAATACTGAGCTCACAGAGCAACGTGTTCTGCCCTAAGTCATTTAAATTACTTAGGATGAGAAAAGTAACATTGTCAAAATATTTAGAAGGTTAGAAAGTGAATAACCCTTCACTGTTCTGGTCCAGGTATTATCCCTTAATAAAATATACAGTAATAAATAGTCCCTTCAGTTACTCAGATCAAATAAAGTAATTCATCCATGGCATGGTTTTATGAGTCTAGCTACAGTAAGTTATGTATATAAAATAAGAGCTAAGAGATTTGCATAGTCCTCAGCAACAGTCCAGTTCCCAGTTTTTACAAAGTGACATTACAAAATGCAATGTGTATGCAGCACACAAACTATTTGTATTCACACACAAGCACATCTGATGGATGCAGTAAGAGATGACTTTTCTGAAAGTGATGAAACTTTAGTTAAATGTTTGATTTTCAGAAAACACTGTTAAGACACTTGCAGGAAATTGGGAGTGTTAGAGTGGTCACCCACAAACTGAAAATCATGGGAAGACATTCTGAAGAATCATAGTAAAATGAAAAGATCAAGTTGTTCTTACTTCTATGCAGAGTGCTCTTCATCTGCAGTGATAAAAAGACCCTCGGACATTTCCTCAGAGCAGGACTTTCCAGCTACTAGATCAGTCCCATATCACATGTCACTTTGTCCTTTAATTATAACTAGAAGGCAAGAAAATGTCAATGTTTGCAGCTTCTGAGAGACGGATACAATTCAATAAGTCACACAGGTGCAATTGTGCACCACGGCTGGCTGCTGCTTTATAGGATCTTAGAGAACTTTGCTGGAAAGTCTGTAATAAAATGATCATTTCTTTAAAACAAAATTCAACCTGTTCTGGAAAAAAAAATCTTCCTCTGTTAAGAAAACGTGTAGGGTTTGCTTATCTTTTATCAGGTATTCCATGTATTTGAGTTTATCTGCTTGTTTTCTACTTAAACAGCCCATTTCTAATCAGGCACGTGTTCTGTGCTTTTTAGGCACCTGTTCCTTTTTGTTTCCCCTGCAATGTTCATTATTGCCCATGACAGATCTTTTCCTAAGACTGCTAAACAAAGCAGAAGGCTACTCCAGAGCAGCATTGCTCTGCCTGGGCAATTCAGACAGGATCAATATTCATTAACACTGGTAATTCACCACACAAGGGGAGAGCGCCTTAAAAATAAACCTCTTAAAGACAGACACAGAGAAGTGTTACCCACATGGATGAGACACCACCATCTATTTTCTACACACCCTCTGGACAACCCATATTGGTGTTAATTGCTGGCACTGCAGCATTTTCCTTCTGTCCAGCTGCCCTCTGCCCCTGCCTCTTCTCATTTTGCCCTAAGTGTCCCCGAGCCTCTGCTGAATTCTTTCTTCCTCCCAGGAGCCACAACTTCTGCCTGGGCCACTTCCAACCTGGGCTCACTCCCAGCATTTTTCCTTCTTCTCCTGCTGTCACATTCAGTTTCTGATAGAAATCTCATGGCTGCAATGACTTCTTTCATCTCTACCCTCACCAATATTGCATAAGAGAATCTTTGGAATATCTCTAAGCCGTGACATTCCCTATCCATGCAAACAGGTGAAACACTCAGCGAGGCTGCGATCCTGCTGCATCTCTATGCTGCAACACACGTTGGTGTGCAAACCAGCACAAATCTGTGAAGAACTTCTTTACCTTTTCTTCAGCTTTTCTTCAGCTTGAAGAAAGCAGGCTGGTTTGGGGTTTTTTTTAAAGTACATAAATTTAGAAAAAATCCCACAACATCCTAATTTATCTGTCTCTACTCCATGCTTTTCCATTTTCCTCATTTTTCTTATGCCGCATAGCACCTGACTACGTGAAGATAAAACAGGTTAAAGGAAATTTTAAAATGTGGGAAAATGTCAGTGTAATTGAATTTTTCTATACTGTTATGAGCACAAGTGTGAAGCAAACTTTACTATATTTTTCTTTTATTCACGATATTGTGAAACATATTTATTTAGGAACACTACATTTTTATGAAAACAAAAATAGAGAAATAGAAACTATTTGAATTTGAATGAAATTTTTCATTCTTAAGTATTTGAGTTTGTATTTGAGGGTATTGAGGCTTTTCATTCCTTGATTGCAATGAAATTTTAAAAACTTAGAATACATACTATAATTTTATTTTTTTAAATGTGCAAAACTCTCATTAAGGACAAGTTTTTTACTAAATACTATCTATATCTATATTTACGTCAGATGGAAATAATTTGATTAAAAAGTAGTGGGTACTTTTACTGATAAATCTTTTAAAAAATATGTTCAAATGATTCTAACAGTCTCATCTATTTCTTTTGTGAAAGAAGTAACAGATGAAGATATTTATTTTTCAAAAAACCTCATTAAATATTTCAAAAAATTCATTATATGTTAATCATTAATATACTGAGTCTTTAACTCAGTAACTCCAACAGCTTCACTGGAGCTATGGTGAGATATGGGATTCAAAAAAGCTCAAATCTGATATCTATTTCAGTTATCTATACTTTTTTTTTATGTCCCATGAGTTGGATATTCCTCTTGGGCTTGAGGAACACTCAATCTATTAGATGGGGGTTTTTTCTTATCTTTTACTTCTTGCTCCTGATGCTAATTAAAATAATACCCCAGCCATGGTGATATGACAGTAATAAGCCTTTAGAACAACAGAGGCGTTACATGATGCTAGGACAAGCATAAATCAGAGACCAGCTACAAAAACAAAATTGCTAGAATGTACCCAGTCCTTTTTACTAATGGGTTTCCAAGCGGAATTTAATTAAAATAATGAAGGTTTCAATACACGGAATGAAAAGGAAATAAGACCTATAAAATGTTAAGGCCAAAAGGCAATTAATCATTATGACATCCTACCAACCCTCAAGATGAAGAATACAACCACAAAAGTGAGCACCCTCAAATATCAGGAACCCATAATTGCAGCAGGCCACTTTCAGGTTGGCCTGACCTCATCTTTCTTGTTTCATTGAACAATGTTTCTTTCAAGTGACCTAAAATTTTTTTGGCTTGTTTTGTTTTTATGGAGTTTAATATCAAACTGCACTTCTCTCTTCAGTGCTCTGGTTTTGGAGCATCCAAAAGATTTACAAAGGTGAAAACTACAATATGTGAAAAATGTTGAAAGAAATAATTTGGATTGGAGAATGAAAATACAGTTATCTTGAGAGAGCTGAAGAGTTATTGCTTTTTTCCCTAAAATCCTTTTAGAGACTGGTCAGCAGTCTGAGTTATTCTTTAAAAGTACTGACCAACACAAAATGTATGAAAGCTATTTCTTGGTCACTTGATTCTTATATTCTTAGATCTTAATTGTGTTTTAAATTTTCTTTTTCTTATCCTTCCACTGTCATCACCAAAAAGTTTACAGCTCATGACAGGATCCATTTCATGATGCAGCCATTTGTTAAACTCCTTCAAGATTGATTATCACCTGTTTTGCTGATGGGTTTGCTTGCCAGTTTTAATATGCTTCCTCATTACTCCAAAGTAACTGCACGTATTTTTTGGCAGATTGCTTTAAACTGAATTGATAATGACTTTAATATGTTGATAATTTAATAATGCAGCCCTCAAAATTATGTTCCAGCTGCACACAGTTTGCTGATTGGCCACACTATTTAGCAGGAGGAGTTAATTGTGAAAGAGTTGCAATTTTACATAGGTAAATGACACAAGCCATATGTACTAGCATGGAGCACATCTGGAGGAACTCCCCTGAAGTTAAACCAGATTTATACAAATAAAAACTGAGAAAACTGATATCTACTTGTGCAAAAAACACGAAAAGTCATAGACCATTTTCATCCACTCCAATGGCTGTCAAATAATTTAAATTAAAAACAAAAAGAAATTCATTATACAAAGTAGTAAGCATACCTTTTCTTTGTTGTTTTCAAACACTTATTTTTTGCAACAGAACAACAGCATCTTTTCATGGGGTGCTATTGCCAGCAGTTACTGATCAAGGTATCATTTTTTCAAAACCTTATTACTTTAGTCAAGCATCCTAATTTAAAGAGTAGTCTCAGTTTATACGAAGACCTCACTTTTATAACAAATACTGAATACCCCCTGTCCCTTTCAATGATTTAATTAATGTTGCTGCTCTATTCTCTAATGACAATCTTTAGGCTTGCTCCCATCTTTGTGTTGACCCTGGATACAGTGAGTAAACACAACCCCCTGCCCTCTGTGCCACGAGTTGTATCTGTGCCCTGAGTCACACACGTGGCTGAGCAGTGTTCTTCACCTTGTAATGCCTCATCCCAATGGGATAACCTGCTTGAATGTCACCACAGGGAAATGACAAAACCACTTATTGCTTTAGAGAGAACTTAAATTTCCTTAATCTCAAAAACTTTTAAGTAGACCAACAGATACTACTTGTCACAAAGCTTTACACGAGTTTGGAAGGGGGAAAGGCTTGCCAGTGATGGGCAGTGGGATAATGTGCTGAAACTTGAGGAAGCCTGTTGGATTTCAGTAAATATTTCGATACTGTCTCTCATAGTGTCCTTTTGGACAAAATATCCAGCACACAGCTGGATAAACACGTCATGGGAGGGGTGAGCAAGTGGCTCATGGGTCGGGCACAAAGGGTTACAGCCTGACAGAGCTCAGGCAGTGTTTGGACAATGCTCTTGGTGGGACTCTTGGGGTGTCCTGTGCAGGGCTGGGAGCTGGACTCCATGATCCTTGTGGGTCCCTTCGAACTCAGCTTATTCTGTGATTCCGCGATTTAGTAAACTGCAAAACAACTGCATTTTACACAGTTGGTTCCAAATCAGATGGTAAAAACGCATTTAAAAATGCACCCACAGAATTTTCTGAGTCCAAAAAGTTTAGTGATGAAAAATAGGAAGCACAAGTCTGAGCTGACATTAAATCAGCAGGACTTGACATCAGTGGAATACCTAGCTCCAGACATATTTTTCATTGGCAGTGAAATATGTATATGTAGAGCTTGGACTAACAATGGAGGTTTCAGATTAAACAGAGGTTTGGAGTGCTGACTCAACATACGGCTCCATTAAGTAAATTATAGTGAATTATTTTTAAAGCATAAATTGCAAGCAGCTGACACGTACATGTGTAACTATACATATTGATCAGCAGCAGAATGAGAAATACAAGTGCTTTTGGAAGACTGCAAGGTGTACATATTGGAAGTGCCTACAAAGACGTGCTTTTAGGTGACTGCACAGGAGCTCTGGGACTTGAATTCAAACCTTCCATCCTACTGAACTAAGTACAGCTTCATACCATTCCCTTGAGTTCTGTCCCTGGTCACCACAGAGAAGGGTTCAGTGCCTCTGCTTCCCCTTGTGAGGAAATTTCTTACACCATTCCATACCCAGCCTCTGCTGCTGGAGATAAAACAAGGTGTTTCTATCTTCTCTTGGATGAAATATCAAGTATTTAATATTATTTCATTTGAAAATTAATGAAAATAGTTCACTACAACTTGTTCTGAATTTACCATTCCCTATGATTTCAGCATTAGGATAACGAGAGGTGCAACAGCTTCTCATTTAGAAGACTGGAGGAAATGTGTCTGGCTAGTTTAAAGGCAGAACTCTTAAGCTTAAATTGCAGGAAAGGGCTGGAGTATCTCACTCAGAACTCCCTTCTGGCTCTGCATCCTTTCCTCACAAAGCCAATAAAAAAATTATGTATTCTTAATAATCTGATATTTTGACACTTTCTAATCTTAAATTTTGAATGGAGACATTAAAATTTTATTCAATTTCTTTATTAAAATTGAATTTTACCTACAAAAAGGAAATAAAACCCTTTGATATTCTTTGCACGAAGTTATCAAGAACAATATTCATAAACACTAACATAACTAAGATTTTACTCCTTCTTGCTTCTACCTGACCATTACAAGTTCCAAACACCATATTTTAATGAGGTGTATCATCTCTCCTGATTGTAAAACCGGAATGTTTCAAGACTATTTTCATCTTATTATCCTGTTTTGTCCTCATTTGCTACATAAACCTCCCGCTTCATCCCATCTGAATACTTCTGAATTCTTCTTTGGCAGCCCTTTGTATGTTTCTGACATTTCATAGTTCACACTCTTCTCAGACTCTGAGAAATTTTGTCTTATTTGTTTGGTAAAGAGGAGAGTGACGCAGGGATACAATCTCAGTGAACGAGAAATGGATGTATTCAAATACTGTCTCCTGCCTTACTCTTATCAAAAACTTAAGACAGACCTTGGAGACCGTGGGATGTGCATAAGTGAGCTAACGTGAGCTAACACAGGGCTCATACAAACTTTCTAAGAGTTCAGAAGCATCTAGAAAACATCCCTGATTTTGTTTTCTCCTGTTCCTTGCTGAGCTGCTGTGAGCTGCCCCATACCATCTTTTCCTGACTTCATGCTTGGCTGGCATCTGGTTGCCAAATGTTTGTATTGTTATTGCTCTACCCTTTTATTGTAGACTGCACATCCTGGTGGATATCAATCTACAGTACAGACACTCCTTTACACGAAAAGGACATTTAAAGTAATTGTCAAAAATGCAAAGAGGCGAAACATCTAGAAAATAACATAGCCCAAATACAATGTTATGGTAGGAAATCACAGAGAATCAAACAAAATAGCAGGTTGGTTACGTTGTTGCTTCTTTTTTTTTTCCTAACTAAAGAAAGAATCCAATTCATATTTTGAAAAGATGGTGAAGAACTGTCATAAAGAGTTGCTTGAACGGAGGTAGTTCAATTAAGATCATTTAGCCTTCAGTACAATGGGAAAAGAACCATTAATAAACAAGAATTCATATTTAAGCTGTACTGATTTTCCACACGCAAGATAATTCTTACTTAGGTGAATGTTCCCAGCAACTTTAACTAATTTACCTGTGTAACTCTTCTCAGCCTGGAGCTTTGGAGATGAAGAAAGGTGAAGGCACATCTTAAAAACTGTGTAAGGCCATGATTCTCAACCACACCAGCCTGAGCGAGAGTTAGTATTTTTGCCACTGAGTATTTCATAACATCTCAATAGTTGTTGATATTCCAGAATACTGATGGGATGACAAGGCAGCATATTTCTTGTACGAGTTCCACTAGAAATCATTTGAGCAAAGAGGCTCTTCACGAGGCTTCGTGTATGATCAGCAGCAATTACTTATGCAGATGTAGGGATGCTTTAGCAGTATTTCTATACTTGGAGGATCTATTGATTTTTGGCAGGAATTTTAAATAATGGATGAGTTGAATATGAGATCTGCATGAGAAAAATGTATCAAGCAAACACGAACAAATATATCAATCACTTTTGCTTTGAAAAATTCAATTGTCAGTACATGATTTTCACAGTCAGGTGAGCAACAGAAGAAAACCTGTTTTCTTGCGGAGATGCTTGTTTTTATATTAGCATTACAATTTAAAATCTCTTAGAGTCAGGAGAAAGCTGATATCCCAAATAGCTGGGGGATAAGGGGTGGGGGGGAGTGGTGACCTTGGTCACAGAGCACTCTGAGCACATCGGAGCATCGCTCACCGTGGGGGCTGCTTGAACCACATTAGTCTTGTTTCCTCCTTTGTCCCCTGACACTATGATTAACTTAGGACTATACTTTAATATTTGCAGTGTTCCAGGCACATTAATCGGTTTGCAAAGTTTGTGCAATCCCTCACTGTGACAGCTCTGCCTCACTGATCTCTGAAGCATCACCAGGGCAACGCACCAGATAAACTGCTCTGGAACTTTGTAGGGGTGTCTCAGCCNGAAAAAGGATGTGGAGTGGATAGAGGATGCTGTGGAGCAGAGGATGCTGTGCAGCACCAAACTGTTTCAGCACCAGAGTGGTTCCCAGCCATTATGCTGTGAAAATGAGAGAGTCTGCTTCTCAGGCAGCCAGGGTGAGCCAAGAAAAAATCCTTTTTTGATATTCTATGCTCTCCTTCACCCGTCACTTGGGCATGACAGAGAATACAGGGAACAGGCAAATACTTGAGCAAACTT
This sequence comes from Dryoscopus gambensis, assembly GCA_013389985.1. Taxonomy (NCBI): domain Eukaryota; kingdom Metazoa; phylum Chordata; class Aves; order Passeriformes; family Malaconotidae; genus Dryoscopus; species Dryoscopus gambensis. Next base: position 72,776 of record WEIT01026578.1, read on the forward strand.
CTGATTTAGTGTTGTTTGCATGCTTCTGTTTGGTGTTTCATTCCAGTTACAGTGCTAGGAATTTTCATTTCCCTGTATACTTCTACAATGTCTACAAAGTGTGTGTGTGTATGTATGACCACAAAGAATCTATCACAATAAAGCAAATGACCAAGAAATAATGAAAAATTGTACCTGTTTGGAGATAAAGTGTCACAGAGCAGGTTTAATGATGCTACTCACTAATACACACACACCTACGATCAGACTATTAAATATTTGAGTAATAAAGAGAGCTCAACAGAAGCTGATTTCCAACAACAGTCTTTAAAAGAAAAATAAGCCACAGTTTCAGGGCAATAAAATTTTCAATAAATCTGTATTAGATTTGATGAGTAGAACATTTGGGAAGAGAAAGAAAAAGGATGAACTCTGGAGGAAGAACAGCAGACTAAGCAGAACAGTTTTAATATTTTCCAAGCTAGTGCTATAACATTTTGCTTTGAAATATCAACTTAATTTCAAAATCACCAGCATTAAAAAAAAAATAAAAAGCTGCAAAAGAAAGAAAGAAGGAAAAGAGATACCCAATAATTAGTTGGAGGTAACTTATAGGGTAGTGCTCTTATCTTTCAAACATTAATAAGTGATGACTGTTGCAGGGGGACTTGCCTGCTCATATATTTCTCTCACATTCATTGGCCTCTCTGGAGAAGGGCTGTGCTGTACTTCGGAATAAAGTTCAGCTCTCCCTGATGAATTCCCATCAACAGAGGCTGAGCTGTAAGCATGACTCCTGCACTCCAATTACTGAATAAAGCTGGCAGCTGCTGTCCTGGGAACATGAGCACTTGCCTTAAATATTGCATAAAAAGTAGTAGCACAAATACTCAGGAGAAGAAGGGGAACCAAGCAGCGGTTCCAGTGACTTGACTGAGTCAAATTCTCTCTGCTCCAGAGCTGGCCTAGAAGCACTGCTTGTTTAGGGAGTTAGTTGCTCATGACAAAATGCAACAGAAGCCATTGTCCTAATTAAAAATTGGGATGCCCTAAAAGTAATCCTGCCCTACTGAGGAGTTTGCAGAGAATGGAAAGGCACAGCTTCCACTCGTGACTAATAATCAGTGTGGAACGGGTTTCCTTGCTGGGCATCTAACAAAACAGACACACAACAGCTGCTTTGCTCCCAAATCTTAACAACTGGTGCTTCTCCCCTGCTCTTATGGCAGGATAGATGTGGTATTGTTCTCTCCATTGTTTCTGTGTCTTTTTTGCCACACCAGCTGAAAAAACCCCCACATTACCACCGAGCAGTGGTAATATTTACTTTGTTAAATGGAGCTCAAGAAAGAATATATAAAAATTCCTTTTATTCTGGGGCTGGATTGAGCTGTTGGAGTTAACTCTTTGTCTACAAGGGATCACTCCAGGATTAGCTGAAAGAAATTCAGATTCTCTTTCTGCCAGCACTGAAAGGATGCAGAAGCCAAGCAGAAATGTAACAGTCAGGCTTATTTCCTATTATCCCCCTGTCTGGTCCAACAAAGACTGGAACAATTTTGCCTAACACAAACAGTCAGTGGGATGTTTGAAATTCCCATTTAGAGCGGTTTCAGACTGCAAGTCCATTATGCTTCTACAAGATTCACGCTCTTAAATTACTAAGGATTTAAAAAGAAAGCAGCTTGCTACCATACCCCAGTGTAAACTCAGAACCATAACTGTCCTTTCAGCATCTCTGCAAGTGAAACATTTCCCTTTCTTTTATTGAATTCTGCAGTTCACAGTAACAGAGTAAAAGTTTTCTCTAACCTGAACTAATGAACAATAAAGCATTTAAAGCATGCAAACACAGTTCAGAGAAACGGAAAACTCAGTTGTAATTTGTTGAGTTTCCAAAGTAGATTTCTCTGCAGGATGTTCTTCAGCTCTCTTTTCACAAAACATGGTCATTTTCAAGAATTAAAGAAAAAAAATAAAAAGGAAAAAAAAATTTTGTTTCATCTTATAAAGTGTAAAGCAGTAGTCAGGCCAAGGGAAAGAGGCCTAGAGAGTGGAAGGAAAAAAAAAATCATTATTTCTATTTGAGAATATTTCATACACATCTTCTCTCACAAAAATATTTTCTCTTCTAACTTCCCCAAAGGCATTGATTAATATGGTTCCATAAAACTTATTAAAAACACTAGTAATATTACAAAATGAAATTAAACCCATCAAGACAACCAGTACGAAAATTATGACAAATTATGTTAATTTTGGTCTACTGTTCCTCTACTGCTGGACAAGAGTCATGCTTTGGCAATAGGAAACTTAACATTAAATTGTGGAAAAAAAGTTAATTCCACTGAAATTTTCTCTCAGATTATGATGTATCCTCCAGCAATATTTTCCATTTCTTTAATTTGCTTCACACATCTGGTTATAAATATTAAAACAGTGCACCCAGGCTTCCGTGGAAAGATGAGTTGTGGTCACAGGCCCACTGGATATTCTGGTATTGTTACTTTTATCTGTCGTAGTCTCTCCTGATTTTGAAACAAGACACTTCTTCCTATTGAAGAAACTTGAACTTCTTCATACGGGCAAACATTTGTCCCTTACCCAGTCTCCTTTTTTGGAGCTGACAAACTGTCATAACCCACATTTGACAGTGCTTATCTAAACAAGCACTTTCGAGTGTTTACCCCTAAAATCTGGGTCCTTGGTAAAGATGAAATCAAGGAAATTTGATTTCCATAATACATGACACCATCAGAGACTTGGAGACACTTGAAATAAAATCCAGACCCAAGTACCTGAAGGTGATAACTGTTCTTTAAATTCCTGAATGTAACCAGCAGTTTACAATACGGACTAGTGAGAAACATTGTGCAAGAAATTACATTTGTTTTGGTTCAATGTAATTAGCCAAATGGATTGTGATTATGTAAAAATAATGGTTATATAAATTAATGGATCTCAGGTAGTATTTTGATAACAGTTTGCAGAGCAGGATAAGTTTTGGTCTTACTAGAGAAAAGTCAGTGTTTTGTTTCTAGAGTTAGGACCTTGGTGCCTCCATTACTAGCGAGAGAGCGAGAGCCTGAATCCCAAACTCTTCAGCTCTGCTCTAAATGAGGACCCTCAAACCACATCAGGCAGCCCAACACAAATCCAAGAAACTACCCTTCAAGATTTAATTGATCAATTTTCCCCCACTTGTAATTATGTAGAGCGCATTACCTTGCTCAAGGCTCACTGTAGTATATAAACATCTAGTTTATACACACGACGTTTCCTTCAGCACAACAGTCACTCATGGGGAAATCATATCCGATAAAATAGACACTCTAAAAGGGTAAACCTCCAGGGACTCATGCTTAATGGACCATGTGGCAAGAGGAGTACACCCAAACTGATACAGGAGATTCTGCTCAGTTTATTTGTAATTTAGTTAACAAATGCAAAGACTTATATATGTCACAGGCATTTGCTTGTAGATAAGGTCAGCTCAAGAGCACATATTTTGCATTGGTAAATATAATTTTAAGGTACATTTAAAGAAAAGATTCTATTTTTAAGTTTCAGACAATAAAAACTGAATAAAAGCTGTGAATTTTGCCATATGCAAGTATGTTATGTCTAAAATAATTACGCTAAATACATGAGCAGTTGCCTAACAACAGCAGGCACTGCAGTGATCAGTTTCCTTTCTGTTTTAAACAAACTTTTCCATAGTGGAATACAAGCAATAAGAAGCTGACTTTTCTCTGAGAAGGTTCTGGTTGTAAAGATAAGAGATCTCCTGCACTAAATGACACAACACTCATCTTTAGAGCTTCAGAGGTCAGCGAGAGATAAGGCAGCCTTTAGAAAGAGGTGCTGCTGCTGCTTTACAAAGCAGTGATAACAACACATTCATAACGAGGTGTATCCTTGCCATAAATTTCCTGACTGGAAGGTTGGAGATAACAAAGAAATCACCTTTTAGGGAGTTTCAACCACCCTGTGCTTTCTTGTTATTCATTCCACACAGAAAAGGCTTGTGACAAAATCTCCTGGACATACAGGTACCAACACTTTATGATCATTTATGTCTATTTGCTACAATATCACAGCTAGTGTCATCTCTGAAGTTGGCTCAGAAAATTATTTTTCCAGANAATTATTTTTCCAGAGCTTGCTCTTCCACAGAAAGCTCTGAAATCAGGCCTGTTTATAGAGGAGCTGTGCTCCTTAAGAGCCAGCAAACTTTAGCAAATACAAACCATGAAGGAGGTGAAAGACAGCAATATGGTGCAAAAATTCAAATTTTATGCTCGCAGGGGTAGTACAGAGGATGCTGCTGCTTCAATCAATTTTGCAGTGCCCTCTGTCTATCTTTTGCACATAAGTACAGGGATGCCAATAAATTTCAGTCTCCTGTCAATATTCAGCTTGCCCCTTGTATTCTCTGTGGCTGTTGTGCTGCTCCAAACCATTTTCCCAGCTTCATCCTACCTGGGTCTGCTCAGGAAGTTCAGCAGCATCAAACAGTTAACAGTGTCTGCCAGGTGCTTGTACTGCTTTATTTACTGAGATGCACTTTTCTCTTTCAGCATTAGATCCACTTCATTTAACCAACCAAAAAAATGCAGAAACACCAGATGCTTGGTTGTGCTGGTAACTAATTATCAAAGAACATGACAGACATGTAACTTCTGAGGGTATCAAGAAAGATTTAAGGAGCAGGATAAACCAAGAGTAAGATTGAGAATTGATGAAATTCAGAAGAAATAATTGGTTTGCTTTTTGCAGAAATGTTCTAATCTAGTCCTAAAGGCAGAATATCAATTTACAGCACTGCTGAGGAGACTGTCCAGTCCAAACCTCTGCTCAGA
>WEIT01026579.1:0-10897 GCA_013389985.1 Dryoscopus gambensis
ATTATATATATAAATAGTGAACCCCTATCCTACAGGGGTTCATGGCTCGTTTTTTTAGCCTGGAGCGCAGTACCTGGGAGCACCTTCCCGTCTCGACAGGCTGGGTGAGAGCTCCCTCTCCTGTTTCCATCTGGATCAGGCTGTGCCCTCGTGACCCCTACACGTGGCCAGATGGGTTTTCCTGGTAGCAGACCCATCTCAGTGAGCTTGTTTTCCAGGTTAGATCTGTGGCAGCCTCGAGTTACCTTCTTTCACAACAAGAAACTATTCCACTCTCTTATTTTTTATTGTTTTTATTTCTGTCTCCAATTAAACATTAAACTCCATTCAGTGAGACAACCCAAATTGCCTAACACCAAACCATGCATTATTTCTTGAAAAGGTCTTTCAGCATAGAATAGGAACATTAGAAGATCTTATTTTCCCATTTTACTTAGGTGCTTCTGCTTTTTTCAAAAACAATGACCCCCCCTCCCCCCAAAAAAACAAAGGAAGAGAAATTGAAACTTTAAATTAATTAATTATTATTTTATGCCTCTTTGTAGGATGAAAGAATGAAAACAGACATATGAAGTGAGGGTAATAAGAAGGTTTGTGCTGAAATTGGTAAAAAAGGGTGTAATGTTCTGTCATAAGAGGTAGAGGTGGTCATTTTGCTATGGTCCTTCACTTTAATAGTTACATGTGCATTGAAATTCTAACTTGTCAAAATTGATTTAAAATATGTTAATGCATTTTCCACTATTCCTAGAATCTATTCCTTGGATCTATTCCCAAATATATTCCTTGAATCACTGAAACTGTGCTCTTTTTTTGTGAAGCATCCCATCCGTAAAGGAAACAAAAACTGCTCCATTAATCTTACAATTATCAGTCTCTTATTCTTACTGTGTAGACAAGCCTACAGATGGAATGTCATCTCCTCACTCCTGAGTTTGGCAATTGCTGTGAGTTACTGCCCAGGCACCCAACATAGTTTGTGGTCACTGTGTGTTGGATCTGGAACTGCTTAAAAAGGTTGGAATCGACTTAAAGCTCCATGTTGGTTGCTTTAGGAAGAGGGTAGCAAAAGGGCAGGAGAGCTTTAATTTATCTAGTGAGTATTGTTGACATTTTTTGTGTTAACAACATTAGGAAGTTGCTGACAGTTTGTTTTCTTTATTTTTTCTTGTTTTGCTTAGAATTCTTCAATGGGAACGGAGTTTTTCATGCAGAATGAAAGCAAATTGCAAGTCACAACAGAGTATAAGAGAAGGTGGAATTTTCCTTTCCAGACGTGGCATTTGCTGGAAACCATAAAAATGAAATAACAAATTACAGAGTGGAGATAATAGCATTTTAGAAAGCCACATTAAATTAGAACAGTTGAAGGCAAATTCTTTGCAGCCGCTAACGCCAAATTATGGGTAAAAAGCCAAGAGGATTCTTAAAAGATCTCTTTCTTAATTAATTTAACTTTTTCCTTGTTGGCCTGCAGATCTGCCAGTGTGAATAGTGTGTGTCTTCCCCACGGGCTACAGCTGTCTGGTTTGTTCAGCTTTGGAAGCCGTGGGATGGTTTTCCTGCCTGGGACAGGTTGGGATGGAGAGGGAGGCAGGGGCGGTGGGAGCCCACTGGAGGGCAACCGAGCTCCGTCTGTGTGACCCCCGCTTCTGCCTGACCCTTTGGAAAGAGTTTTGATCTGAACTCTAATAACAGTTTACATTTCCACGTCCGTATTAGATCTGGGGTTTCATAAAGCCAGGCCAGCACTATATGTTTTTCCTCTCTCAAATATTACATCGTCTATTTATACTGTGTGTTTTTGTAGCCCATGATGTAATATGACAAAATTTCAGCCATGTGCATCACACATGCAAGTCCAAGCGCAGCTGGGTTGTGTAGCATGGCTGAGGTAATGTCAAGAAATTTCATATTATATTTAAAATGACACCTGTAAAAATAATCTTCAATTTGTAATTTAAATACTGTAATACTCAATTATGTGAACTGACAGGAAGTGTCCCAGCGGTTTTGGAAAATAACATTCTTTTATCCATCGAACCTTTGATGCATTTTTGAACAGCCTTAATGGAAGTTCAGATCATGACCTTCTGCTTTGAGAGAACACAGTCTCTCAGAGGAATAAGATGTTCTCCTGCATCAAGGTGAAGTCTTCTCTACGCATATATTTTTGCTTTCTTGGAATGAAATGTCAGCTGTGCTCATTTCATCATTATCCAAGCTCAAGGAGAGCTCAAAACTGTAAATCTAGCCTAATTTCTAGTTGTGTGCCTTGCTTACGGCAGCACATGCATGTCATCTGTAAATATATATATCCTGCTCTACTCCTAATGAGAGGCTTCGAAGGTTTTTCTGCAGTCTGCCTCAGTAGCAATCAGTCTATTAATGTGGGAGTTAGGTTTGTGACTTGGCCCTTGAAAAAGCTCAGGAGTCTTCCAGATGCAGCAATGAATTTTGGAAATCTACTGAGCTGCTTCTTAAGTATGTCTCCTTTGCTTATTTGGGGGTGGGGGGAGGTGTGGGGGAACGTGTAGGCTTTGTGCAAGTAGGTTATGAATGTGATAGCTCTGGGACTTCCCCCACTGTAAATTACACCTTCTTCCCTAATTCAATGGCATTTCCCTTATCCAAGAGCTGTTTCTTAAGCCTCTCATGAGCCTTAATAGCCACCGCCCCAACTTGTACCTGTTACTGGCTTCTGAAAAATCTGAGAGATTTCTCTTATGTCCTTTTCCATCATGTACTTTTGAAATACTGAATGTGACTTCCAGAGAGTTGTGCTTTGTGCCACTTAAATAAACTCTGTTCTTTCCATTCAACTCTAGTAATCTGATACTGCACAATAAATGCTAATAAGTTTCCTGCAGAGTAGTGCTCTTAAGACAGCTTATTTTTCATCCCTCCTTTCATGTTGTTCCCTTATTGATGACTCAGTCCATACCACAAGTGTCCTTAAAGAAGATAAAATGTAAATAACAGTAGAAGATGCTGGTCTGATAAGGCACTCAGAAGGACACCGGAAATGCTTCATAAAGAACATTTTTTCTGCACCCGAAGTTGCCCCTTTTAAGTTGCAGTTGATGCCTATTACTCTTTGTAGGCCGTTAAGGACAAAATGTTGCATTAAATAATTAACAACAGCAAATTAATTGTTTGGTCTAGTGCAAATCAGGGACATATGCCTTTACTGACCACCTTGTAGGCTGGAGAGGGTTTGTTTTCTATTGCTAAAAAGCTTTCTTAATCATATTCTTCGTGGGTGAAACTCACCTGCAGTATTGCATCAGGAGAAGGCCGGAATGACACTTGTGGATCTGCACATGGGGAATCAGGAGCAAAAAAGTGTAGGAGGGCTTTGTCTGACAGGGAGAAACTCTGTCAAGTGTGAAACAAATGTGCCGTGACTGTCTGCCATGGCTGCACAAGCAGGATGCATCAAACCTTGGTGTCCCCTTGCCCTATCCAGAGAAGGGTGGCCTGTTACTGAGGGCATCCAAGGGCACCCTTGCCCATATCAAAAGCCTTCTCCTTTCCTCTCCTACAGCTCCTGTGTGGTGAGTTTCCTTCCTTGGACATTGCTCCGCTGGTAAAGGGAACCCCTGCATCCCGGTGCGCAGGTCCCAGGAAGACCATCTTCCTGCAAGTTGTGTGGAGCAGCCTGTGGAGGGGAGGGGACAGCTGACAGGGCCACCTGCATAGTGGGAGAGGTGGGTGCACGAGAGGGAGGGCTGCTCCCTGGGGCAGGCAGCAGTGGTAGCTGGGGTCTGGAGGAAACATTGAGGTGTCTGCTGTTGTTATTGCAGGAGGCTGAGTGTGGCAGTGCTGCAGGGCCAGGCCCAGGGAGGAGACAAAGCTCACAGGCAGAGCAGTAGACAGTGCCTGCCCTGAAGAGCTCCCCACGCTGATGCTTTAAGGCAAAGAACAACACAGCTGAGTCCTTTTAAATGCTTGATGAGGAAGGAGAGCACATCTTTCCCTGCTGCCTCACGTGACAGACAACAGGAAGGAAGTGCTCTGCTCTTAAAAGTTTGTTTCAGTCTCATGTTTTGAAAAAGGAGGTCACTTCAAAGTCCCACCATAAAATTACCACATGCCATCTGCTTGTTACAAACTTGCAAGGGAAATTATTGGTGCTTCTGCCTTGTTTCTGTGATCCAAATGTATGTATGTGCCAATTATTTATTTTATTTTTAAACAGACTTGTTCAGTTGTCTCCCACCCTTCCATGCTTCTTACACTGAACATCTTCTCGGGCTGTCAGGTCTTGGGGTAGGAGACCACATGTGCCTGCAGTGCTCTGCTCATCTGTTCATTCAGATGTAAAAGGGCCTCAGTGTCCATGACAAAACCCAGGGAGGGCAACTGTCAGGTTCCATGTGGTGCAAACGTGTTTTTTTGTTGAAGCAGGCTAAATCCAGTGGCTGATATTGTGCAGCTTTCCTAACAGTTGTAAGCCACAATACAGCTTGGGATAGGGGCCCTTGATGTACTATTTCCAGAGCTGATGGCCTGGCAAGATTATTGGTTTGTTGCTGCACTTCTTGGACTACAGACTTATATGCTCCATTAGCAACCTCTTTTAGACAAAGTTTTTAAATCCTCAGTCACTTCAACCATTGGGCAGCTCTCATTAGAGCTGAGAGGAGCAGGACTCAGTTCTTCTGTCTGCTGTTGTCACTTAAAGTGTTGCTCATCTTGCCAAAATTCAGGTGCCTGGTCCAAGTCACTTATTCAGATTTTCTCTATAGTCAATGCAGAGATAGCTACAGGTCCAAAGGGCATTTTTTCCTAGTTGTTGAGACCTGTAATAGGATGGGTTGGACATGACCATTTATCTCATTTTATTTTAGAGGGAGGTTGAACAAGAAGCTTAGATTAGATTGCTAACTTTTACAGCACTAGGGTTGGTATGACCTCTGCATTTAAACCCTTACTGTCAGAGTGCTTTCTGTGAACACTGGATAATAATAAAACCTCTGAAGGGATCATCCTACTAGGTTAATGGAGCATGGTCTCAATCAGAGACTTAAAAATGCTTCCTTATAGAAACAGTAACTGATCTCAGTGGGGTTATTGCTGATTTATGCCAGTGTAAGAGAAGGACTGGTTCTCAGGTTTCCTATTGCATCCAAGCAAGCTAATTTTTCACATTCATACCAATTTGCGGCTGAGTGCTTTACTTATTTGTATGACGCTTACATTTATTTTTAATGAGTACTTGTTAAAAATAAACTTTTCATCAGTGTACAGTCCAGGGTGGACAGATGACTCGCATGTGCTAGTGGGAATGGGATGAATCAGCAGCACCATTTGATTCATAGCACAGTCTTTCGTAGAGCAGCTGCATCTGGAGAGACTAGACATGCTCAGTGTTCTGGCGTGTTACAGTCTTGTCCCCAGCATGACTGGCTTGCTCTGTCAGATGTCAGAGCCATGGGGCTCATGGCATTGTGAGGTGCAGAAGAATCTATGCCAAGCCAGCACTGGATGTGTTTTCAGCTCTTGCTGGTATCAACACATGCTTCCCACAGCAAATTGACTTGTTCTGGCAGTGCTGTCTCTGCACAGTGCCAACCCTAGCCCTGGGGCAGGTGGCTGAACGTGTGAGGACTCAGCTTCTGGTATGCATTTCTGTCTTTGATGGTGGCTGGGACGTCAGCTGGGCATGACCCTTGCTATTGCCCCTGCATGCCCTCTGAGGATGGCTATGCCCAAGTGCAGTAGAAATTGACTTTCTACCTCCATGCATTTCCCAGGCATTTCCAGGAGATAAAGCCCTCCAAAACACGGTATGGCCATGATCACAGAGTTATTACTGTCCCCTAAAGTTATATTGAGTCTACAGATGTAATATTTATGCCCTTCTGTTAACCCAGCTATATGTTTCCAGGCCTTAAAGCTGCAAGACATTTTTTATATTTGTTATTGATAGCAGATGTACCCAATTCCAGTCATATTCTACTGAAGATTGTCAGGGTTGTGAGAGGTCAAATGGTGAATGCCTTTCAATCTCAATTATTATTTCCTCCACTCAATTGCCACAGCAGGGAGACTACAGTTGTTAATAGAGACCTTAAAAATATTCAAATATATTACAGATCAAAACCTTTCTTGCACTCTTTTACTTCCTTCCAGTCTTGAAAACTACTCTGGCTGTGCTGCTGCTTCAGCCTGGGACTGGAGCTGACCTTTTGTCCAAATACTTCAACTAGAGACACTGAGGAGATGCTAACCTGCTTTAGAGTGTCATCTGACTCAGAAACCAACCCCTTTTGGGGAGGTGTGACCACACCTTGCCATCTGTCCTGCATGGACAGAGGCAGAATGGCCTCTCCGACAGGATCTTGCCTTGCCTGTTGGCTTGCATCCACCTCTATCTTTTCCCAAAAGGAGAGCTCCCAGGGGCCTTAAATGGAAGGTGCCAAAAGCAGTTGCAAAATGCTTTAAAATGTTCTTTTCTTTCTGAACTATGGATGTGGCAGTGACCAAAGGGGAAGGGAAAAGTGCTGGAAGGGGAAGGGCACAGGAACCAGGTCTGTGCATAAGCCCAGCTCAGGAATACCGCCTCAGTTTCGTCTGCTCTCCTCAGGAATGGTTAAGGGATGCATTCATATTTCTTGCAGGCTCCATGGAAAGAACCATGCTGAAGACCAGAAAAGCACAATTTTAGATCTATTACAGGTTCTTCCCTTTCCTTCTGGGGCCTTGGAAGGAGGATTATGGAAGAAGATGTGATTAATGCCCTCTCTCTGGGAGGAAGAAAACATGATTGTGCATTCTTTCCTAGTCCCGTCCATCATCCTCAGTGATGCTCATGGGGAAGCTTATTCCTCTGCAGGCAACATTTGCAGAACTAATTTCCAAAAAAATAGGAGTGACTTCAAATAAAGCAAACATAATTTTGCAATTATCTGCAATGATTTAACGTTTATTGATTTTCTCAGTCAGAAATTTTTCTTCCTCTCTCTGCAGAACAGCTATTTAACACAACTGTTCATTTTTTCCTGTGGGATTTTTTTGCACTGAAAATGTGTGGTGGGAAAACTGTCACCATGTTGCGAACACAGGGATTTGAAGGGTAACTGGGAGATTTTAAAGAACATACGAGCTTTGTTACAGCTTCTTGTCCTTTCTCAGTCAGGCCCCCATCTCTGCTGTGTGTTGCAAATGCCGAATATTTCTTCCGCTGATTTTCTGACTTTCTAACTGAAACACAAACCAGGCACAGAATAAAGCTCAGAAACATCTTCAGTTTGGAAACGAGATGTAAATAAATGCAATATCCTGAGTCAGGAGTCTTGTCATGTTTAAATGCACTAATAGTCCTGAGGACAGAGCTGCCAACTGGCTTTAGTGCCTTGGGTGTGAGGGCAGGCCTGCATACATTCTTTCCAAATCAGCTGGTTTTAGGGGACTCCTAGAAAGCACCACTATTGAGAAATGACACCAAATGCAAAGTCATCAAATTCAGCACTTGATACTTCATCCCTTCCTCCAAATATTAAAATCCCATACTGTGCTGTTCTTGGCATGCAAGGAGCCCTTACCTGAAAACACTGTGAGCTCACACAGTGCTGACACGATGGTGAACGTCATGCTTGGTTTGGAAAAGCAATAGCTTGGGAATAGCTTGGGAAGGGACCTGAAAAATTGCGGCCCACCCTTTAGTTTATTCAGAAAGTTAAGCTAGTGGGAAGCAGAGGGAGTGTCTGCATCAAGGTCTCTGTATCGTCTCACTGCAGGCTGAGGCAGACTTATCATCACTTACAATGCTGGAAGCTGGTTTAATTTTCAGTAATTAAAATTAAGACATGCTCAGTGAGTTTAACACCTGGTGCTGGAAAGCCTTGGGACAAGCAAGGTTGCTCTGTCTGCTTGAGACAGTGAGCAGGACTGCCAGCTCCTGCCAGGCACCTCCAGGGATGCTGAGGAAGCTCCCAAGGCTTCATCTGTAGCAGTGGTTGAGAGGGGTCACAGCTACTGAGAGGTGGACTCCTGCCTACAGCCAACATCCTCCTTCTGCTGGCACAAGCATTGCCAGCCCTGTTTGCCACACACCTATAGGGAATTTGGGACATCTGGGACTGGATGTGAGCAGCCTCAGCAAAGCAAAAACTTTGGCACCAGTGTTTGACTTAAATTGCTCACTGAGCAACACGTTTAATATATGTGCGCTTAGATCTCTTGAATCTAACAGCAGCGACAGCCCAGCTTCACCTTCACCACCTTCTGTGGTGGCCATGAGTACATCACAAAGTGCTCTGATGGAGGAATAGGGGCACTGAGCTACTTAGAAATGTGGGGTTTAAAAGCCTGTACCCGCCTCTCAGGGCAAGTTAATAGGAAAGCTCTCACCACGCGGCTGCTTTCTTTGATAGATGAAGGACTATCCAGGGAGCAATCTGAGATATACATTAGGCTCTCACACAAATCTGGGGAGTCATTTCAGTTGGAGCAACACTGACAATTAAATATTATAGTTCACTGAAGGGGCTCTGAGTGGCAGTGAAAAAAGCCAGAATATAGTTACCTAAAAATCTCACAACGAAATACAGAGCACAGTGTTTAATTAACCTTTTCCTCTGATGCCTCAGGAAAAGCCAAAATGGATGTGTTTGCTCTGCCAGCCTTCAGGGAACCTGTAGGACAGTTGTTCCTTTCTTTAGTGTGAAATGCACTGAGACATCAGGGATGTGTCTTTATACATTAATTTGTGGAGATGGCTGTAAAGTATTCAGGGCAATGGCAGCAAGCAGCTGGGACTTCTGTGGTCTCAGTAAGGCTTTCTCATCTCTACCAGATGCGTATTCAGTATGAGGTGATTTGTAACTGGGGTATTTGTTCAAATTTTTAAATAAAACATCAGAGAGCAGGAAGTGTTCTTTGGTGAAATATACAGATTTTATTTCAAGGAAAATCTTGAAAATTTTTTGTCACAAATCTGGGGGATTGTCCACTTGAACACATCATACAGGTTCTTCACACCTCTAGTTTCCCTCAGGGTGGGCTGTCTGCCCCTGGTTTACCTGCCTCTGTATGGCATCTACAGTGTCTGATGGAGTCTGGTGGCAACAGGAGTTCTTTGGGATGGCAGAGGCCCATTGAGTGGTTCGGCAGGGAGAGAACAGCAGTGTTAGGAAGTCAGAATTCCGTATTTTTACTAAAGTTTTATCCCTAAAGGCTCCTCAGTGTTAAAGCAACGGCCACCCAGCACAGGTGCCAGGGAAAACTATGGTGATGTCAGGAGAGCCCTAAATGGGAGCTCCGTAATGGGTTAACTTCAAGGCAGCATCACTACCCCATTGATCAGAATTAGTTTCTTTTATGCATTCTGTGTCAGAAGTGAGTGTGTTGATGGATAGATTTCATATTTTTTCTCTCCAAAGTAAAAGACCACTTGCAAAGGTTGCTTTCAGCTACTGCTGGCCTCAGCAGGCCCCAGCAAGGTGAAAGGTCCTTGTTTCCCCAGAGGACTGACACATTATGATGGCTTCATTTGATTAAAAGGGGATGTTGATCATTAGTTATGACCAAAATTTCTTTTTTTTGGCAATCATTCAAAGTGTTCCCAGATGCCCATAAGGCTGTTGTTACCTGCAAATAAAACATACCTTTATAACAAGGACATTAATGTTAATGAACAATATCAAAATGTGCCATGTGTTTTTCCCAGGCCTCTTTTTGCATTTTGAGGGATTGAATGATGGAAGAGAAACATATGCTTTCCAGATTGAACCCAAAGAGTTCACTAATTCAGAGTCCATGCTCCTTCAACCTGCAGCCAAGCAGAGAATAAATTGGACAGCATTTTTCATCCACTTGGGCTTAATTATTGAATTTTAGAGGTAAGTAGCTGCACCAGTAAAGGTTACCAGTTTGTTCTTTAACTTTTATTTAGAGCATTGAAGGAACTAGGAGGGGCACTGATTAAACACAAATAACTTGGTTATTTCTGTACAGTGTAAACTGGGCAGCAACGAAGGAGGTCAAATGTTCAGCTTATGAAATAGCATGTACATGTGCACTTTTTTTGAGGATTAGTTCAATTGTATTAGGAATGGGTACTCCCTCCAGGTTAACATTAAAGAGCATTGACAGAGCAACAGGAAAAGTCTTTGGATTTTTTATAGTTAGTGCCATAGTTGACCTGGAGCCGATACTGTCTTGGAAAAAACGAGCATTGTTCCCTGAAGGACACATGTCAACCTTGAGCTTTGGAGTTCCATTTTTCAGGCAGTCTAGGGCTAGGACACTTGTCCCCAGGGTCTCCTTTGATTATGTGATGAGGTTTTAAGGAAACTAACTGATGACTGTGATAGGAAAAGAGCTGGATCTGAATTTGAAAATCTGGCAGTTTTTTGTTTCATTAAACACACATCTTAGCAGGAAGTTGAAAAGGTAAGGTCAAGAGAGGAGGGTTGTGCCAGGGGTGACGGTGAAAAGGTGATGGATTAAGAATATAGTCGGATTTAGCTATTTTTGAGATGAAATGAAAAATGAGCACTTGAAAAATGAGTTAATTAATCATGTCTCAGCTATTCAAAGAGCATTTCCAGTGATCCACAAGGTAGCTTTTCATATTTTCTGTGCTCAGGAGCTGAAGAACATTATAACCCTTTGCTTATTTTATTTGCATTCTATTTTTTGGTCCTTCAGCAACATCACTATAGGAACATGTGAGGTCAACTGAGACACTGTGGAGGGTGGTAAGTTTCCAATCTTTTAGCAGTTGTATCTGCTTTAGCATTTTTGCTTGAAGCAGCACTGTTCTTTGGTGGTGATGGCCTGGACTGTCTGGCTGCATGCTCTTCGTTGCATCTCGCTCCCTCCGCTCCCGACCCCGGCAGGGCCGCAGGGGCGGCGGGGGGTGGTCCCAGCATGGCTCGGAGGCGAC
>WEIT01026579.1:11034-70461 GCA_013389985.1 Dryoscopus gambensis
TCCGGGTCTCCCTCAAAAAAGGGGAGAGCCGGGCTCAAACTTCGCCTTTGTTGTATTACGCTCCCGTTCCTGTTTCTCTACGGGTCTCCCTCAAAAAGGGGAGAGCCGGTGTCAAACGCCGTCTTTTCCTCCAAGCCGTCTAGGGAGCTAGGCTCTGCTGAGCCAGCTCTTGAAATAAAGCAGGATAAAGGACAGATTTCTGACTGTTTTACTTTGCTTCCATTGGGATCCCGCAGCAGAGCATTTAGCTAATTTCAGGATCGAGCCAGTGACCACCGGGAGCTCCTTATCACTTAGCTGAGTGATTCGGCTCTCCTCAAGGTGGTTTCACCAGCCGAACTGAGAAATGCTAGCTGGGAAAACCCACAGCTCTTTCCATCCGCAGATTAGGATTTGTGTGCACAAAGTTTGCTTTTAGGGTAGACTCAACTGGAACTTCTGTCCCAACTGGTACTAGAGGGTTTCTTTAAGGGAATGTAGGGATCCAAACCAGTCACAGGTCTTTCACACAGCTTCAGACCATGTGTAGGGAACTTTGGTCCACGGAGCCAGACTCAGCCAAGGAGCGCCCAGTTGGACTGCAGTGGTCTCACACTAACTGAGTTATGCTTTATGCCACAAATTTAACTCAATGTCCTTCCCCTCCCCCTTTTTCAGTCTCTGTGATTTGATGTTCTTGACAATTATCTTGTGGCTGCCTCTCCAAAGCCAGCTCTGCTCTGCCAATGGCACTGAAACCAGAAAAACCCAGGCTTCAGCTTCTGCTTGGTTTTGGTGGCTCCTCATAACACAAGAGCTTGTGACTTTTAAAGACTGAAGGGGAGCAGGGACTTTTGTTCTGCTACATGTGTAGGCAATGGTGTGATGTTTTGTCGTGTCTTAGTGTTCAGTGATACAAGAAACCATTAAACGCTGCCATGCTTTCAACCTTGTGTCTTACCTTAATACCTTACTCCTGACTGGCTCGTTTTGCCAAGGGGTACTACAAATGCCCCATCATACCCCTGCCAACCTTCCTCTCTCAAGCTCCATCAATGTCCATGGACAAAACGGGCCATTGGGGTGGAGGAGGAAAAGGCTTCCAGTGCAGCACCCTTCTGCTCAGCCAGCTCTGCCCTGTGTAGCACCACTTCTCCTAGCCTTGTGTCGTGGCTGCCCAGCTGCTCTTTCTGCCTCCTTCCTCTCCAATCCCAGTCTAAGGCACTGAGGAGAATGTCAGTCAAGGCATCATTTGGGTTTTTCTTTCCAGATTTTATATGTGATCAGTGAGTGCTGTTTGAATCTTTTCTGTCTCATTTCAAGATGAACAACTTAGCAACTCCATCTGAGATCCTGAAGGCTCATTGTGAGAATATAAATTCAGCAGCATTTGCTGTAGGGATCATGCATCTTTGGGAAATGTGAAATAAGCCCACACTAATGCTGCCCTGCAAAGTCAGCTTCCAAAGCTGGAGCCAGAACTTTGATTTCAAGTACTGATATTTTTTAATTTTGGACAAATGTCAGGTGAACTGAGTCTGCCATCTCTACAAAAAATGACACTAAGAGTTAGATCCGTTGAAGCCTGAAAGTTGTTTATTTTCTATGAATTTAATATTTAAAAGAAAGGTTCCCTAGAGGCAACCGCAGCCAGGAAGGAAACAAGTACAGCAAACTTCCCTTCTGTCTTACTCTGGCAATGCTGACTCCAGGTTTAATTTTCTCTCCCTCACTAGCTGTGCTCTAGAAAGCATGAAACTTGTAATCACATCTTTGTTAACAGCTCAGTGAAAATAATCAAACCGTCTATTTTACTCTGCACTTGCCTTCTCCTACTTGCATTTCCTGATAAATGAGATGAGGTGAATAAAACACTAAACAGTAAGCACTGGGGTCTCAGGACAATTTGTCAGAAATGGTCTCATTTTCCTGCCCTGCTTCCTACAGCACTTATTCAGAGAGAGAAGATGTGGTTGCTGCCAGTGCAGATGTGTTCACAGTCTGTAGGAGTCTGGCCAGATGCACCCACAGCCTCAGAGAACTCCTTCCAACATGTCATTGCCTGTGCTGAGGAGTGGAGAAGAGCATAGTTTTAGGTATTGTTTGTCTCTCTCTTGTTCTGCAGACCAAAATGGTTGTGTCAGCCCCTGATTCTTTACTCTTCTTTCCCCAGCCCCTGGAGTTACTTATCATAACTTGTAACTAGAACTACCATAGGACAAATGATCTCTGTGAATTGCTTGATCTGCAAAGGAATCTGCAGGGTGGCCGACATAGAAGAGAGGTGAACACTTTCTTTGCCTGTTGTAATAACGTGTTGGGGGGGAAAAATACCTACACTGATACCTAAAGTATAATTTCAGTCTTTATTGCCACTGTGTTATGGAACAGAATATGGGACATAATTTGATATTTGTGGTATCAAATATAGCAAGTAAGTTTTCCCTCTGAAAGTCAGATGGATTATTTAATATTTAGCCATCATTCCAGTTATCCCAAACTTGAGTGACTAGTTCCTCATTCATAGACATGGATCTTAAATTTCTGTTGCAAGACATGTTTTGGTTTGTTCCAAAGAGTCAGACTGCTACAGGTGCATGCCTATTGCGTATCAATTTTAGACAGTTTATATGTTGCCAACAGTCAGTACTGATGTTATCCTGAACTGTGTGGTTTAGCATTTATTGTATGTGTAAGTCGATTCTCATGGTCATGTTCACAGGGCTGATGTCTTTAGGGGTTTATGTAACTTTTATGTGTGACCCAGAGGTGTGATGTTTGTAAGGACTTCTTGCAGCAAAGAGTGTGATGAGGAGTCTTGATGAGCTTCTGAGTTCCCGACTACTGATCATCTGTTCAAGGACCAACCTTTTTATTACAATCATTACTCTACAGCCAAATAAATTGCCCAAGTTCATATCAATAGAAAATAAAATTGGAATATTGAGCATGGCACTGAATCTTTCTCATCACATTATGTGGATACAGAAAATAATAAATTTTCAGGTTGAATTATTTAGCCAAGCTGTGCATGCCCTCTTGGTCTTTCAAGATGCACTGCAGGGATGAATGTGCTGGCTCAAATGTCAACTCCATCAACCTACTGTCCCTGACTGAACTGTACTAGCAGCACCCATGAAATACTCATGCACTTGCTCAGGAGAGGAGCTACATTTGTTAAGTTTCCCACACTTGTAACTCAGTTTTGTTCTCACACCAGAAAAATGGTTCTGAAGCAATAATCAGGACTTTGGTCTTTGATTTTTTAGATATAAAATACCAATTTTGATAATAACCTGCTTCTTGAGCAATATTTAGCAGGGAAGCTACATTGGACATGACTGAAAGGCCACAAGTTGGAAGCTATATTTCTGATTGTTACAGATGAAGGTAAAAGGGTTGTCAGGGAGAACAAAGCTTGCTTCCAATAGCAGGCTTACAGGTAATTTAAAATATTTCATAATTATTTTAGACCTCAACACCAAAGACAAATCTGGGGGTTTTTTTAGGAGTAAACTTCGTATAATGTATTTGCAATAAGATTTGCTCTCTTAAAGGGTTGTACCACATGGTGGGCAGACTCTGTGACTGAAGGTTAGGGAGCTGCCTGCCATTGTTCATCAGATGAAAGATGTTAAAGCTGCTTATCCAAGGAGATAAAACTCTATTCCCTCTCAGAAAAAAAAGAGGAAGATCTGGAAGACCGTGACTGAGTGACTGTGAAGGAGCACAAATCTGTTTCCAGTTACTTAAAAAATATTTAATTTCCTTATTCATTTATAGATGATCCTGTTATCCAATTATGCTAGCACTGGATTTGCCTGGAGTTTTCATAATGAATGTCCTATTGAAATCCTTATTTGTGTATCCTTACTTTAAGACACCTGCATTAATGGAGAACCTGTTCCCTGACATTTTTTCGGTGTATACATTGTTGTTTGCTTGTTTGAGTGTTTGCCCCACATGGAAAAAATGCCTTGAAAAAGTGTCAGCTATGGCCTTAAGAAAGGTCTTCATGATCCTAGGGCAGCTGCTGTGCCTTGCTGATATGCAGATAGGAATTCCACAGGAAGGAGAAGAGGGTGCTGATACACAGCTGTAGGAACTTAGGTATGTTTCAAGGGCAGAGTCATTCATCACACAGTGTAACCATAGGTAATACCTCAGGGTTCAAAAGCTGAACCACTATGTGAATAAAATATGGGACCAACCCCTCATATTTTGTGTTAAAAAATAGTGTCTGTAAGACAGGCAGTTTTTCAGGGTGCAACACCCTCTGCTTCTACATCCTCAGATGTGTCAGCAGAGGTGCACACTTGCGCCTGAGCAAGGAGTTGGATGGGTGGGAGCTCACATCTCCAGGCTGGTCATCCACAGTAAGCTTGTGTTAAGTGACATGAGCATGAACAGATGACTGCTGTGCTTAGCTCACATTTTTGGGAGATGGGATTTCCGTAGCTCTGGCTTCTAAACAGGAGCATAGTGCCTCTCAATGGGGCTCAGCCCCATGGTCACTTCAGCTCACCATGCTGAGTCTGATCGGCACCAGGTGCTTCAGAGAGAGCTGCAAAAACCCTCACAGTTAGAACAGGTAAGGTATTTGTCATATGGTACAGTTTCTTAGTGTCAAACGTTTGGAGATTAAACACTGACAGATAAGGTTGTACTACCTTATAATGTAAAACTGCTTTAGCTGTTGTTACTGTGGTTATTTCTATTAACTTTCTGGGCATACAAGCCATCTTTCCTGTGACGTTAGATGACACTAGTAAGATGTGTTGCAACAAAATTAATTTCCTTTTTTTTTTCAAGGCAGAGATGATAATGTTCCCTATACTCCTTTTGCTGTTAGCACCAGGAAGCAAAGGCTTGCTCTCTCGGTTGTCTACACTGCAGTGGAAAATCTGAACTTTTCTCCCTTAATTCCAGGTAGGAGGAAACTTTCTTTGATGAAGCACTGTGGATTTCTGATGTTTATTCTGCTGTCATTACTGATATCCACAGATAGTGCTAGCACAGAGCTCCATTCTGGAAAAAAGATTTCTCTTTCCTCTCATGGGGAACAATTTTCTGCTATATTGCATATTTATATTTACCACTCTTTTAATTGCTAAGTAGCAATAAAGTATCAACACAGTACTTTGGATTTTACTCCTCAAACATAAATATTCTCAGGCACAAAGATGAAATGTTTTTAGTTTCATCTTACTCCACAAAGCTAGTGAAGATGGTAAGGAACCTGTACCAGTTTACATCAGACGGAGTAATTTAGCTCATGTTATTATTTTTAAAGTATTTGTTTGATCGTACCTTGTCCTGTTAAATGGACTGAAGTGGCAAATGGTTTAATACAGTAAGACCATCACTCTAATTTTAGGTATTAAAGAACATATTTTTGGAGTTGTTTTAATAAGTTCTATCTCTCGTCTTTCATATCCAGTAGGAGCATGACATGTATTTTTGATGAAAATACGGCTCTGACCACAGTCTGTATTTGTATCATGTCACCTAGGAGGTGTAATTGTGGACTGGCAGCCCAGAGTGCTCGAGGCAGTAGAAACACTCAGCAGAAGAAATGCTCTGTGTCTCAGAGCATTTGCAGTCTAGGTGTTGCACAAGAGATGGTAGATGGATACAAACAGCAAGGTGGGAGGTTGTGGAAAGTAGGACACTGTTGTCAAGCATGATGGGCAGCCTGGCACACTGCTCAGATCTACCACAGTCAGCCAGGAACTTTGTTGGTGCAGTAGTCACCAAAAAAGATGTGGGATTAGGAGATTTTGTGAATAAGGAGTTGTTGAAAGTGGTCCTGGTGGGTATTTGAAAAAACATCCTATAAGGATTTGCCATTTGATCTTGATGTAAGATCTGTATGTCAGAAAGGTCTACAGGTATGATATGTTCTTTCTCCAAATTCTGCCCTTTTTCCAAAACCAAGCACTTTGTGCGGGGAAGATTCAGTTGTTGCTGATCAAAACAAGAGCTTATATGAGAAATGTACTTTAAAACAATTTTCAATTCTGGCACTTGCGTGTTAAAAAGAACAGCACTGAAACTAGAAGTGCAACAAAATGTTTGACAGTGTCTTCATAAAAGCCTAGTTTATCCATTAAGATGTGACTCTGTAGTAAAGCACAAATTTATATTAAAAAAAAATATCACCATTTCTTCATTTTTTATTGTTCTACTACTGAAAATTGGTAGTAGTAATTCACTTCTGTCATTTTTCAGTTTTTAGTCTCCTGGGTCTTGTTAATGGATTTTGGTCTAAGCAAAAGGAATCAAAGGAGATGTACATTAAGTTGCAACAGGCATTCTACCACAGTGCTCTCTGCTCAAACGGTCTTACTGGCGCTGCTTTCCTTTGCTCCCCCTTCTGGCATGGGATACTCGCCATCCAAGAGTTCTCAGGGCTACTGTTTTGCACAGGACTGAGAATTTTCACCTTGAACCTCAGGGTTAGACTGTCTTCCCACCTACCACACTTAGAACTAATACATAGGCAAGAAAAGCCTGCCCAGAGGCCAGTGAGTGGAACTTTCAAGGGCTCAGCAGTATTCAAGTCTGTAAGTCCTATTTTGGGAAGCCCCTCTGGCACTTTGGAGCATATTAGCTGAGCTGTGATCATGGTGTGCTCACACCATGGCACTCACAGAATGGAGCTCAGGCAGTCAGTAAGGAGGGCACACTGGGGGGGAGATTGTCTGAAGGGCTGCTGGGCCATGCAGGCTATGCCAGAGGTGGATTGCAGCAGAGCCAGACTTCTTCAGTGCCTGTGTCACTGTTGAGAACATCCCTTGAAGAGACCTGCCAGCTTATTGTCAAGACTGCAGTAGAAAATAAAATCCAATGGATTCCTTTTGAAAATGTATTCCACAAACTTGCTCCAACCCTTCCTCTTTGACCCTCCATGTTCAAATCACTTGAGTGGTACCAGTTTTTGGTCCTATTATGATATTTTTATGGTGGTTTTTATTATTTTTTCCCTGTGTAATTTCTGCTCACGGGACTCTTTATTTCTCTGATGAGCCATTTCCTCTCAAAAATGTAAGAGAATCTTCTCTATTTCTCATGAGCTAAGTGTGCATGCTGGGTCCCAGGCTCAGTGCTGCACAAGATGACCCCACACTGTTTGCCGTGCAGTGGATGTACTTCCAGCATAAAACCTACCCCAGGCTCAGGGATGATTAAGAAAAGAGAAAGTCTTGTTTCTACATCAGAGCACCAAATGCTGCTAATGTAAAATGAAAGTAGAAGTGAAAAGAAACAAGCCATGTAAGTATGGGAATATAGTTAATTTATTATGGCAGGTCTATAGCTTGGCTCTAATCCCTCGTTTGGAAATCAAAACCAGACTTCTGGAACTCACCTGCCAGACTCAATCTGTTTCATAATTACCTGTGGGTTGCTATTTTTGTTTACCTTAATAGCACAGTAAATACTGCTTCTGCCCTTGTTCATGATCTATTTAAGTGATGCAAATATCTTGAAGAAATTCTGGTTTTAATAGCACCCCAGTGGCTACCTTCTTTCACCTCCCAAAATAGAAGCCAATGGATCAGGCCTCCAGCATGAGCTATGTTAAAGGGGAAAGAGATTTTAGTATGCTGCCAAGCCTGATGTTTATAGTAGTCTTCAATTTTTAGTTGCTGTAAGTGATTAGAAAACATGGGGGAATTTCTTTTAAGTACTGAATCCATTTCTTTAGAGGAAAGGTCCAGCAGTTGGATGATTTACTAATAAAAGCTCAAAGTCTGATTTTCATTGCCTCTTTCTAGATAGCTGAGGCTAGGACAACAGGACAAAGGGCTCTTTTCCTCACTTGCAGTCCTGCAAAAAGGAGATGCATGAAGTAGGAACAAACTAATTTGTTCACTGGTCACAGTGCCTGTATTGGGCCCTCTGTATGCACGTGCTTAAAAGTTAGAATTGGTTCCATCTCTCCCTACTTTAAACTGTGAATCTCAGAATGATTTTATCACTTATTGGGGAGAGAAATTAACTTCTCTCTTGGGCTCAAAGCTGTGCATGACAGTACTTCAGCCTGTAGGTAGTAACATAGTAGAGAGAAATAGACTGGTTTGCTCAATACTTGGTTGAAGGTGATGCTCAAATCTTCCTGCTCTCTTTTTTTGTTACTTGAGGAGCTTTGGGAGCCAATATAATTTTTGTGTGTTAGAGAGGCTTCCTGTTGTGACCAAGGAGATCTACAAGGTCACACAATTGCCCAAACTGACCTTGATGCCCTCTAAAAATGTTGTCATGAAATGAGCCCATCTACAAGAAAGGGGTATTCTCAGAGTTTTGGGGTACTTGAGAAAAATACAGAGTATGGCAACTAAAAAAAAAAGGCACAGTTATGCACAAGAAGTATTGTGAAATTTCTCATCATAGCTGCTTTTGTATCTGTGTTGGATGAGGTAATTACGAGCCTAGCCCAAAACACTTTGCGTGCTAAAATAGCTCTTTTCCCTTTGGAAAATCTTACTGAAATGCTACCTTTGTAAACAAAGTAAAATAACCCAAATTGTAGCTCTGAGAGGCTGTTATCTTGGGAATTGGTCACTTCAGGTCACACAAAGATCTGCTTGGTTACATCTTGGTTAAGGTGATGTAACCATCACTATAGTATCAAAGGGCCTTCCAAGGAAAGCAACACTAATAAGCTAATAAGGTTTTATAGAGTTTGTACTGATTCTCCGTTTTTGGGGTGGTGGTGTCAAAACAGATATTTTCCTGAGAGAAACAGGAAGCTGGAATGATTTCCTTTGTCCTGTTTAGCAGTTGTGTTTTCTGAAAGTGGACTTTCCATGAGTTTTACTATGAAAAAAAATCAACACTTGCTGTTTATGAAAATAAGAGGGAGCTTAAGTGCCTGTAGTGTTTTGTAATAGCAGGACACTTCTCTGAGTGGGCAAATTAAGGCTGGGTTTCAGAGTCTGATTTTGAAATCATTACTTTTACACTTTTGTATACCTTTAAATGAGTCATGCTTGGAAGGTAGCTAACATCTCATGGTACTTTGATAATGTCCCAAACCCCCAGTTCCAGTTCAGTGCCTAACCAGTGTATTTTTTTCATAAAGAAAAAAAATCTCAGTTGGAAATGTCAATGTCCATTCTACATGCAGAAAGAAACAGGAATTTCAACTAGTTTTAACTGGAATGAAGGTTTCTTTACAGCCGAAGGGAAATCTTTACAGTCTAACATTTAATGGGTTGTACCACTTCATGTTTTATGAAATCCGATCATCTTGTTCTACATTTTTAACTTTATATCTAAGCTCCTTTAATTTAGACTTTGGAATAAGCAAGGATATAATCAATTTTATTAGTTTTTCAATTTTATAAAGCTTGTAAAGATTATATTTGAACCTGCAATTGAAAATGATCATCAACTTTTTTTCTTCCATCTAAAACAAATTTGAGAATGTCATCATTAATATATGAAATTTTACAGAGGAAGGATAGTTGAAAACATATGAAATGTAGCACTTGTAGGCAATTGGTATCCTTTCTTACAGTCTTATCTGGCAAACTGTCAGAATTTAAGGTTATAAACTGCTATTTTTTTTATGAATCTGGTAGGAGTTGTGAGTCCTATAATTGATCTAGTGAGGAAAAAGAACAATTAAAATACTAGATTGTTATTCACTCTCATGGAAAGGTTGATGTCAATAAAGTGGAAAGAACCATATGGAAACAAACATATATATGCATGATCAAAATTCATTGAAACTAAAATTCATTTCCTTCAATTCTAATTATCTTCACTATATCTTTTACCTTTGGCAGATTTTCCTAGGGTTGGAAGCTGTAATGATAGAGTTTTTCACTTCTAAAGAGAAGTGATAAATCTGAAATGAACAACTGTTAGTATGATTGGTAGGTTGCTGGAAGAAAACACTTTTTATGCAGCATCTTGTCCAAGATTCAATCAGGCTTCAAACCAAAGCATTCCAGTCAGACAGTTCTCATGGATTTTCAGTAATGAGCAAGATAGGATGGGTGGGGGAAATATTTGCAAGTGTCTCTAAGGCTTTTGAACTTCATATTCGTTTGCATAGTTAATTTACTAATCTCAAATTACTGCAGCTGTGCCTTTCAGCAGATGGCTTCTTTCCCCACATATCGTCCGTGTGACGTGTGGTGGGGCACGGCTGAAGTGGCAAGATCTCTGCTTTCCCCAACTGATTGCTTGTGTCAAGTTACAGACACAAAAAAAAGTGAAGATGAAAGAAGAACAAACTCTCCTTAAACTATTCATGACAAGGGGACAGTCTCTGTAAAGATTCAATCCTTCCAGCTCCAGTGACTTCAGGCCTTAGGGACCCAAGTCAGTGACCAAGGGCCAAGATAGATGCTTCAGCTCCCATGGTGTAAGAAATGAACCTTGGCCACATTTCTGGGAGATATGGTTTGAGTTAACAATACTGAAGAAAGTAATGAGAGTCCATGAATCTTTCATGATTAATTGTGCATTTTGAATTGTGAATTTATTGTTGTCACTCTCCACGACCTGTAATTGAAATAAACATAATCAAAGAAAATTTTCTTTTCAGCTGATATTCAGTAGTTCATCTTAATTTGGATATGCCCATGTTGATGCTTGATTTGCTTTAGGCTGATATTCTAAATGAGAAAATGAAAGAAAAAGAACAACATAGAAAAATGCCAACCAAGATGAGACAGGGTGGGTAATTTCAAGGTGTATTTTTGTCCGTGTGATGCTGAGCATTTCCACAGAGCCACACTTCCCTCTTTCTGGTAACGATGAGGACTCAGGGTCTGCCCCAGACCCTTCGCTCATTTTCTGGTCAGGTAATATACAATTCTATAGCCTCTTGTTGCATAGGTCATAGGCTTCTAAAATGCTGGCTGCATATTTCTATGATGAAGCAGAAAAATTTACACAGAAATGTGCAAAACAACTGCAGCTCCTACATTCCAGGGAGAAAGACAGGTCACTATAAAATGTCATGAAAAAGGAAGGAGAAAAGCAGGTCAACCTTTATATTTGTTATCCTTATTATCACATCCATAGCCACAAATTTTTCATCAGTTCATCTTTTGCCATTTAATTTATCTACTTGCACTTTAGGAAATGTGATGCTACTGAGAGCTCTGCAAAAATCATTGCTATTAACTATTAGCTAAAAAAATGCTGTTGAAAAAGCTTCCCATAGGACTGAAAATTTATGTTGTACAAGCCTGTGGCAACAGAAAGTGAATATTAACCATTTTTTCTTTTCTTTTCTTTGGCTACTACTGGATGTTCTTTTTAAATGCCTGAAGTGTATAAAGCACAGTGGTAAAAGAACAGCTGTTTTATAAAATTTTGAACTTATGTTCTTACATCTTTGACAAGTATTACATTGAAAATACTTGTTTATAGAAGCCTGTACAATATGAATATTTAAATATATAACTGCTTATATTCTACCAGAAAGGTCAGCCCAGCTGAAAAGGCTTCAGGAAAGGGCAACTGATGTGTGGGAAACTGATCTACATCCACTAAGGAGTTGTTAACTTTGCATATTGATTGCATTAAAATCGTGACCCATGGTGTAAAATGAGAGTAATTCAGTTTGTGTGGAGACATGTTTTAGATTTAGATGAGAGTCAGACTCCACTATGTACCTAGCAGTCTGCTGATACTGTCATTGCGAGTTACTTACGAATTCTTGGTTAAATGTCTGTGTTTCAAATGCAAAATTTTCTATTTAAAAATGTCAAAATATAGTGATTTCTTGCATTTTGAGTCTGGCATGTTACTGAATGCTTTGGTGAATCAGAAATTAGTTATTTTATCTTCTTTGCACATATTTCTATTTTACTATGTTTGGGCCTTGGGGAAGTGTTAAGCTAGCAGGATTTTGGGAGAAAAAAATGCGTGGAAATTTTTGTGAAGACACTTGTTTACTCATTTCTGTTTTCAGCAGAGGAAAAAAGCTCTGTCTAATTTGAAGGTTTGTGCTTTGAAATATAAGGAGGTCATCTGAAAGACAAAGTACCTCTTATGCCTGGGAGAGCAGAGGGAAGGGAGAAGGTGGAACTCCCAAAGCCCTGTGGCTTCGTACGGAGACCTGTCAAAGCCCAGGGTGGCCAGAGAACATGTGCAGATCTCCAGCATCCTGCATCAAGGAAGAAAGATTAGCCCCACAATGTGATTTCAGACTTCCTCCATTGTGTCCTAAATACTGGTGAGAAAAAGGGGACCTAAAAGCCACAGCACACTTCAGCTCTGGCTTTACATCCTGTACAAACATTTCATTTAGCCAGTATTTTGGCTCTATAAAATAAACAAATGTGTACTGCAGAAACATCAGTTAAATGACTTCTACTGCTTTTAGTGGGCTTCGCATGGGGGACACTGGATTTGTATTGATTTACACCAGCTGATGAGCTGGCACAGTGTGTATTCTCTTCAGATTTTATGAAATAATTAATGAATAATTCAAAATTCCAGTGCTTTGAATGGTGGTTGTGCCTCACAGAGGGAATGACTACCATTGCTGTGTTGAGAGAGATGTTTCAAAGGTTCTTTACTTTGATTGCAAAATTTTGAAATGCTCCTTGGAAGAAATCCAAACAAGCCCAAAGTACAACAACTTCTGGTCAGATTCTCACCCAATTGTAGTATTTCACATCTAAAAGTCTTCAATATTTTTTAATGTATCAAGACAAGTAATATTCCTTCATCAGCTCCTCAAGATGACATATGTAATGTCATCAGCATCAGGCATCCTCCTCCTCTCAGTTGCTGCTTTTCTCTTTAACTTTTCCAGCACAGGCAACAGTCCACATGCTGAACTCTATTTGGGATACTAAAAACCTTACCTTGTTTAGATGTCTTGTTCTCTCTTTTTTTCCTAGCAGGATGAATGGAGAATTTTGGACAGATCATATCCCTGGCCTTAGGCTGACCCCACCGAGGGACCAGCTGTAAGACTGCTCATTGTTGCTGTGAGCAGATTTGGATACACTACTGAGCAACCCTGGAATTCTGTTTTCACCCCCAGAATTCACACTCTGGAATAAATAATTTTGAACAGCAATTTCAATGTAAGTGTAATAATGGCAGGAGATGCCAGTTTGACAGATCTAGAGATCTGCAGCCTCTGCCTCATTCTTCACTTTTATGAGGACACGAAACAGGAATTTGATCCCACCCCTATCTGCAACATCTGTATACACAGACTTCTCCCCAAGCTGGAGTGATTGGCTCTGGAGCCAGCCAGATAGTTTTCAAACAGGGTAAATATAGCCTTTGGAGGAAGTTTTCCTGTGTAGGGAAGCCAAGGTTACCTCTTTACAACTGGTTTCCACAGTTCAAACACCAGTTTTCTCTGTTACATAAATTATTTTACTAGAACACTTTAATATCCAGTAATATTTTATTAAGTGAATCATGCAGCTGACAGAAGGTTTTTGTACTAAAGAAGTGTATAGCTGTAAGGTGAGGGGAATATCAATGGGTTGTGTTCTCTGAAGCCCTCCCTTATGGATCCTTTCTGCTATCCCTCCAAAACTGGGCATGGGATACAAGATGTGGTCTTGTCAGTTCTGAGAAGGGCTGAATAAATAGTCAATGATTTTTATGGAACAGTCCTCTTAATATAGCCCAGAATGAATTTTTTTCTTCTGCAAAATACCGCATTTGACTCATCATGAGTTTGAGATCTGATGTACCTCTGAGATCTTTCCTGCTGAACTGTTGCCCAACCACAAATATTCTCCACTCTGTATCTGCATTTCAGTTCTTCTGTACTGGAATTTATCTTACCTTACAAAAGACACTCAAAAAATAAGCATTCTGTCTGTGCAGTTCCCAGGGCTTCACTTAATTGCAAAGCAGAGGCATAGGGATCTCTGGAGGGCAATTCACCCCAACTGTCCCAGAAGCCTGGATTTCACATGAACTATTGTAAATTGTCTTTCAAGAATATCAACCTGTTTGACTGTTTCATCTCCTAAGATCACATTGATTTCAGAGCTTGTAGTTCAAGTGCTTGTCAACCCTTTCACCTTGATGTTATATATGTAGAATATAAATATCCTATTGATAGTGCCTGTCTTCAAATATCAATAAATACCTTTATTGATAGGTATGCTTAGAGTAGGATTTCCAGTTAGGTGTAGAGAAAGAAACTTATGTGTGTTTTGCCTAAATTCTACTTCCCTAGTTTTTTATAAAAAATAGTGTCTGTGTCAGGACAACTAGCAAGGACTATTCCTGCAATCCCTATATCCTACCCTGGCATTCATGTCCAAAAAGAAAATTTGATGGCCTTGACGTGAGTTCTTTTTAATATAACTACAGAATTCTCCTTTTAATATTTTAATTGTTTTTCTCTAAGTTTTTATATTATTTTAATTAATGGCAGAAAAATAGCCTCCCTGGTTTTCTAATTCCTGCTTTTACAGTACGCTGAGATTTGATTTTTCTGAGATTCATACAGTCATCCATGAATTCTCAAAAATAATCACAACTGGTTCAGGTTGCTCTAGGTAAGTTCTTAGAAGTGTACTTAGTGGTATGCAACATCTTTCATTTTCTAAACATATTTTTCCCTTTCTGATCCCTCAATTAAAAAAAAAAAGTAATTATCTGATTCATTGTGGGATTAATGCTGATATTATTAGAAATTACTGCAAAGAGTGAAAGAACTAACAGTCTTTTCTGTGTAATTTTTTTCTTAGTAAGGAGCAAGTCTCTGTGTTCCTTTGATTTTTAATGTGTAGCTGCATTTAGTTCTTATTTTTTGTACATTCTTGGGGAAGCTTTTCTCGTTTCATCCATGCTTTTTATTCTTATCCTTAGTTGCTTTTCCTGGAACTCAGTTTTCGTCTCAGCTTTCTCTGTTCCTTTTCAGCTGTCACATCCTCAAAGAGTTCCTAGTGGAGCCATATCAACTTTTCACCCCGATCTTGAATTCTTCCCCCTTTCAAGTTCTCTCATTTAGAAATCCCCCCCCATCTTGCCTTTGTTTTCCTGTTCCTTTTCCTGAAAACATCTTCCACTTCCTTGAGTTTTTGTGCAGCTCATTATCCACTCTCGTGTGACCCCATCTGGACTGTTCCCTCCAGCTCTGGGGTCCCTGGCACAGGAAGGACAAGGACATGGACTTGTTAGAGCAAGTCCAAAGAGAAGGCCACCAATTTGATCAGAGGGATGGAGCACCTTTGCTATGAGGACAGGCTGAGACAATTGGGATTGTTCAGCCTGGAAAAGAGAAGGCTCCAGAGTGATCTAATTGTGTCCTAGTACTTGAAGGGAGCTGACAAGATAAATGGAGAGGGGCTCTTTACGAGGAGCAGGACAAGTGACAGGACAAGTGGGAATGGCTTCAAACTGAAAGAGAATAAGTTTAGACTAGACGTTAGGAAGAAATTCTTTACTGTGAGGGTAGTGAGGTACTGGCACAGGTTGCCCAGTGAAGCTGTGAATGCCCGATCCCTGGAAGTGTTCAAGGCCAGGCTGGATGGGGCTCTGAGCCACCTGGTTTAGTGGAAGGTGTCCCTGCCATGGCAGGGGGGTTTGGAACTAGATGATTTTTAAGGTCCCTTTCAACCTAAACCATTCTGTGATTCTATGATCCCTATTGTGCTATTGTTCCTGGTAAAGAAAACTCCATTACTCCATAAACTCCATAAACTAAAACATCCTCTCCTTTTCTGCCCTCCAATTATTCTGCAAACATACATCCCCATTCCACCTGACAGTCAACTAAATAACTGATTTCCAGGAGATCTTGTTCTTTGAAAGCTTCAGAATTTTGCTATCAGAAAGTAGCATTCACCTCTTCTTTCTTAATATCTGTTTAAAGTATGTTACTTTCTGCTTCCCCTTTCTGCTTCCCTTCTTTTCACCAAGAAATACAGGAGACACTCAGACCTGTTTCTGGCCTTCTTCTGGATTCCAGAGATTGTTTTTTGCTTGTTCTTTGCATAAAAATGAATTTCTCTAATTTTTAATTTTTTCTTGAAGTTTCTGTATCAGTATTTGGATCCTGCACAGATTTAGCATGCTGTTCCTTGTGATGCATATATGCAATGTCATTTTCTGTTAGAAAGCTTCAATTTTATTATTCTCAAGGAATTCTGCAAACACAAAACACTTCTGGAAACCAGCTTATTTATTTGGAAACTACTCAGTTCATTATAAAAGAAACACAGAGCTGCCTCCTTTTCCAGAAGGAAGACAATGTATGTCTCTCTTTTTATAAAGTATAGCGTCTGTTACCTATGTTTTTGCTAATCCACGTCTTTCCCCTCCTCTATCCAACTGCACATAGCATATATTCAGTGCTAGTATTTTCTTTACATTACTGTAGAGCTAGTTTCTTGGTGGCTACAGCACAAGCAAGGGCAAATTTAAAATTGGATATAGAATTTTATTGCCACTACAAAAACTCAAGGCTATTTCATTATAAAACTTATTTTTGTGGTTTTCTTTTGGTGATAGTAGAGGATATCCCACTGTTCATTTTCCTTCAATAACATTAATTCTGTATTGTATCCTCATGTCCACTGAATTACTGTTACAAGACAAAATCTTCACATCATACACTACATAAAAAACCAAACAAACAACAAATCACACTAATGTGGAAAACTATATGCTTTGTAAAACCATTTTTGCCTGTTGCTAAGGGTAGAGGATGCGCAATGGTGAACGGTTGTAAAACAAGTTAGTTTTACATACACATTTCTGCAGAAATAAATCAGTCACTAGAGAATCATTCTCTTGGAAACCAAACACTGCGGGTGAGTAAAGAGGTTTGGGAGTGGGGATAATCAGCCATGGCTACATCTGCACAGCAAGGACCAACAATAGTCTATCCCAGAGCATTGTGTAATACAACAACAGTCTCCCCTTAACCTTGAATCTGTCTTCATTTGAGCTAAGTCCATATTTAGTTCATTGCTCCCAAGCACACAAGTGTTAGTTTATGGAAAAAAAAAAGGTCAAGCTGAGTCCAGCTGACCCCTTTTTTGTTTCTCCTTGCAGTTGACTTTTTTTTTTTTTTTTTTTTTTTTTTTTTTTTTTTTTTTTAAATAAAAAGTTCAGCATGTTACAAGCGATTCATATGTGAAAGAAATCTGGACAGGAGCAGATAGGGATGCAGCATGATCTTTGCTGCCATATAATCTTCCATCATGCTTCCCATGAGATCAGACTACAGCTACAATACCATAAATAAATAAAGAATTATGAAATACTCTCAGCCTGTGCTGGAATACTCCCTCTCTACTCTAGGCTACTCCTGTAATATTGGTCAGAAAACACTCAACATCCATGATAATCCTTGCCAGCATTTTTGACACTGGAGCTCAGATTGTATTTTCTGCTCTGCTAAACAATTTTTTTGCTGACTGTTTATGCCTCTCTTGTCCTGTCTTTGCTCCACCTTTGTGCCTTTTTTCAGAGGTGCAAAGAGAATAGAGATTGGGGAGCTTCTTGAAGCAATGCCTCCTTCTTTCAAGCTGTCATGTTGATGTCACGGATTCCTGCCTTTGCAGAGTGTGTCCACAGGGCTGAAGGACGCTTAAGCTGTCTTGTGCTCTTGTTGTGGCAGCTGGGCAGACCACTGCATGGTCACCTATTATCCTTCCTGATAAAGAGCAGGTTTTAAGGCTGCTTTATTTTTTTCCTGATTAATTTTTTTTTGTAGGACCAGGGATGTAGCCCAGCATAGTCATATCCTGTCATCTCACCTGTTGTGTTGGATCCAGAGATCTTGTCCCACCTCTCAAAAGGGATTTCTGCATTCATTCCAGAGGGCAGCAATCCTGCGTTATGCTGAGCATCTTTGACCTCTACTAAAACCAAGTAAAGCCAGGCTGCGAATGAGAGATATCTCAGAAGAAAATTAAAATGTTGGTTTTGTTTGGTTTGGTTTTTATTACAGGTATTATCATCACAGTAAAAAAAAAAAGGCAATGTCCTTTGGGATTTTGGGAGGATATATCCTCGTGTATAAAGTGAATTAGCAAACAAGGTAAATATACTGACCTGTGTTAAATATAATGTAATGGCAAATTATCAAGGTCTGGACATTCAGTCTGGATCAATTCTTAGCACTAATATCCTGTATGCATATATCCAGTGGAATATGGGGATATAGGATAATCGTTCATATATAGGATATATCCTTTGGGTGGATCATACATATATGTTGATGTATTTAAGTCCTCTTTGCTGATCTTAGAAGATAGGATTGTTTGGTCTGGTATTCAGAATGCAGCAGTCCATGACATTAAAACACAAGAGAGAGAACAGACCTCTGAAAGCCACTGAATTATTGAATAATTTTACTATGCCTGGTACAGAAAGTGACACTTGCACAATTTTCCTGCTAGGAAAAAAACCAACAATTTTCTATGAAATAATTGAGAAAACTTCAAAAGTTTGAAATCAAAGCTGCTACATTTAGTACTATTTTTAATTGATTGAACTATATTTATACTAGAAATGTAGCATTTCTAAAAATAAATAAGGGGACCTGGAAGCTTTTTTTCCCCCAAACATATTGTATACTTTCTTTGCCAAATCACATGTAACAGCTGCAGATTTTATAACATTATATAAATGTTCAGACTGGCTATAAAAGATTTAAGTATAAAATTCCAGTGCATAGAACAACTGGTATAAAGAACAATGAAACTGAATTGACTAAAGGCTGTTCATTTAACCTACCTTTGTTAATTGAAAACTTCATCAGGGAACAGAAAGAATCTGTTTTCATTGCAAGGTGCTGTGGTGAGGGTGGTAGTAGTTCTGGAGGAATATTACACTGAGAGCACAATTCCCTCTGGAGATATCTGGCTTGAGAAGAAGACAAAACTATAATTTTACTTTAGCTCATGGCTCCCCCTTAAGTAGGTTGGGAGTTAGGGAATTCTGTAAGAAGAGAAAACCTGGAGAACATTTGCTGTTTTGTTCCAGCTCTGCAGTCCCCCTGGACTCAGCTCTGTGCCAGCACTGTAACAGATAAGACGGTGGGAAGAGAGAGCCAAGAGTGAATAAGCTCCCAGCTTGGGGATACTGCACAGAAGAAGATACATTTTGCAAGACACACTGCTCTGCCCTTTTTGCATCTATGCTACATTTAACAGCACATGATCTGTTTTCAAGACTGTTTCCTTCTGGAAGTCGTTCTCACAGGCCAGTCCTGGGAAGTGTTAAGTGCCTTGAACTTCCACTGACGTCAGCAGGGACTGTGGCACCTGGGATGGGCCCCACTGACCTCCCTGTCCACCCCACCAGCTGCGCCTGTGACATCTGGACACTTGCAGGAGCTGCCTGTACCTTACACCCAGCATACCTGCCTCTAAGTGTAGGTGCTCTCTGCTTATGGTTGCAAACACTGCTGCATCCCAGCTGCTGAGTCCTGCAAATGTCATTTATCTGTGGCTCCAGCAAATGCTATTCATCCGTGGCTCCCATTAAAATCCAGAGAGTTTACCACCTGTGACATTTCAGTGCAGTTGCTGGGCTTGCTAAAGTCTCCCACAGGCAAGCCACTGCACTTGCCATCCATGTTGTCCATCTGGGGGGATGAAATGGACTTTTCACACTGCCTGTACCAGTTGCTAAAGTAACTGAACGATAATGACAGTAATTTTGAATGTGTCCTTCAAGCCTTGCTGCCCAGTATAAAAGAGTGGAGAAGGCAAAAAGCAACCCCTCCATGAGAAGGTTGAAATAGGCAGACATGCCTCCAAGGGAAGGAACAAGTCCCCAGTATCTTCTAGAAAAATGACAATTTACTGAAGAGCCAAGGCTTCATTTGCATTTCTTTCACATAACTGTTGGAAACTTTTTGTTTTGTTCTAGCATGGTTTTAATGATGGCAGAGCTGAATGTAACTTTTCAAAATGCCTGGGCAAGCGACCCTGCAGCACAGTGAGGGACTCTCAGAAAAGACACAGAGCAGAATTGGGAGGGGAGGGGAGGGAAGAAGGCACGGGAGTATGCTCCCTTTAGCAGAGAGGGGTGAGTGAGTGTTTCACTGTGTTACAGGCTCCGATTGCATTGCCCAGGTGCTGCCAAAGTGTCAGGGGGAAGAAGAGGTGATGTGAAGTCGAGCCCAGAGGACTCCTGCTCAGGAGATGAGGCATGAGACTCCCTAAACAACGAATACAGGGGACTTCTAATCTCTGGTGAAACTATTGCCATCTTTTCTTATGCCTAACTGGTGATGTTGAGCTACACCCCTGTCTGAAAAGCTGCTAAACCCTCGGCAGCCCAGTGACGGCAGGAAATGGAGCTGCTCTGTTTTCTTGGTCCTTGCTTGTGTCTCCTGTCTGGTGATTTCAGCTAAGCTCAGTAGTAAAAGTCATGGTAACTGCATGTCCCTGAATGCCTCCAAGCTTGGACACTGAGCTGGAAGTGGTACAACAAGGAAGGTATAATCATGACTTCCTCAGTAGCCAGTCCTAACTACAAGAAAATGAAAGGCTCAGAGCTGTTGCCACAGCAACCTGAAAGATGAGAGTTTCTTCAACTGTTAATTATTCAGCTTTTCCAAGCTAGTGTTATGCTTCTCTTCTGTGGCCTGCTCCCCCAAGAAAGTCCTGTTTGTTTAAAAACATCACTTATGAGTGAGGAAGCACTGCTTTCTCAAGTATCCAGATGGTGCAGTTTAGGTCGTGTCAATCAGATGCAGAGATTCCTGAACTAGCAAAGACCCAAACAGTGCATCTACATGTTCCAGCCCTTCAGCTGAATAGGGACTTATAAGCTGGAGTCTGGGATAGCTTAATCATGTTCACTTGGTGTTGCATTTGAGCTATTTAATGTCTCTGCTAGACTTGCATTTCTTGGGCACAGTACTGCACAAGTGGGAGTATGCTGCACTTGGAGTAAAAATGGTTTATGTCTGGTGGGGTTGTGTACCTCTTCATTACACACCACCCCACTCATGGTTCTGGCATCAGCATGAATAGAACAAGTTGGGTTTACCTACTATTGCCCTTCTCCTAGGCTCCTGGGGATGCAGCTGGATCTGTGGATATTAGAGAGCATATCCTGGTTATAATTTACAGATTATTTTTCTTTGTCTGATAGCAGTTTTAGAGTAGTCTTAAGGTCTCTTCTACATCCCCTTCCTCCTGAGTTAATGTTTTGATACTGACATTGTCGATGACTGCATCTGGGCTCCTTTTGCACTTAATGGAAGAAAACTGGGACTTTTAGTGTGTGGTTCATCACACCTTCCTTCAGTTGTTTGCATTAGAATGAGATTAGTTGTGCCTTAGAAGTCTGTATGTTTGACGAGGTAAATCCCAACCCCGTTGTCTAATTCTATCTCCTCGGCCTTCACTGGGACTCTGCATTTTCAGCTACCAATTCCTCAGTCTCTTGCACTATTGCATAACCTCCTGAAGGTATCTTGTTCAAATTCTGCTTGCTCCTCAGATCTTCTCTACAGGCTACCCATAGCCCATTGTTTATTCTCAATTTTCCATCTTCCTCTGCACTAAACTCTTCATGTAACTTCCCTTTAATCTCCTGCCCCACAGGCTCCTTTCTAAAAACACTTCTTACTACCTTGACTGAGGAGTTCTGATTATAGTCCATAGCCCTCCCCTATCCTCTTCTGCTCCTTAAACATACAATTCTTCAAAACTCTTTCCTTGAGGAACTCTTGAGCATCCGAAACATTTTTCAAACTTTCTTCAACATTTTGCTGTTGTTGATAGCCTCTCTTGATGTATGCATCTCTTTGTTCTTTTTCTCTTTTCCTCTTGTTCACTCTCCTCTTTTCCATCTTCAAAGCACTTGATCTTTAGACTCCTTATTTCTCTTGAAACTTCTGGGAAGACATTGTCAAATTCTTATCCTACACTGCTCTTTTCCTTTCTTCTTTCAATTGAAGACATCATTGGAGACCTCTGAGATGCAGCAAAATACTATTGTTAGGGCAGTTTTAAAACTTGTCTCTATGTTGAGGGTCCATGTCCTGTGATTTGATCTGTCATCTCATTCACCTCTCTCGTTTTAGTCAGGGATTGTCCATTGCCTCAAGCACAACTTGCTGTCTCAGACTTCACCTCATTACCACTGACAGCAACTTACACCTTTTTCTGCCACTCAGGTCTCTCCTCTGTGAACATTTCTTCTTCTTCCTCCACAGCATTTGCCAAATGTACTCCCCAGTTTCTGTATCAACAGGGCACTGTGTTAATGAGATATACGAGCTGTCATGAGGAAATATGTCAGTTAACTCTTGATGTAGAAAACATAATATATAGAAAGATGGTAGTAGTTAAAGGCAGTAACACAGATCCCCAAAATTTTCTGTGATACCCACGGACAGAGGCAGCTTTCCCAGTGCTGAATACCCTCCCACAAAAGGATGCAATTTGTTAATTAACTTACATCTCTGAGAAAAATTCATATTTTTACAGTGTTAGAGGCTACACTAAGCTGCTTATATGATAGACGTGTGTGTTCACAGCAATATTTGTAGTGAATGTATCACTGAAACAGATCCTGAATTTCAGCTAGAGTTTGGAGGTCTGTAATTTTTCAAGGATTTGTCATATGAATATGTTGACAACCTTAGCTGCTATTCTTCTTCAGCATCCCTCAGAAAAATCCACATGGAATTTCCTGGGCTGATATGCATCACACACTTCTCTTTTCTTAAGATTGAAGTCTGTGGCAGGCAGGACAGATGTTAGTTTCTTGTATATGGCAAAAGAAGCCGTATACATTTCACAGCCTGAAGCCTCAAAGCATATAGATCTAAAATAGTGCTTCTTCACTGTGAAACGAAACAGTTTCATGTTCCAAAGTTGTTCCAGTCCTGGATAAAACTAAATGTTTTTTCCAGTCATTTAACTTGTCCCTTTATTTAGCCATGCATGTTTTTTTCCTTCCTGTCCTCTTGTCTCTCCAGAACTGTGCTCAATGGTACGTTACTGATTTTAAAAAATTGAACAATCTCTTTTGCTGACATATGAAAAACAACTGGACACATTTCACTAGAACTGAAATCTCAGGTCAGATTTTTATGTAACATGTTTGCATTAATAATAGCAAACTCAGAATCTCCAAAAGAGGGAGTGGAAAGAGGAAAAGGGTCTCATGACCTTCAAATGGGTCCCAGCTTATCCACACTCCATAACCCTCTGTGGGCCCTAGTTGCACAATAACGTGTCCTGCAGGTGAAAAATGAAATTTCCAAACCTCAAAGAACATCAAATAAATTTATGTTCAAGTTCCTGATTTTAACAAATATTCAAGGAGTTCTTATTTTATCTGAACTGTTTTTGATTTTTATTCTGGCCTTGAAATAACACTGGTTTTTGTTTTGGTTGAGAAGGAAAAAATTCTTAGCATGCATGTGACTCAGAAGAAAACCTGTTTGTTTTCCGCAATAAGTAAACGATGAATCATTGGTGGTTTACCACATTTATTTCACTGCACATGAGGTGTGTTGTGCAGTTAAATTTGGTAAATCTTAGTACCTCAAGGCCTGATTCTGTAGCCCTTGCTTGCTCTGGAGCACACAGAGAAGCTGTCTGCAGGGAATAAGTCTAACTGGAGTGCTAGGGAGCCAAAGCCAGGAGGTTCATTCCCATGCCATAGGGCAGGGATCCGAATTTGTCTCTCCAGGAAGAACAAACTGGCATTAACAATGCAATCTGACAGCTTCAAGAAAGGCCTGGCTGGAAATAAGAGTATATTTCAGAAACTGGAATAAGCTAACATCTCTGTGCTGCTGCCGAAGGGAGCAGAGACTGAGAACAAATAGGCTGGGAAAGCCTATCCATCTCAGAGTGCAGTAATCCAGTTGTAATTAGGTGGCTCTCTGGTCACTGGCTACCCTGGATCACAGTAAGGCACCGATTCCTCCTGCTGGCATCACACCTGTGCCTGTTAACATCAGGTGCTTCTTCTTCATTTCAAGAATGACTGTTTAAAGTGCTTGTACCTTGATATACTGTAGGGAACAGGCCATCAAAATATGGACCAGATGACTGCATAGTCCCTTTTTGTCACAGATTCCTGCAATTCTTTCTCTGTATCTTCCTGTTAACCCTGCCAGTATCCAACTGAGAGATAAAAGTAGCAGTTCACAAAGCATTCAGTAATACAGGATCAACACTTGCATAGAATATAGCAGAAAATCTCAGAGCCTTTTCTTTCATAACTAATGAATAGCATCACAAGAGTAGTCTGTTTGGAAAAAATCCAAACATTTGTGTTTTGATACAGTGTCAGATATTAAAAGCTTTCAGTAGGCAGGACTCCTGGCATGAAGGTTTGGTGAATGACTGGTATGCTACTCAGGCAATGGACAAATGGAGCTGGATGAACAAAGAATCAAACCATGCTGTGATTCCTCCCTTGAAATGAAACCCAGGACATCCAGGAGAATGCATTCTAGCTATTTTTCACACTTTGTACTTTTTTGGTAACTAATGAGGTCCAAACCATCAAAAGAACAGATATTTAACCAGAAGATAATATTAGAAGATAATTCTGATGCTATATATACTTTGAAAGGAAACTCTACCAGAAACATTGTTGTAGACAGGTCAGGATCAGAATCCATGCTTTGGAGTGTTTAACCTAATGAAATTGATGACTTTTGGATCAGCCATTACATCAGTAATGAGAATGATGAAGCTGATGAAGGATAAACTGAACAGAACAATTTTTCAACCAAACCAGTAAATGGAAAATAGATTTTAGACTGTTAAAATAATGATAGTAAAGAGGATGAAATTCATTGCTATCTGGTTGCTAATCATTACGCCATATGCTAGCAAACTTTCAGAGTTTATATATTCGCTTCAAAATGTTTTACCTGGATAAACGTATTTAAAGGTTTAATGTATAAGATTTAGTACCCTACAAATCTTCATAGCAGTTGACAGCTTCCTTGCTGTTCGAAGAGATGATCTTGGAAGATGGAAAATAAAGGTCTCCCTAGGGAGAGTAGATGGGGTGAGAATGATGAGGGAAAGGGATTTATCATGAGATGATTTGAGCTGAGATTTAGAGTGAAAATTACCAAACAAGATAGGGACTTAGGGATGTCACTTCTACAAACCAGGACTATCAATAAGGACTTAAACACCAGATTCCAGAAAGAAAGAGGGAAAACTGAAGTCTCGGCTATAGAAAAGGGCTCTGGAATCTGACTTTCTTTACCATATATACAAATGTATTTCGTTGGGGAAGGGCGTGAGGAGCCGGATGGGAGAAGTTAAGAAAGTACAATGTTCTGAGAAACCTGAAAAGGTGAGTGTAGGCACTGTGTCTTTCAGAAAAACTCCTCCAAAGAGTAACTGAAACACAAAACACCCCTTAGACCACTTTCTGATCTTTTCTTAGGCTGTGCTTTGGGCTCAGAGAACATCTCCATTATATGCTACCAATCAAGTAGTCACAGCTGCAGTGCTGGTTTCTCTCATGGTTAATCTCCTCTCTTGCCCCCAGCTCTAGCCCTACAGTGAAGTCATTGTTCTAAACCCCTGACATCCCAATAACTTCCATAGCAACAGAGCATGGTGCCCTAAACACAAGATTCGGCACAGAGCCTGACCAGAGGAGAAAATCGGGATGTGGGGGTGGGGGCTGTGGCTGGACAGACGTGACACACCTGTGGCCCTGCGATGGCCAGGGAGGGGCAAAGGCGGGGCAGTAAAAGCTGGAGAGCTGAGAGCTGAGCTGGTGATTCTGTTTGTGGCACTCCAGAGAGGCATTGCTGGAGCCCTGTTATCCTTCACTGCTGAAGGCAATTTTTGTCTGGCTTCCTTCTGCCAAAGTGCTGCATACTTGAGCTGTCTGTGCTATCCCTCAGTAGCCTACAGAGGCTTGAGCACGGACAAAAACAGCACCAGAGCTAAGCAGGACTATAATACTTCCTGTACTCAATGTGCTTCAGCCAAATTCATGGTTCCTTGTAATCTAAGATGGTCATACAGTAATTTAGACCCCCTTGAACTCATATTCCCTTATGAAGTTAGATTTCCTGAAGATAAAGCCCTGCTGACATGGGAAAGTTTTACTGGTTATATAGACAAAGTTAAGCTGGTGTTACCACACCCTGCACATGTGGAGACTCCTTTGGGTTTAAGTAAAAGTGACCTTTTCAGTTTAGCCTGCACCTCTACTTGTGCTAAACTAGAAAATTCACATTGATATTTCATTGGAGGAATACCCTACTATCTGAGCATAGACACCTTCACTGAGTTGGTAAAGTCAAGAGCCCAGATGCCCCAGAAAGTCCCTGGGGGCAGGTGGCTGCATCTGGGAGGTGATTCACAGTTTCAAATTTATGAGCCAAATGAGTGTGCTCTGAATTTCTTACCATTGTTTCCTACAGATTATTTTTTTCATTAGCCACTTAATTAGTATCTCTAGTCTAATTTAAACAGAAAATAGGTGGCAAAAGAAATGGGTGGTCCATCTTTTCAAACTGGAACTAGCTAAATGTTAGAATCAATTTAGCCTTAGCAGGAAGCTCTTTGTGAGGGTAGATTTTCTTAGGAGGATCTGAAAGCATATTCTTGACACAAAGGGTCCCTGTCCAGTATTATGTCTTCTCACAAGGAGGAGAGGTCAACTACTGAAAGAATAAAATCAGCCAGATTTTTTTTTTAATATGGACAAAAATATGTATTCTCTTTTGGCTGAACTCTTGGAAATCCTTGATGGTTTTTGGCTAAGAAGTTTTGAAAGAATATTTTGCTAAAAGCAGCTCAAAATTCAGTGTGAAGCAACTAAAGTGGTTAAATTTAATAATTTTCTGAGGTACTGAAAACACTTATGGTGGGGAAATTGCTGGAAAACTTAAATTATAGTTGGTACTACTGATGGTTGAGAAAGTAAATTCTTAAAGTTGTATATAAGTGATTTCTGTGGTTTATAGACACAGATACTCTTATTGTGCAGATACAGCTCTAATTTGCCTGGAATCTCAGAGTTTCTGGCCTTTGTCATACCTTGTGATAGTCTCAATAAATAGTCCACTGATTACTGGTGCTTTTGTTGGACTTATTTCATGGATTGTTTTCTTTTTCCTGTACTACACAGACAGCTCAGTGGGAGTCTGCAGCTTAATTAGTTTCCCTATCTTGATCAGAAATCAAGGGTAGA
Source organism: Dryoscopus gambensis (assembly GCA_013389985.1). Classification (NCBI taxonomy): domain Eukaryota; kingdom Metazoa; phylum Chordata; class Aves; order Passeriformes; family Malaconotidae; genus Dryoscopus; species Dryoscopus gambensis. The sequence goes on from WEIT01026579.1 coordinate 38,140, forward strand.
TCCGGTTAGTCTAACTCAGACATCTAACTTATGCCTATATTTTACGAATCTGATGAAGTAGCTCTCCTAAAGTAAATGTGCCACTTGCTGTTGCAGTCAACAGAAGATTACAGGTGACTTTGAAGGTTTCCAGAAGAGAGTCTGTCTAAGTGGTCAGACCCCTTCTCTCTGCAGCCCTTCAAAGACACCTGTGTTTCTCCTTCTGACTGTAAAGGGAATTTAAGCACTTAACTCACTAGGTGCCTAAAATTTAGGTGCCAAGTGAGTGCTTGAATGAAGCCAATACAATTCTGTTTCAGATTTATGGCGTTTCACACTAAGAATGCATCTATATGCGCATATATATGTATTTTGTATATGTATTTATCTCATGCCTTTATCCAAGTTGGCATGCGTCATTTGAGATATTCTTATTTATAAATATAAAAAGTTTATATGGAAACCTGCCAGGTAACCCTGGTTTTGTATTTCTGATTTCAATTTGACACAGTTTGCAAATGCCTAGTCTCCCAGAAACACAAGCTTTCTTACCTCTTACTAAGTTCACTGATCTGGCCTCCCTGTGTGTCTGGTTTGCATTCTTTTTTTAGCCATCAGAAACCTACTGCCAAAAAGTAGCACATTTAAAACTGCACAATTTACACAAGCAACAGTAGATGATTCATTGGTTGAGCTTTAACTTGAGCACTCAGCAAGAAAATCCTGTGCGTGGACCTTTGTGGCGAGGGCAGCAGAAGCAATGTTTTCCTTTTGTGAGCAATTACTTACTGTAAATTGTAGCTTTTAAGTCTTGGTGGCACCATGAAGAGGTGTGTCCTCCCCATTGTCCATGTATGGTAATGATGTACTGTAAAATCCACTCTTTATACTTCAACCAACCCTTTTGCTTTCCAGTGAACGTAAGCCAAAAAAAATAGTTGTGAATATTTCATAAAGCCAAATATTTTGCATGCAACTTTTTCTGAAATTAAGCTGCAACTTAAAATGGGTAGCAAATATTAGTTCTAGACAGCTATGGAAGAAAAATGAACTTGATTTCATCATTTAAGCTCACCACAACACTTTAAATGGTTCCTTCTGTCATGTGGAATGGAAAAAAAAACCATTTTAAGCTAGCATGTATTTATTCTGAAACATTAAAAAATCAAAACTTATGAAAAAAATAAAGAGAAAGTGTTCACAAAATGTAAACACACAGTATATATTTCACATGTTTTTCTGTTGAGACCCACAACCTGAATCCCTCTGGCTAATTTTGTTAATTAAATAACCCATTACATTCTTCATTTGATAGTGTCAGACTTGTGTATTCTGGCAGAAATCTAAATGCTGAACTCTTCCTAGTGTAAGAAGACACATCTCAAACTGAATCTTGGTTCCCAGTTTGTCCAAGCACTAGTTACGTGTTTGGTTTTAAAGAATATAAATGGCCCATTGAAACTGATGTGCTGTAAGAGTTCCACACCAGACAAATGACCAGATCTGACTTTGGCTGCTGCTCTGCAGCTTGACAGAAGTTAATGGTATTGCTGAGACATAACTGAGGGCAGAATTTGGCACTGGTCCCATGCTTGTCATAACTTACCATACTAAGCTGAATGTTAAAAGTTTTGTACAAGGAACTCCATGCAGAGCTTCGATGATTAATGGGATCTGGATGCAGAAATTCCTGTGGGCTACAACTGAAAATTCATTCCTCTATTTTGATGGCTGTTCATTTTAATAGAGGACTTTGATACCACATTGTGCCGACAACTGTAGAATAGTCTGGCTACTTATATTTATCACTTTGAACTTCCAGAGGCTCTTGAAACCCTTATGGAAGCTTAGCATTGCACAAAATTCCAAAGTACCCAGAAGTTTAAAGCTGCTGTTTACTCCTTACCTTGAATTTTGAGAAGTCCTGAGTGATACTATTTAAGCTTCTGTAGGGGGTATTAATACATTTGAAAGGAGGATAACAAAGGATAATTTTGTTTATATATCTACTAGTACAGCCATAGCAGACAGTTAAAAAGATTTTCCTTACAAAAAGTAATGGAACTTCCACAAGAACATAACATTTCCATTATACTGAGGAAGGTAAACTGCAGATAGTTCTGTTTCTCAAATGGGATGCTTTATTGAAGAGAACATGGCATTATCCCAATGGGACATTTGAATCTATTTCAGATATTATGAGCTGTTAATTTGCTGTTATAACAGCCCCAAAGGACTTCCTTCAGCCTGAGCTGGCAGCAACAAGGATATGAGCTAGAAATCTTAATGAAGGTAATTTTTAGCTACTCCCCACCATGCCCCGCCACTGCCTTTCCTTTTTTTACCTGTAAAATATTTCTTTTAAAATTCTGAGGTGTGTTTCTCCGGTAAAAGACACTCTTAGTATAAAGATGATCTGAGTATTGCTTAGCCTGGCCTACAGAGTGGTTCTCCTGAGCGGGCAGAGGAGTGATAGCAAAAAATGTGGTCTTTGATCCTTGGACTCTATGATTACATTTAAAATTCCACAGGTAAACCAACCATGGATGGACATTTAAGCACTATGTGAGTGAAGGGTAAGGAAGGGTGGCAGATTTGGCATGTGTGATTTCAGCTGCTTGAAGATGACACTTGTTTGTATGGCACTGTCACCCGCATGTCCTGCTCCAGGAGATTTTTCTTCTCAACAGCCCTGGGTGCATTGAAAAGAGAATACCTTGGATCCTTGTGGAGCAGCAACAAAGTGCTACACATTGCTTCTTCTGGTCACCTCCCTTTTCTGCTACTGTGGAGAAGATGGGGAGTGGGAAGGAGGAAGAAGGAGATGTTTTCAGATACAAGCCCCATCTAGATGGCCTAATACAAAGCACAGCAGTAGACACCACTAGGCAGAAGTAAACCATGGTTTGTACTGATGCAGCTTAGCAGAAGGAAGCTGCTCTGGTGCATTTTGCAAGCTATTGGGCTTTTTGCCCGTGCGTGCTGTGATTTTTCATCAACACAAATACTGAGCCCTGAGCTCAGGTGCAGACCTCTTCAACCTCTGGCCAAGCAACTTCTCTGAACAGAGGGGCCAGGGTAGGGAATATTGGTGAAATGGAGAAGGCAATCATCTTTGCATAAAATTCTGAGCTTGTCAATACCAGAAGAGAAGCAAAGTTGTAAAACCTGTTGGCAGGAGTGCAACCCAAGTGAAAAATCAGTGCAGGATTACCAGCTGAATTGCACTCTATGTCTGTGAGCCAGTTTCTGTTCTCATAGGGTGCAAATCTGGACCAGCTCTCCTAACTCTGGGAAAGTATTTCAGGATTTATATCTTCTGAGTGGAGCTGAATTTGGCCCTCTCTTGTGCAGACTGGAGTTATACTGTCACTCCACAAACTTCAGTATTTTTAGCAGCAGTTGTCACATCTAATCAAACACAAAATTTAGCAGGATGAAGTGAGAAAAGTGCATGGTTCAGGAGATTTAAAGCCAAAATTCCAAGCATTTTATCCAATCTCTGACAGATAAGTAAAGAAATTTGTATATGTATATATGTATTCAAGGGTTATTTACTGGTACTTTCATGCTCTTAGAAACATTCCACTCCTGAAATCTCAAACAGACACCTCCTATCCAGAGCCTAGTTTATTAAAAACACCCCAAACCCCAAGCAACAGACCCTCAACAATGATATGTTATCTTAAATGTGAACTATTTACAATGTTAATTCATAAACTAACCACATTCATTTAGGAAGAGAGCAGAGACAGCAATATATAATCTATTTACTGATGCAGATTACAAGTCACAAATGCTCACAAGTTTTTCAAAAGAATCTAGGACCCAAGAGCTGACCATATAAATTAGTTGATAAAAAAGTTAGAAAAAGAGATAACAATAGTAATTCATAAGCAGAACCATGTGTACATATAGGGAAACAAATCTGGTTCAGTAGGCTATTCCTTACTGTCTATTCATTACTGCTTACTCCCTCATCTTTATCTTTTAATTCCCCATATCAAATCTTTTCAATCCATCATCAGCTATGGAGATCAGCTGACATACGTTTGCCTGGTTCAACCTGGCCTGAGGCAGTATCACAGCTGGAGGTATTTCTCTGAAAAAATGACCTATCCAGAGCGTATTGTCAGTTATTCAAATGATGTAAAGTCAGCAATCTTGAAGAACTGATTTTGAGGAGTCGGTGTATTCTTTTTCCATGGTTTTAAGGAAAAGGACTGGAATAAAGCAGGATGTATCAAAGAGGTGAAATATTTGAGAATCCTGAATGCTCAGTGAGCATCCTGAAAAAAAGCAGTAAGTGCAGCCTCCTCTGCTCACTCTTTTATTGTGTGACTATCTGGAAAAATTATCTGTAGAGTGTGAACTGCAGAGAAAGAACTCAAGTTTTGCAATTCCAGAGCAAAGAAGAAATATCTGTGAAAGGGGACTGAGGTTTTAAATTAATAGTTAACTATTTAAGAACCAATTGCAGTTGGAGACAGGAAGAAAAATTTCAGTTGCTATTATTCTTTTCTTGGGTTATTTTGAAGTTCTCGAAGTTTTTGGTTTCTTTCAAAAATGGCTGTACATGTGCAGTTACAGCTTTTCCACCCCCACCCTTTCGTGGTCCTGCTGGTATTTCTAACTGAGGTTGTGCAGCCTGACTCTGCACATTAAAAGGAGTCATGCTGCTGACTTCAGTGGCTTTTTGAGAAGCCTTGAGGAACCAAATGAATTCTGCCTTTTCTCCATTTCATTTTGTACTGGTGCTTGAGTAGCAGAAATGTGGAACAAGATAGTCCATTTGGCTGCACATTTGCTGAGTTTAAATGAGGTGGGTGAGCAAGCTTTAGCATGTGTTTGAATAGCAAAAACTTGCAAACAGGCAGTTTCTGTGGGAAAAAACCCTCACAGCAGAAGGAAAAGCTTTTGCTGTAAAATTTTACCTGATGGTTCATTTTTTTTTATCCTTTAAACATTATGGAAAGAGTAAAAGTTTACTGGTAGGTGTGGGGTTAGGAACTACCTCAGCAGTACCTTATTTCCACTGTAAATCTAATATGGGAGAAAAAAGCGTGGAGAAAGGTGGGTGAAACATGGCACATATGTTATTAGAGAAATGCAGGACCTGAGAAAAATAGCTTTCAAGAGGATTTACTTGGCTATGTGTCAGGCTGGGGAGTATTTCTCTGCTTGAAGTGAACCAGATCACTGTGAGATCAGGGGCTGACTTAACAGTCCCAGGGACAACCTGCTTGGTGACAGAGAGAAAGGAACGCTGCCATCGTTGTGTCGTTTTTCCACACTTATCATCAAGTCCCCAGACTCCAGAGGAGCCTCAAACCATCTCAGGATGAATTCAGGTGTTGATAATGTGTAGACTGTGCTTTCCCGTTCCTTCACTCCATACTTGCCCGAATTTCTGCTGTGGAAGTGCACAGATGTTTCCACAAAAAACAGACACTTGTGCTGTCCCTTGCCATGCATCTCACACTTCCCTCTCCCCAGGACACATGCTGTGTCCTCGCTCTTAAAAGTCACTGATCTGGCCCAAGCGCTCTTTCCCCTGAAACTCAATTTCTTGCTGCAGCCCTGGCAGACAGCCCCTTCCACATCTGCTTCTCTCATCCTCCACCTGGACATCCTGGTTTTGGCCTGCTCCAGGGACCTGTAACCTGGGGCTTTGTTCCCTCTCTGCCCTCTCCCTTACCTCTGGGCTTTTCCAAAGCACATTCATGTGATACCTTTGGCTGTCACTTGTAGTCCTAGAGCTGCCAGCACCATTTGCCATTTTGCTAGCCTTAAGGGTACCTTTGTGAACATATACCCATCCCACTGGATGCTTCTCCTGCAGTAGCAGCACTTTTAACTGTACTTTGCAGGAAGTGCCTTTTGAATCCCATCTCTGTAGAGACCCTGCTCCTTTGCTGGCCCATCTCCCTACAGCATTTCTAACAAGATTGTTGTCAATATATCAGGTAATTTATTTTCCTTACTTGTTTCAAGTTGTCTCTATCCCCATATATAACTCCTAGACAGGTCAGTCACGTTCCTTTGGATGACCTGTTATCTGAGATCGGTGTTGTACAGCATGGCCTGCAATGCATGAAATCAGAGCAAGCTGTACTCTCACGCCATGCAGCATGGCTAATCATTCTCAAATGCTATCATCAGTTATCTTGGAGGAGTTAAAAAAAAAAGAAAAATACTCAAGCAGTCTGTGGCTGATTTAATCTTTAAAATCAGGAGAGACTTTGCAGTGATTAAAGAGCCATTTCCTGACTACATATTGATATGAGTTGCTTCCAAGTCAAATATGAGGGAGACTGACAGGCATTCAGTCTTGGTCTGATTGGCAGGTCCCAGCCCCATGAACAAGAGCTGTTTCCTGCTCTTGTTTAAAGGCGTTCTGGGGTGGTCTGTATTTAATACACAGCCATCTCAAGTAATGGCCCTGGTATTTTCTATTGTAATTGACAAAATTGCACACTTTAATTTTCAGCATCCATAAGGACAGGTGGAAAGTTTTATTCAAAAACTGAAGGCTTCATGTTGTCTTCCAATAGCTTCCAGAAGCCAGTCACTTTGGGAGCAATTCTGTGTTCCGAGAAATGCCAGAAAAAAATGTGTGCTGAAGGATTTCCCTAATATTGCTGAGGAGCACTGAGTCCTTTTTAACATAAATCAACAAGGCAAAGAATTGCAGGCATGAACAACAGCAGTTTTGTGGGACACTGATCTTTGAATTCTGGAAAGCACCTTTAGAAGCCCTTGATCAGCATGGAGAAGATGCTCAGGAAAAGGAGGTTTAGTCCAAGTATTTTTGCAGGGCTACAGAATGGTTACGGCTTTGTCATTTCACTTCTCCAAGGAAAAAGTTGCTTCATCTGAAGAAAGGGGGGCTGAGATAGCCACCTTCTTCATGAAGGAGTCTGGCATATTCTTCAAGTTTGTGAAAGATATCTTGCAATATGGTGCCCAAAGTAACAGGAAATTCGACTCAGTGATTCAGCGCTCTCTTCCAGTTCTGCATTCCTGAGGATGTAGAAAGGTCTGTGTGAACTCAATGTTTTTATTAAGGATGGCCTGGATTATGAGTTTACAATAGATAATCATGTACAAATCGCCTTCCATTTTTAGCTTCCCCTCCCTTCAGAGGGTTCCTCCCTGCACGGACATAGTTTTCTCTGTAGCTTCAGTGTGGCTTTAGGCAGAGACAGAGTACCTGCAGCTCTTGGAGTCTTAGTGCTGAAACCTCCTTGGTTTCAATTGTTCACATAGTCCTGTGCTTTCCTCAGAAATCGAGTCAGTCCTATTCCCATTCTTGTATCCCATATCATAGCCCTTCAGAAATCCCAAGCCTATCCTAACAAATCATTACATTCACAAAAATATCCAGCAAACTCAGGCAAAACAGCACCAGAGATTTAGTCTTGCCTTTTTTTTTTCTCTCATCTCATCCAGATCTGATACCAGAGACAAAAAGGAATTTTGCTACCCTGATCATTCTCTTATAGTTATTTACATTTTTTTATTGCTAACAGCTAATCAATTCAAACAAAAACAAATACTTCTCCAACCTCAAATGTGAACAGCTTGTGTGTGCTTTTTTTATATGAAAGATAGCTGATAGTTACAATCCCAGGCAAAAAAACCCCTTTTCTACAAAGAACTAAAAATGTACAAAAAACACAAAGGAGAAAAGGGTTGAGGGATTCAGGAAATAAAAAAAAAGGGCTTCAGGGAATCATTGTGCTATTTGCAAAGTAAAATTGCTGTTTCTGTAAACGATTATTTAATTGTTGATATGAATTTAGCATGGTGATAAAATTTTTTCCTGGCTCTGACAGACATTCTCTAGTGGAAAGAAATAAATCTGGGGAGTTTGAATTATGTGCAATTGGATCACTGATTTTCTCTAACTTCAGCATCAGTTGGAGCTCATTGTACTTTCTGATACATTTCTATATATGAAAACGCAACTTGAAAAGTATTAAAACTGATTAAATGTGACATCACTCAACATAATGCTAATATAAAAGGCAATTCCAAACTGTGGGACACACCTCTTGAGTGCTTTGCTATTCTCACAGAGGCTGGAAAATGTGTTTTTGTCTCAGGAAAGGGCTTTTACTACCTACCAGCACTGAAACTATGTCACAAACTATAATTTGTCCAAGTGTAGGACAAAACCTGAAACAAACTCAGCAGGCAAAAGTAACCTGAGTTATCATACAGGAAGAATTAGTGTTGAGCTTTTTGATATGTTTGTGAAAATATAAAATTCCAAAGTTAATAATAAGCCAAATACAGATGTCCAGCCTTTGACTGGAGTCGGAATGTGCAAGCAGCAGTGCCCATATATCTAGGAAGCACCAGGGAAGTGCCTGGTATGCAAGCTGGAGTCAAAGAGGATAAAACTTTCATTAGAAAATGGAAGTATTTAAATAGGATGTATTGTTTACATTCAGCTGGGAGAAGGAGAGCCACAGAGGTGTTAGTTCACCCCGCTTAGAGCTGTGATGAACATGAGCATGGATGTAAGGAGCAAATTCCCAGTTTGCCTGCAGCATGAAGCAGAAATCCCTCTGGTTTCTGTGGGATAAGACTTGTCCTTGATCTTCCCTTGTTTTCCTCTCCTCCATCCTAGCCATTAGGATTTCTTCCTCATTTGGTTCAGCTGATGTTGCTTGCCTTATGCAAGAAGATGTTGTCTTAAAAAATTTCAGAGGAAAGTTCAGCCTGTGGCTTGTTACTGCCATTATTTATTTTGAACAAGATCCAAGATTATAAGGCACATGGACAATCAGGCTATGGATAAAATGATTAGGATAGGGCTGACTCAGACCTGTTAGTCTGGCAAGGACTCAGCAGTGTGTATTCCAGAAAGTGAACTCCCTAAGAGTAATTTTGCTTATCAGAAGCTTTTATAATTCTGTGTGAGATGATAGTGGATGGAAATAATCCTGCTTGAATCAAGGATATAATTTTTCCCTTTTTTTTGTATTTCCAGAGATGAGAACTCTAGTCATATCTACATATAATGCTTTTATTTCTATCCTATCTTATATTTGTGTCCTGCATGTCTCTTGCTAGAGGAGCTGAATCAACAACACACATTTTTCTAACTATGTGAGCCTAGCAGAACATCTGTCACTGCTGTTCTGAATTCCTTCTTATGACGATGTGTGAAAAGATGTAACAATCTGACTTCCTCAGCTAACTATCCTTCAGTTCTTTTCAGTTCTCATCACTTTAACTTCCAGCTCAGGAAAAGAGAAAAGCTTAAGTTGAATTCTGTAAGAATAATCTGAATTTACTGAATTCAGCATGAACTGAGCACATAATATATGCAAAAGTGTTAACCTGCTAAAGAACAGCTCCTTTTATTTTGGGATTCATTCCAACAAGTTAATAGAAGTTGCAGACAGTGTGCAACAAAATAAATGCATATCAAAAAAACTAAATTTATGTTTATGCTGTTAAGTATTTCCTTTCACTGTTGAAAGAGAATTTCTAAGTTATGAAAGCAGAAAGAGAAACTGAAAAAACAATTAAAGCTGAGGAGGGCTACTTTATTATCTATGTCTACTTTTTCTGGGCTACATCCAGGAATTAAGTTATTATTTATCCACCACAATATATCACAGTAAAAAAAAAACAACCCAAACCAAAGCAAACCAAAAAACACCCACAAAAACCTACAATGCTTTGTTTCCAGAAGGGTTTAACACTGAGATAACTATCTTGAAGCAAAAGGAAAATCAATAATAAAGCCTTGCACTGTTTAATTTACCAGTGCATTCAATTTTGCCTTAAATTGATCATTAAAAATGTGTGCAAGGAGTGTTTTGCCCAAAACAAAACTTCTAAAGAGGAAACAAAAAAAAAAAATTACGTAATGGAAATAGCCTTTATGCCACTTTAATGATGAGGATGCATCCTCATATTTTTAACAGACGTTTTTGCTGAAATTGTTTTGAAACAATTATCTATTTTCTTATTCTGAAAATAAAATTCTCTTCAAGCCCACAAATATAATTTTAAGTTTTGCAGCATATTAAGAATGTGTCTAATAAGAATTGAGCGAATAAAAAATGTTCGCTATTTAGAAAAATAAATTAGAAAAAATTCTTAAATCTTTTTGGGAAAATGAGATTGTTGTTAGCTTTCAAAAAAACCCCAAGCATAAACTGTGGGATTTTAATGAAATCACTATCCTACTCATAAGTACCTGTGATGCTATTTTTTAAAGGGGAAAATTAACTTTTACAGTAGAAAAAAAAACCCCTTTCTTGATTATTTAATGTGCACGGAATGAATAAAGTATAAAGAAGTACATGGCTCCTCTGTTAATGGGAATTTCATATATCCTTATCAGAATATTGTGGTTAAAGAAGTAAAGCCATAATCTCTCTTTCTTTGTCCTGAGGACTTTTCTACTCAAAACCAGATGGACACTGGAAAGAAGCACTTGAGCAAGATGGGTATCTGAGTTTCTAGGAGTGCTCTGCAGGAGGAAAGCCCTGCTCACAGAGGAAAGTCACGTTCCTTTGCACCCTGAGCAGAGAAGGCAGTGGATGGCCGGGTGTCCCCTCTCTGGTCACCCCTCGGCACATCTCGTGGAGCACCTGCCTCCGAGCTGGCCAGGCTGCATCCATCCAGAACACTGGCACTGCCTGCAGTCTCACAGCACAGCAAAGCAATGGGCTTTCTTCTATAAAAGAGCTCTAATATGAAAAAAAAGTGGCAGAGAACAGTTTCAACAAGTTAGAGCTGAAAGCAGAGGAGTTGAAAGGATTTTGGGGCTCTTTCAAGTTTTGACATAATATGGACATTTTAGTGCACTTGAGAACTCATATTACTGCATGAAGGGCTAAAAAGCCTCTGTCTTAAAGCAGACCCAGCAAAACTTTGAGCACAGCTTGAATGTGAAATACAGGGAATCATCAGGGAGAGGCTGAGAGAGCTGGGACGGTTGAGTTTGGAGAAGAGTAGGCTCAGAGGAGATTTTAACAATATCTATAAACACCTGGTGGGGGAATAACAAGACGTGTAGCCAGTTCTCAGCAGTGCTCAGGGAGAGGACAAGCAAGTATATATGGAAATACAAGAAACTCTGCTTAAACAGAAGAAAACACCTTTTTGTATTAGGTTGGTCAAACACTGGAACCGGTTGCCCAGCATGACTGTGGAGTCTCTACCCTTGGAGAAATTCAACAGACATCTTGACATGGCTCTGAGCAACCTGATCTAGTTGATCCTGCTTTGAACAGGGGAGTTGGACTAGATAATGTCTGTAGGTCCCTTCCGAATACAGCCATTCCGTGAGTCTGTGGTTCTGTGAGGTAGTGGAGGACTGTGTTTTAGTGGAAAATTTCCCATAACTTACATTCAGAAAAAAACAGGATCAGACAGGCACCCTGACATGTTAAGCTTCCTCACTTCTCAGAGCTGTTCCTCAGATCACCTCTCAATGTGGGCCCATGCTCAGTTTCACAAGTCAGTTACTATCAAACTTTGCTTTTCCAAAAATCAGTAAATCAGTCTAAAATGAGGTTTGCCATGGTCACTTTTCTCTTCTGTTTTTTTTGCCCCTTCCCAGTTTGAAAGTCAAAACTCTACTTGGCAGCTAACAGTCTTTGGTACACACTATTTTGTCTAAAATACAGTCCACAGACTGCTTGTCATGCAGAGATGTGAAATTCATCTTTACGACAGGTATCCAGCTGAACCAGGGACCTGCAGTGAGCACTGTGTTAGGGACCTGCACACCTGCTTATATCTCTTTACTGACCTCAAGTCATTCCATTTGTCTGCAGGGATGAAGCCTCACTGCAATTTTTTCTCTTCCCATCCTTTCAAATTCTTAACTCAGAGAGAGCTGCTTTCGAGGTCAGAATAAAAGCAGGAGTTCAGAGGATTTTCATGTTGTTGAAGTGAGCTACCACTTAGCTGAAGCGAACTGCAATTTTTCTTCCACTGTGACAGTGACAAATGGTGTTTAAAACATTGAAAGTGCTTTGTAGTTGGTTATTCAGAATGCAAGTTTAGTGCTGATTGACTTGATTTTCCTTGGGTATTATTGTACCTACAATAAGAGTGCTTCAGGAGAACATTTATCTCTGCTGCCATGTAGGAGCAATCAATCTAAATAAAGCCTGTGAATGCAGATTGAGCCTAAGAATGAGGATCTTTTGCAATGTCAATTTGTCTGAGAATACCAAGAAAGCTTTCAATAAAAATGAAAGAGCAAATTACATTTGCTCAGTAACAGAATATTTAATATACTATTACCAGTATTCAAGTTTTCCTTTCCTTGCGTTAGGAACTTTTCTCTCAATAGATACCTCAACTATTTCTCTTCCTTTCTCTACTATTCACACTTAGGAAGCTTGCAGGGAAATGAAAGATTGCTTTTACCTGGTTTCACTACACTGTTCACAATCTGCAAGGAGTATGTAATTGTATGCAGTGCTGCTGAAGGAAATATCTAGAGCTCTTCAAAGTCATTTAATTACCCATGTACCTACTACGGGACCTACTGCCTCATACTGATTTATCTATGGGACTCAAAGCTGGGCTGGAAAGACCACCTCTGAGGGGTGAAATGGAGGTTCAGCCTTTCTGACTGTTACTACTTAGCCCCACAGCCAGGACAGTTAATGAATGCCAAATGTGGTGTTGTGGAATTAGTCTACCAGGATCTAGCCAAAGACTGCCAATTTGTCTCACATAGGCCAGCAAGTAGCCAGATAACAATCTGGGGTAGTAACTTTGGGGTAAAATACTGGCCACTTCAAAGGAAATAAGATTTGTGGCTGTTGACACTGTGACTGTGATTTCTGCCCTGGTTGCAGATGACTAGTTCAGATCTTAGCTGCCTGTTGATGGATTTAAACTATCTTCTGACTCACCTAGACTTTGCCTCTCCTTACGCTCGCTCCCCTCACCTCACTCCTGTAGTTTGTCTTCAGCTTGGGTCACCAGCCACAACGTTTCTACATAAAAAGCACTAATCTCTTTCCTATCTTTCCCGTTCCCAGTGAAAGCTGTTTTCACTCAAGCTGTTGTTGGTGCTCTGGATGACATTGTGCAGCACACGAGGAGCTGGCGGGGGGAGCGCAGCAGGGAGGCCGGGCTGTCGCAGAGGTTAAGAAAACAGCTTCCAAGGAGCACCCAGCCTCCGCCTTCCCTTCGTCTTCTCTGTCATTTTCTGTGCATGTGTGTGTGTAAACATGTGTGTACTTGTGTGTACTTTTTTCCTCTTTGCTGCTAAATCTTTACATGTGCTCGCAGGCAGATGCATTACAGCCCTCTCAAGATTTTGTTTTTGTTTGTTTTAAACACAAATTCTGTGTTTGCAGGTTCTTTCACACGTGAATTAACACTATCTGAAATGGCAGGCTCTATGAAGTTTAAATTACTCTATCACTCATGAGGAACTATGTCATTAGTGTTACTGTTCTCCATTTCATTTAAAAAGTGAGGAAAACACATTTCTAATGTCTGCAGACTCAGCCTAATAAAAATGATAGATTAGATGTCAAACTGCTCCACTCCCACCCAGCCCCTCCTTTCTCCAACCTTCCCTTCTGTTGTTCAAAAAGGAGTCATGCAATAGTTTCCTTGCTGCTGGCTTTTGGAAATAGCCAGCTGATTCTGGTAGCTCAGGGATTAGTCTATTGTGCTTGCACTCAGTGAACAATCCTGTGTGAAAACTTGCCCTGCCTTAATAATTTGGCTCTTTATGCTTCACTGGAGTTTACCAGCCCACCTTGGCTGCAGATCAGACTTGAGATTAACCTCTATGTTCTACCAGCCCTCTGAACAGCACCGTGGTTCACAAAGCTTGCAGGATGTTTCTGTAATTATGTGAAGGTGGTTTTGCAGAATGAGCTGATGAAAGGAAACCAAAATGGTGATCTTGCAGGATGGTATTTCACACTAGTAATCAGATTAAGTCCAAGCTGAATGCTGCTGGTATTTTACAGGCACCCTCTGAATACAGAAATAATTGCAAATATGATAGAAGGAAATGATCTGAACACTTGAAAGAAATATCAGTGGAGTTAATGTTTCTAACTCTATTGCATATTAAAATTAATAGGTCTGGTGCCTGCCTCAAGAGTTACTCAGAGCTAGTGGATGGTTCTAAGGAACATTTTCAGGCACCAGGACTGCAATTTCTGTACATTTAAAGTGTCACAAGGGACCCTGTGATGGTCTGGGTCAGGGCCAGGTGGCACCCTGCACACAGTGCACAATTCCTAGGAACAGCTTGGGTTCTTGCACAAGCGCTTCCCAGCAAACAGTTTGGATATGACCACCCTATTTAAGAGAGTATAAAAGTTTAGTAATACAGATGCAGACTGTTCCCTGCCAGCTGGCTGCAGCACCAGAGAATGGCACTGGGCACATTTAATTTATTAATATCGACATAGCCAAAGAGGCCAGAGGAATTTTGCCATGAGTTTGAAAAGGAAGCAGCATTTGGCTGGTGTTGTGCAAGCATCACTTCCAATCTGTAGCTCTTAAAGCACTTTACTAAAGAGACTAAGAACTAGTCTCAGTTTACATGGGGAGAGTAAGATTTGGAGAGTTTGAATGGCTTGAATAGGTCACAGATTTCATCTGTGCAAAGAAAGTAAGAGATTCCTGTATCAGCATAACTTCAGGTCTTATTATCAGACTTATTCTTAGCTTTCACGTTGATGTGTAACCTTCATTTTCATTGCTGAGCTTCAGTATGTCCTCAGCAATCAGGCTGTTCCTCCTTTCTTTGCCTTCAACCAACTCTCTTTACTGTCTCATCACTTTAAGCTTAAAATCTGTCTGAATTTAGATGTGGGAGAACTCCCTTTTTCTGTGTATTGGCCATATTGTTACTTACTATGTTATACCATCTGTTTGTATTTTCTTTACGTGTGAACCTGCTGTAAAAATTATCTTAGTGAAATTTGGAAGAATCCACTATTACTGTTCTTTAGAAAGCCAAAGAAATAGGAGAGACAGAATATCAAAATTGAAGCTGTCACCCTTGTAGTTTTTGACACGGAAACCCTTTTATTTTAAATTCTGTGATGCATTTTTTACTTTATTTAAAATGTAAAATAGGCATCTGCAGTCCAGATTTTCTGACTTATAGCTGCTTCTTTAGCTAAAAGTCATCTCTCCCTCACTACACATCTTTCCTCTAGGGGACCTTGTGATCCCAGCTGCCATGATGGTTTGAAAATGCTGAGCCAGTACCTCTGTACTTTTTACTTGTACTGTATTTGATGGCTTTCCTTCTTATGTTTGGGTGGAACCTCAACAAAATCTCACAGCCTTCTCCCTGAGAAAAAAAGGGTAAATATAAGGAAAACAAAACATGCAAAAATTGTGACATCTCAGGGGACCATGGCTGAAATAAGGAGAAGAGGTGCAAGGGATTTTCCAGCATTCAAAAACGCACCAAGCAAGGCAGTGGCCACTGTTGCCCGAGCATGTCCGGAGTGCTTGTGGGCACTGCTGATGCTCTGCCTAGAGAGAGGGTGGGACAGGGGAGTTAATGCCCTTGGCTGCCAGAACATCTGCTTCCTGAGTGAGTCTGGGAGAAATACATGTCTGTGATGGTTATTTCATCCTCCCCATAACCAAATCAAATCAAACCAAACCAACCCAACCCAACCCAAATCAACANAACAGGCTCACTCCTCCTCCCAGTAGGTTGAGGGAAAGAGTCAGAAAAAGTGAAAGAGGGAAAACTCATGGGTTGAGATAAACCCAGTTTAATAGGTAAGGCAAAAGCCGTTTATGCAAGCAAAGCAAAATAAGGAATTAATTCCCTGTTTCCCATTGGCAGGAAGAAGTCCAGCCGTCCCCAGGAAGGCGGAGCTCCACGACACATTACATTTACTTCTTCCCTTGGTTCTTATTGCTGAGCAGGAAGTCATGTGATCTGGGATATCCCTTGGGTCAGTTGGGATCAGCCATCCGACCTGTATCACCTCCTATCACTTAGTGAACCCCCGACATGCTGGTTGGATGGATGCTGTGTAAACACTGATCAGCAATAACTAAAACATCTCTATGTTTTCAATCCTCTATTCAGCACAAATCCAAGACACAGCACCATATAACCTACTGTGAAGAAAATGAACTCTGTCCTGGCCCAGTACAATAAGGGCAATGGAGAAGGTAAAGAATGGAAAATAGAAAGGAAAGGAAGAGAAAACAGGGGCAGGAAATTTTATGGGCCTGTAAAATGTATGATAAAATGCCCAACTAAATCTTATGGAGAAATTTCCTCTTGATTTTTTTTTCCTGATATGCAAAGAGCAGTGAAAAACTGAAAAAAAATATCACTAACGAGGTTGCTGGATCTCTGTTACTGGAACTATGAGAGAACAGAAATTGCCAGAAATTGAGAAGACACAGATCTTCAGGGCAGGTTTTATGGGTATGTAGGGGGTTGTCAGTGGTGGGGCCTATAGCTCAGTCTTGTCCCACTGTGTATCGTTAGCAGAAAAAGTGAGATCAAGATTAGCAGTTCATGGCATTGAGGTTTTACATTCTAAGACAAAATTTTGATCTCTGACGAGGACGCTAATTATACTGAGGACAATACGTGAAAGGTGTTCCTAACAGTAATGCTGAAAATGATATGTTTCAGACAAGATTTATCAGACAGAAAGACACTTCCTACCTAGAATCTGTCTTCCTTAGAACACTGACACTCTCAGTTGTCCTTCAAGGGCTGACCTTAACTCTACTGACTCTTTCTGTGCACCATACTATTTTCCCTCAGACTGAAATTTAGTATGATCAGATATTAGCACAAGTTGTTCTCACATCCCTCTCTCCCACCCCTGAACACCACAAAAGGCATGTGGATGAAGAGGAATCAGTGAAGTGATACAGGAATGGACATATAAAATATATGGCAAAATTTTTGCTTCCTACCCATAATCTGTGGAGTAACCATTGAAGTTCTGTGGCTAGATCAGGCCAAATTTAAGAAAGATGAGGGTCTGTTAGAGAAAGTCCTGATGGTAACAATAGAGTTTGTTTGGAAGCACACATGACTGAAAGCCTGTGTTTTTCTTAACACAGAGAAGAGATTTCTCAGGGGACACATGAAAATAGGTTATAGATTATATAATTATAAAATTACTACAAGAATAACAGAATAAATTCTTTATGTCATTGAGGATAGCACAAGGAATAATGGGCTTTAATGGGCTTAAATTAAAGCCAGTAAATTTTAATTCAAAGGTGGTACCTACAAAGAGATTAAACCCTGGGGATGCTGAAGAGTTATTCTCTAAGAACAACTAAAATGCAACTATTTAGAATGACAGAGGCTGAACTTTGTCAGCACTGGAAGGGGAGGAGGACTAGAGCATTGCTAGAGGTTTCTTCCAAACTTATTTGTTGTGATTCATATACATAGACATACATGATTCATATTCATACACTTTTTTTTTCAGCTCAGAGGGAGGTCTCTGCTATTGCTGAATATTTCTGCTTTAAAACAAACACTGCATAGCAAGTCCTGATGAACATCTGATTTTTTTCTGTGATTTTAACTGTTTCTCCAGCTTTACTTTCCATTTAATTGCTGCATCTGGATTGCTTGCTGATGTGATATCACAACTTACTGCCTTTGTTTTTCTCCTTCCCCCTCCGGTGTCCAGCAGCCTGAGCTTCCCTTCTTCCCACTGCTACTACTTAACCCTTGACTTTGAATAGTTACTTTTGGAGTGGAAATGTAGATACTTTTCATGTCCATCAGTTTGTTGACCTTGGAACTTCTAAACTGTGGAAACTGAGTTAGCCACACAGATCTGGTTTTAAAGCACCTGACAAAATCAAGTGCAGAGCTACTGGAGGAAGAGACCTCTTCTTCCCCTGCAATTTACCAAAGTCACCGCTGTCAAATATGAAGAAGATGGATTCTGCTCTCTGGCCAAAAGTTCTGCTCAAGTACTTAGCCTGTTGGGAAGCCAAGATCCACACCACTTTCTGGCTTCCAGATTACTGATCAAGGTGGCCCCTAGTAAGTGTTCAGAGCTAAACAAACTAAATGATGACTTCCTTTACCAATACAGGGCCTCTGCTCTGCAGAACTTGCAAATTTGCCATAATGTAAACATCTTTCCATCATAACAGAAACAGATGTCTTTCTATTAGTTATGTTGCTATGTCTTCAGGTGCCAAAAGCATCACTCATACTATTTGCTCTCTGCCCAAAATAGCGATGGGCAAACTTTAGACAGTTTGGTGAAAATTCTGTTATGACTGGATGGGAGTTGAACTTCTGTGACCTCCAGAAATTGGGAGAAAGAGCTGTAGAACTCTACAGGGTTTTTTAAATTATTATTTGAAACTGTGAAAATCTGCAGAAATCAGGTATAAAATTATTTGTCCACTTTCAGTTACTTATCATCTCTAGAAGATATAGAACAGTAAATGACTGACCCTGTTCATAAAAGAGTGGTCCTGTGGATTCAAATCCTGTGTTTTGATTCTTATTCAATTCTAGAAATCAAGAATTAAGGTTTCTTTAAAAGAAGAGATTTCTTGCATTGAGCAGGAGACAAATCATGTTTCCATTTAGGGAACAAAAAATATAACAAATAAGGAAAGAACTATATATAATAGTTCTGCCTTATATCATGAGTCAAAGAGGAAAATTAAAAAGACAACATAAAAAGCATTCACTTCAAAAAGTGTTGTTGAGCTTCCTGACAAAATCTTAGGTTGTACCCAAGAGATGTTCAAAGTGTCAAAGGACCTGAGTGAAGAACTCCAGTCTCCTGAATACATTTGCAGCTGGTTTATTCATTTATGAAAAACAAATGCCAGCCCTGTATATAAGCTGACTCCCACATAGCTACTAAAGAGATCTAGGTCCAAATGTCCACATCTCAGTTTACATATATTTTTGAAAAATGAAAATCCCAGTTTTATTAGAAAAACCCAAGCAGCCAGTAATTTATATTCCTGTGCTCTGCTTTCTAATAATATCTTTTTTAATGATTAGATAATGTAGTGGTGGGATTGTTAGAAATACAGCTATATGCACCTCTGAAGCTTCTGGCTATTATTTGTCTCTTGCTACTGCTGGTTCTGGAAAAAACTAAAATAAATGTGTACGTGAAATGAATCTGGCCTGCCTTGAAACAGATTGCCAAAGGACTGTTGCAAAGGAGTTAATTTTGTAATTGGTTTTTCTGACATCATTTGTGTGAATTTTTCTCCTGTAAGATGGCATCTAAAGAACTAGGGAATCTTATGAGGTAAAACCAAATGTTATGTGTAAATTCGTACCAAAATGTGAATGAAAGACAGTCCCCTCAATCACTTTAGGCTTGAATGAAGGAAAGAGATTTATCATTTTGAAAGTTGCTAATTGTGCCTGTTTCTCTGTTTGGAGAAGGGAGTCTGTAGGTCTGGGCCAGTTGCCCTTGGGGACCTATCTGTTAACTCACTGTCACCTTCTCTTGAGATACCATCATCCTGAAATGCTGAGCAATAAAATTTATAATTATTGGTCTTTTGAAGCCCATCACTAAAGGACACTAACATAGTTTGTTTACTCTGAAGGAGTTCACAAGAAAAACTTAAGTAATGAGATGAGGATAATGGGTAGGTACCAAGAATAAACCATGCCAAATATACACTTCTATTTAACTTTGTTTTACAGTAGAAAAAAATGCAGAATTAAAATAACTCCAAAAAGGTTGGTTGGTTGTTTTTTGGGGGGTTTTTTTGGGTTTTTTTTGTTTGTTTGTTTCTTTTTGTTTTTGTTTTTGTTGGTTTGTTGTTGTTGTTTTTTTTTTTTAAATTAGGGTGCTATTTACCCATAAAGCCTCTGCTCATCTTGTAATTACTCATCATTTTACCTGTAGCTACACTAATTTATGAGTTGAGTTTCATTTCCATGAACTGTTTACTTATTGCCCTCCTAGCAATAGGAAAACCACAGAGATGATCATTTATGGAATTGATGCCTAGCTGGCTAAATGTAGACCTTGTTTTAGGGAATCTTCTGTCTTATTCATAATTTATTCCCAAAAATACATACAGGCTCTGATTAAAGAAAGTTACTTTACTCAAAGCCTAAATTTGCATGTGCCTTGCAGTGGGTCAGATCACATGCAGAATGATTGGAGGGCACTTTGGTAGTTTTCTGAGTTGATGTCATGACAGGCTTAGCTGCACCAGTTAATATGTGAAGTAGTCTTGAAAGGGTAAAGTGTTTTTATTCTGTGTACTGACGTTTCATACCTGGACTGAATCCCTGTTCTGCTTCTTTGACCTCCTTTGGATCTGATTGGATCAAATCTCTGTACTGCATTACCTTGCAGTCCTAGTTACCAATTTAGACATATCAGGTCCATCACTAGCTCTTTTATCCTGCTTAGAACAGGAAAACTGGAGCAATGCCGTTAGATGTGTTTTGGAACAAAGAAAATAAATAGCATTTTTAAAATAAATAATATTTATTATTTAAATAATAAATTGCCAGGATAGCAATGCTTGCCAGCATTGGAACAGCTCTTACACTGGTCCAGGCAATCCACATCCATGCCAGGTATGGTCCACTGGCCACATCTGCACCAGTAAGCAGTGCTGAGGCCTGTTATATTGCTCTGAGTCTGTGACTCAGTTTGGCCATGTTCATGTTGTTAAACTCTCATCTTTCTAAGCAGGGATCCTGCATCCAAATTCCCCTTGGAGAATGCTACGTGTACAGCGCTAAATACTCAGTGATGCCTGGGAATTGTTTGCAAGGAGGCTTTAAGCAAAGTAATGATACAGACAACCAAGTTCCAGGCCTGGGATCTTTGCAATTTTCTATCATGGAGATGATCATTATTTTTGTACCAATGACAGAAGCTCCAGAGGAAGCACAGCACCTGGTTCTGAGGAGCTGCACAGGGAAACACTGCCAGGTTATTCAGGGTGCTTTTAGACAATGGTGGTGACAGCGTCTAACAGAGGTGACAGTGGTTGTGCCACCAGCCTCCCTTGCCTCTTGTGTTCTTCAGCTCTGAGAGCTAAAATGTGGATGTCCAGATGTGAGAGTTTCAAAACAAGCATTGAACTAGAGAATCCTTTCCCCAAGCAGGGTCTGGACAAATGCCAGGCTTACAGAAGAGCCCTGGAGACTGATGCAGGACACAGGCCAGTAAAGCTGCCATCTCACCTAGTCTCCTCTAGAAGGATGAACATCAATAGTGAGCATGATGGTTGCTAGGATAAACCATTTAATTGTGTTTGCCTGGAGGAATAGTTTAGTTCTGTGTGACATTTTCAGAAAAAATTGGTTTTGTGTTTTTTTAGCATATAGGAAGTTTTGATAACGTCATGAGTAAATATGTATAATTTAACCCCCTTACATTAATATCAGTTTGGGTGTTTTTTAATGAGACAGCTAATATGTCACTCACTATTTGTTTTCTTTATGTTACTGTTTTAACCTCTGAGACAAAGATGCTTCCTTCAAATATTTGCTCTTGCCTCACCAAGAAACTCTTTGCTTCCAAACAGTACTATTGATGAAATGATTTCTGACATCTAACAGCTTTTCTGATAAAGAAAAAACACCTTTGAAA
Source organism: Dryoscopus gambensis (assembly GCA_013389985.1). NCBI lineage: Eukaryota > Metazoa > Chordata > Aves > Passeriformes > Malaconotidae > Dryoscopus > Dryoscopus gambensis. The sequence goes on from WEIT01026579.1 coordinate 59,715, forward strand.
TACTGAGTTTAATGGCAGATGACTAGATGGTCTGACAGCAATATTTATGGGCAGTACTAGATGAAAGTTAAACTGGCATTTTTATGCCCGTTCCCTTGGCCAGATGCTTGGCAGTACCAGATGTTGCTCTTGTTTTCTTCCAGCATCACCTACAACAGAATGAAACATAAAACATAGCCACTGAAGCCACTGGAAATTGCTGCCTCTGCCTCCTGAAGGCCTGGGGGATATTCACAATTACTGGTCCACCAAGTCCTACTCTGCTGATTAGTGCTTTGCTTGGCAAGATATTGTTTTGCTTCCAACACCTGTGAGAATATCCCCAGAGTATGGACAGCCACTGCCAAGGCTCTTTGCTCTAAGCAGACATGTGATACATAGATGGACAAAAATAATTCTTTCAAAATCAGGCACTTCAAACTGTTTGTGCTTAGATGAAAGGCTTTGCTTTTTTTCCTGTTTCACAGGTTTGTGTGACCACTCCTGAAAATAAAAGGTTCCTAAAAAAAGTGGGAAACAATTTCATCATTCATGTTTCTGTTTTAGTTTAACATATTTGATGTTCCCATTAGTTCCACTTGGAGAGAGAAAAAGCCTTTCTGCATTAGTTGATTGTTTCCATCAGTCTCCTTTCCCCCTCCCCCCCATTTTTCACACCTCCTACTGTGTATGAATGCCCGCTGCACCTTTTATTTTTGCAATGTGTAAACTGTTACTTCCTCAAACAAATCAGATCTGCTTAGGGTGGAATTAAAGATCTGAAATGGCGACAATCATGCTAGTCTGATGTTTTAAGATATCAGTGCTATTCAAGAAGCAGCTGCCCTGTTCTGCCTATAGATATTTATTAATTCTGAAAAAGAATTATGGAATCAGAAATGGAGTATTTTGGCATAAAAACAAAATGAGAAGAATCTATTCCAGGAAACACAAGATATTGTTCTTCCAGTGAGAAGAAATCTGGAAAGTAACAGGGTGAGAAATAATTGACCTGTCTTTGGTGCCTCCAAGCAGTGGGCAGGAGTGCCTGGAACTCACATTTTAGTGCCAAGGTTCAAGGTCATGATACAGACTGATTTAAAATGGACAGATTTGGCTAAGATAGAAGACAGAGTGTGGCCTCTTTGTATAGATCTTCTGCTCATGTGAGTTCTTCACATATCTCAAAATAGCTTCCTTGGCTGCAATGGAAGATTTTTCTTATGTGAAAGGATTTGTAGGATGAAGTCTGTACATTGTGTACTCTTTTATTTAAAATAAAAGACATGCTGCTACAATAGTCTTGTATCTCAGCAATGATTTTTGTAATTTCCAGGACAGGAGCTGACATATATATCCAGAGGATGATACAACCTGTCTGACATGTCCCAGGAGAGGTCAAGCCATGCCACTGGTCCTCTGGATGTGTCACTGGCTGTAAAGGGAATTGAGAGTGCCAGAGGGGAGGACAGGTCTGTATTTTAGGTGGCTGATGATTGGTGAGATGAATTTCTTTTCCAGGAGAGGCTCTTGGCTTATGGTGAAAGACAGGATCTCTGCACAGGAATAACTCTGTCAAAGCACGCTTGTGGTTTTGCATCAAACTGCTCTTTTTTCCCTCTCAGGGTATGTTCATATTTCTAGAGGTATGGGCCATTAAAGGAAAGGAATCATCCCCTTGGCAGGTAGATTTTGGAGTACATTTGCACCATAATCACTGAAAGGTTGTCTGCTTCCTCCTTCTCACTGCCTCATCAAGCCATGGAAGGTTCCAGCTGCATTTCATTTTTTAGTTTGCAGTCCGTAAAAGGATTAAACCTAGGAAAGTAACCTGACCTCTGCTCCAGAGGGGAGGGAATACCATAAGAGTAAACAGAAAACACCCCCAGTTAAAGGTTTGAGTCCCACTCACTTTTAGAATCTCACACCAATGCTCTAGCAAAGCTCTACTACATTTTTAAAAATTTCATTATACCAGTGTTTCTTATCACTATAGGAAATACACATCTAATCATGTATTAATTGATGTGACTAACATCTGTTTCGTGTGGTTTGTTCTGTTTTGCATCCTCTTCTGAAGTGATAGCATTAAATCTGTTGAGTTGGGTGTTCTGGTTTTGGTCTTTTCCTTTAAAATATAGATGAAATATAAGAGAGTGAACTGCAGCTTGTGCTCGGGGAGAGGTGACAGTGGTGACTGCCTTTAATCCCTGTGGGAGCTTGTTTAGCCCTGAGCAAGTTTGTAGTCACACTTTACTTTTGTTGTATAAAGCATTTGCACCAGGAAGGACCACGAAAAAGAAATAAAACCAGAATTCCTAAACCTGCCCAGGTCCATGTACCTTTTTGGTAGGGTTGCTACAGTGGCTGAGTGATTGCTTTCAGTTTGTATCAATTTAAGCAAATCCAGCTAAATAAGCTTGTCTCCAAATACTCAGGGATTCCTGGGCAAATATTTGGGCACCAGCCCCAAATCAGCTGCTGCTGGCTGCTGGAGCTGTGCTGCTGCTCAGGACAGAAGCTGGAGCTATTCAGGTACCTCTCTAGGAGACGTCTTTGGATAGTAGGACTGTATGAACTGCAGAGAGGCTGAGTGCTGGATCACAGCATCTCTGGGATGCAATTACTGGGAGAACAGGTCTGAGAACACCTGAGGTAGAAACCGATGCCTTTCTGGGACCAGCTCTGAGATCTGCACCTTCAAAACAGGGTGGCTTCAAACTGCCCACTAGGGAGGGCTCCCTGTCTAATTTAATGTGTGACCTGTGACATGGAATGGTTTCTGTTTAATTTACTAGTGTGACACAAACCCTAAAGAAACATGATGTAGCAAAGGGAAATAGGTCTCTAAGTTCCCTTGATTTTTCTCCTCAGTTGACAGTGGCATCTCTGTATCTTTATATGTGTATTGTTCTTGCTGACCGCAGGCATTGCTCTTACATGCTTACATGCTCTTACTCAGCTCACTCTGGTGTTGCTAGAATAAAGGCGTTAAGTCACCACCAGTTTTCTTAAACTGCCTAATGATTACCAGGGAAATAGCAAAGGTGAGGCAAAACACTGCACTGAAATCTGCTGGAAGGAGGGAAGAGCTCTTATTCAACTTGGAGCTGAATTTGCATTTTTTCCTCAGGGATGGTTGAAGCTGAGCACATGCTGTCAAGCAGCTGCTGCTTTGGAAGCTGGTTTGTTCAGTTTAGGATGTAGGTAAAAGTGTTTTCCTGTAAAGAGAATAATTATATGCTCCCAAACACACAGAAGCATCAGAATTCACAGCATGCTCTTTACAAGGGTAATAAAGTTTTATGTGCATACACAGAAGAAACAGTTTGCAGCAAAAAACTTAATGCACCCAATTATCCCCCAAAATAAATGGATGAGAAAGAAACCAGCAAAATTTGGCTCACGCTTAATTATTTAACATTTGAACCTTTCTGTTCTTAGCAATAAATTCCCATTTCTGCCACCCATTTCTTCATACTTTGTCTGGACTCTTGTAACTGCACTTCAAGCAGTTAGAGACTGCCCAATGTCAGCGTGAAGAATAAGGGAAAGGCTTGACATCAATTACAACATTACACACAACATAAAATTTAATGGCTTGAATCAGCCTTTCATTGCTATTTAAAGCAACCATGTATGGTTTTGCTAAGATCCTAAAAATTAACCAGCTTCTAAAGGTCTAAATTATTCAGCATCATGGGATCTTATGCTGAGGTTTTTAAAATGTTATTTCAGTTCTGTGGTATGACTGGGGGGAAAGTTTGACAGGTAAGTAGATTTTCTAAGTAGAGAAGAAATTAATCTCCTGGGCAAAGGAGAACTCTGTGGGGTAAATTAAAAGAAATACAGTCCATCAGATTCTCCACTGGCTTGCACTCTGCAACAGCTTGGAGAGGAGACAGATTGAGGCAGTGAGCCTACTGGTCTCAGACCTGGGGAAGAATATGGCCTGTAGATTTTTATTTTTATTCTTAAATAATCAGGAATCACACCAAGGACTTTCAGTGGCTCGGTGATAAAGTGCTGGTTTTCCACCTCTGTGGCCAGACTCAGGATTTACGTGGTGGCCTCGGCTTTGTCTCTCACCACCATGCAGCCATCTCATAAAACACTGGTTTCTGCCCAGGGAAAAGGACCTGGCTCCCCGCTCGCCTCCTGTAAGGGTGGTCCCGCAGGTCAGAGCTGAGGTCACCCCCAGGGCGGCACAGGGAAGCCTGCTTGTTCTGCAGCTGCAGATTCTGGACTGTGGATAAATAAAAGGCTCAGTTTCTAATTTTTTAACTAAATAATCAGATAAAACTTGGTAAAAAAAAATCTTGAAACTGTTCTTAAGAAAAAAAGTCCTCAGGAGATCTGTACATATATTTTTACACAGTGGTCTGGAGTATAGTTAAGAAGCCACCTTGATGACGAGTGAGGTGGTTGCATACAGACCTTGACCATCCCACCTTTAATGAGAGGAAAATATAACCTTTACCTTAGGAACGTTTCACTGATTTTATTTACAGTCCATAAAATTTTACTTCTTTGAGCTGCTGCTGTCTGCCAGGAGCAGCTTTAGTTTGGACTGGATGGACAAGGATGTTTAGTGAGTTTTATTTCGCACTGTATGAACACTGGTATTGTTTTTCTGGAAATATTTTTTTCCCAGCTGAAGTATAACTGTACCTATGACCTAGGTCACAAACATTTCCTGACGGGGTTGTGAAATTTTCCACAGATTCCAATGTTTTCATTGTTGATATTTCCGCCATTTAAAATGTATCTGGTTTTAAATATAGCATTTTGCTTTATCAACACTGGGAATCACAGGTAACTTTTATTGACTATATGGAAAGAAATAGCCATGGGGCTTAGCTTACAAGTCTCAGAATGTCTTGGAGAATCTTGGAAAGATCTTGCAAAACGCAGTCATAACTGCAGGTATTCGACAAGCAGCTTTTCTCCAGCAAAAACCTGGGCATCCTCTGTCCTCCCATCCCAGTCCAGGGAGAGAAGCCAAATTGCCCTTTGCTAATGGAGACAAGGAGCACTGATATTCCCCAAAACAGCCAGCAAAACCTCTTGCTGCACCCCGGGACACTGGTGAGGGATAATTGAAATTCCATTAGATCTCAGGCCAACACACATATAGATACATATTTTCTGCAAATCATTTGAAATACTGTCTAATTTCTCATGCAAACACCACACCCCCTCAAAGGGAAGGCTGGAGTCATCTTTAATGTATGTGTTGTGATTTGATGGGCACTATGAATCAAATCCTGCCGTGGAAAATAAACACCAAAAACCAGAAACTGATCCTGAACCTTGAGCAAGGAAAACAACCCAGACTGGAAATCTAACATTGGCCATGACGTCATCTGGAAATTACCAGAAGGTTTTTACCTGGTACATGTTTGGAATTAAATAAAAATGAATGTGAAATGAACTGTTTTTATATTGTAAATTATCTAAGAATTAATTTTCATAAAACAAAATCTATATCCTTACCTCAGTGGTTAAAGGTCCCCACATCTCTAGTTTAATGGACAAAAAATATTTAAACCATTATCTAGTGTTGGACCTCAAGGCTTTCATACTGCAGCTGATACACTTTGAACAGCCACCAACGATTCGGCCACATGTGACATAAAAACCCTAATCAATGCCATTTTTACATAAAAAGCAAAAGACTGTGTTTCCCATCATAAAAGGTTATGGTGTTTACACAAAAGCTGCAGCTAAACTCATAAAACTCTATTGATTTCCCAGTGGGGTCCTCGGAGGACACTTGGCTGTGTTAAATGACACACTGGCTTCTAACACCAAAATAACCCTGGCTTCCTTTTGGAAACTGGATGCATAACTGTTCTTATCAAGTGGACCTTATGATGAGCTCATGCTGAATTCCCTATTGTGAGATTGGTCTCTTAAGAAATTCACCTCCAGTGGTCTTTTTTTTGAAGACAGACAAAACCTATGGGAGTAAATCACAAAATTTGGAATTTCTGTTATTTTGCTCTGGGTTTTCTTTGGTGGTAAAGTTTTTTTCTCCTTTTAAAGGAATGCCTGTCCTAGAACGTTATTAAATAGCTACAGTAAATAGTCTGATTCTTAGAACAGCTGAAGATAAACAGAAAGAAGGCAAGGCAAGGCGAAGAGAAGAGAAGAGAAGAGAAGAGAAGAGAAGAGAAGAGAAGAGAAGAGAAGAGAAGAGAAGAGAAGAGAAGAGAAGAAGAGATCAGGAGCAAAAAAGAATAGAAAAATAAGATTAATAATAAATCTCTCCTTCTGACTTTAATTAATTTTAAATGAGGCATATACTGAGAATTTTTATTTATAAAATCTTTTTACACCAGGCAATTAAACAGAATTTTCTCCAAAAACAACAGACTTGCCATATTTTCGGAGACATGTCAAAGGATTACTATACAATAGTCAACATCAAATGTTTGATTTTCCCGTAGGGTGAGTAAAACAGAATGATGTGAAAAAAATACTAAAAATATGACCAAATTCTCTGTTGTGGCTTAAAATGTTATATAATATTTAAAGTCGTATAAAACCTGAAGTCTTATGGTAAAAAATCATTCTTATAAAAGAAAAAGAACAATAAAAAAAAGAAACAATTGTTTTCTTTTGTTTCTTGAATCTTATGAAGTTAAACAAACTGAACAAATTAATTTTTTCTAGATAGTTACACCAACTCCAATTAGATTTGTTCCGGAAGAACTTGCTCTCCTCACCCCTATTATTTATTTAAATGCAGTTAATATTAGTGTGGAAATTATAACAAGCAAAGTCTTTCTCTTTCCATCTAACAGGAGCTGAGGAGTGCTTTCTAGGGAGTAAGATCTAGTCAGGCAAGATCAGAGATTGCAAGATCAAACAAATTGAGAATAAAGATGAATTCTGTCACATCAAAGGTCTTAAAATTAAGACAACTCATTGCAAAGAGACCAAAGCAGCTAGGTTTAAATTACATAGAATTTTTTTTATTGAAAAGTGGAAAGATAGAATATATTTGTTGGGAAAACCTCCTCTTTAAATATTAAAGACTTTTAATATGTGCTTTTCTTTCCCCTCTTGCTCAATTAAAAATATGTTAATACGATGTTAAGTTCAACATTTAAACCCACAAGAGTCAGGAAATTCAGAATTAAGGCTCCTTTGGTAACCCTAATTCTGTTCCCATTGTGCATATTATATTTTATGATTGGGTCTTTCATTACGTGATCACATAACACTGGGGCAGTGTGACATGCTAAGAGTCGTATTGAATAAGTGCATTTTGTTATGGAGGTTAAAGAAATGTCAGTGTCACTAAGTAGCCTTGCAAAAATGTAACAACTGCAGTTTTTGTAAAATTATTGCTTCATTATTAAAAAACCAATCACTTTGAGTGTACTTTTGCACACAGACAAATTTTTAATAATGGTATGAGTAAATGCAAATACAATTGCAAAAAAAAAGGGTTTTTTTTCTTTATCCAGATACTGTTCTCAAACATTATTGGAGAGCAAGACCTGTGTAGTTAGATGTAAGGAACTTTCTGGTTTTATATTTGTAAATGGTGGGCGTTATATCAAGCCCTGTCAAGACACTGGGCTACTGATCTGGAAAATGGAACAGTTTTGTTATCCACGAAAACAGGATTTGGAAATTATTTTCTATTAAAAAAAAGACGTTTAAATATGTTACCCAAAACTATTTGATAGCCTATAAGTAAGGTGTGCGTCAACTTTTGAGTTTGGGGGATGTTTTCAAAAGTACTCTCTTCATTTCTGGGAACAACTTTTGACTTGGTGGCATAAAAATGCATTAGAGACAAAGATCTGAGACTTCCCTCATTCAAGCTTGTACTCATGGACAGTAGCATGCCAATTTCTGTTTAGACATTATCCCATAGATGTGCAAGTTCTGTAGGTCTCAGGTACACCTGCCATCTTCAAACACCCAAAAAAGGTAAAGGTGCATCCATAGCTCCAAAGTCTCTCCAAGACCTCAAGTAGGAAATCTTAGTCATATTTGTCTTTCATTTAAAGGCAAACAGAGTGTATTAAGAACATCTCAATATGCTTTTGTTTTTTGGACAGAACTACACCATTGGCGGACAAACTTTTAAAGATGGGCTAGTAGATCCCTGGTGGGTAATAGGAAGAATTCCTGCTATCCCTGTGTCAGTGTAATGGTGCATATGTTAGAATCAAAAGCACAGGAATGCTTTCTTGGAAAAAAATTTGCTTTAATAGTGTCCCCAGGATTCATATTCCCAGCATAATGATCAGATCCTTCTAACGCTGTTCTCTCTCCTGTTAGTTTTAATACTGATTTGCCAAATCAGACACTCAGAGCTGTTTGGGATATTTACATTCAGTGGTAAAAAGAAATAGGAAAGTGGTAGAGTCTTCTTTCTACTGATGCAGAAATGGAAGCAGGTGCTGGAGGATAACTTTATTATGTCTCTGGTTTAATAAGAAAGGTGCAGCCCTTCAGGCTGCAAAGAGCCTGTGAACACAGTCCAGGCGGGTCAGCCAGTGCCTGGTTTGTGAGGCCACACTGTCCTTTCCTCCTGCAGAACAATAATGAAAAGCCTGAGGTAAAGCCATCTTAGGAGAAATCTCCTGTTTAAAAATAAAATGGGGGAAGAAAACAACAAAAGGATTTGTTGATTGTCTTTACTCTCCATCCTGTCTGGCAGCCCCCTTTACAGTCCTGTCAGTCAGGAAACAGGAGTTAAAGTTCTGTCAATCACAGCTAGCAAATAAATGCTATCCCAGCCCATGAGCCTTTTCTTCTGCAATGTGCCTACCTAATAATCAAAGCCATTTCCAGCTGTTTTTGTCTTTTTCAGCATGCGGAATGTAGCTGTTGAGTATTCAGTCCACTGCCGGAAAGAGGCTGGCTGCTGAACACATTGTGTTTAGGGCTGCTGATGGAGGGGATGAGAGGAGAGAAATGTACAACAGGATTACACGTGGTCATCCTGTTTGTTAGTGCCCTCTAGGCTTCCATTCTGTGTCCTGGCCAGAGTCCCTCTGGGAGGGTCACCTGGAGGACTCCAGTCCCTGCTCTTGCTTTGAAGTTCCCCCTGGGAGGAAGTGGGTGGCCTGGGATTTGTGTATTACCCAAGACTAAAGGAAGTTAAACTCTTGTCTTCCTGGAAAGTGGAGCCATATCTCATGTTAGGAGGGTGCTGGGGGTGATGGGAGAAGTGGGCAAAATATCAGACCAAAATCCAGGTGAAGGAGAGGATCTACTTAGCTTCTGTGTATTTCTAAGGCTGACCCTCTGGAAGCTGACATTTTTTGGGAAGTGTAAGGTAAATGTGTTCCCCTACATTTAGGAACTGAAAGGTATCACATTTTAGAAATGTGTCACCTGCAAGATCATTTCCCTGCAGTCTAAGAGATCCTTTCCTCCCAGAAAAGACTTCTCCTTGAAGTTTGAGGCTTTCTCTTTTTTTCTTTGTCTTTTCTAAATTTCTTCCCTTTCCCCTCTCTTTCTTTTTTTTTTGTTTGTTTTTTGTTTGTTTTTGTTTTGTTTCGTTTGTTTACTACTTCATTCAGGTTTTGTGTGGGTTATGGGGACTAATTACTGACAAGGCTCAGATCTGTCTAATTAAGTAAATTATAGAACCTAGACTGTGGAGCAGATTTCTGATTTTGTCTTAAGTGCAGAGAAGAAATAGGAGTTTCAGCTCTTGAAGAAACATGATTTCTGCTGGGATTTACTCTGCTGGGAGTAAATTGTAGAACTTCATGAAGAGAGATCAAATTGTCTTCCTCTGTGTATTGCTTAATAGGCGTTCGTCTTTCCAAGACTCATGGAACAGGTAAAGCAGTGGAGAAGAGAATACTGCTGATACCTTTTGTCATTGCAATGTTGTAGGTGAATCAATTCCTATTAACAAAAGGTGTCAATCTTCTTTCAGAGTTGGCTGTGGCTAGAGAACGATCTGGATTCTTTTGTGATTTTTCAGTTTTGGGGTCTCTTTGGTGCAATAGCATTGTGAAGACAACAGGATTTTATCCAAGATGACTGCAGACATTTTATCCTCCAGTCTCCTTTTCTTAAGTAAATAGTTTCTGATTCTTCAGCAATCCTCAGTCCTTCTACAGCTCGAAGTCTCATGCTTGCCTTTGAGCTATCAGGAAAGACACACAAGCCATGTACTAAATGTGCTAAAGCTATGTCTTGCTTCCCCAAAAGGCCATTTCAGTGCTTACTGCTGACCATCAAGCAGGTAAAGGGAAGGGACATAAGCGTGTGAGAACAGCTACACTGGATCAGACTGAAGGTCCCTTGGCCCAATGTCTTGGCTCTGACAAACACTAAGGGAGATGTCTAAAGCCAGGAAAGGTCGTGCAGAGATATTTCTGACTTTTCTCTCCTCCCACCCAATGTCCAGTAATCTGGGATTTCCTGAGCATGAGGTAACATCTTGGTGGACCCTAAATTTAATCTGAGTACAATGCCTTTCAAAATACTGGTTCTGTTTGCATTGGTGCAGCCTGTGAGCAGCCTAGGCTACAGAAGGTGGCTTAGGTGTTACAAAAATGTGGGACAGAAGGACCCTCTGTACCCCAGCAGGACCATGCTGATGGTGAGTTTAAAGTGCTGGTATGTAAAACACATTAAACAATTTTAAGTAAAGGAGGATGAGGCAGCTGTGATGTATTATTAGTCTTCAACAGTACCATCACATCAAGTATATTCATAGTTTCCATTTTCCTATAGATATCATAGCAGACTTCACCAGAAGAGCCTGAAGGATGCTTCT